>OZ026628.1:80545910-80898410 GCA_964020975.1 Hermodice carunculata | reverse complement strand
CCGACCATCTCATTATTAGTTTGTGTATTTAACAAATCGAAACATGCATATTATTTCCCGCCACAACTGCATACCTAATTGCCTACTCTCGCTTGGCGGGGTATAGCGAGATCCGGGTAGGTACCTAGGGGGACAAGCGGGATAATACTAATATTTTGGAAATAAAGAATTCTTATTAAAGGTAAATGTTTTTTTTTTTTTTTATAAATGGCTGGGGAAGTTCAAGATTAATACCAGTTTGGTATTTGTGAACTTAAACTTCTTTAAAAAAACACGCTGATTTTGTGAGAAATGAGCATATGGCCCTGCCCGTATCAGTATGGTGACCCGCACATCCCCCGTGATCACTTTACGCCAAACCCGTGCTTTGTGGTGGGAAATTGATATGCATGTGGTGTATTAGGCCAGGACAATGATTGATCTTTGCACGTATCTATAGTTCATGATTATTCTAATCCCAAAATATATACCTAGCTGTCTTTGCATCAGTAAGTAGTACTTTATAAATCCCTAAAATTGGTTTTCTTCAAAAACAGTCGCATGTATTTAGAGTCCTTAAAATCATACATAATGAATGTTCCAATCAGATAACAACCATATATATATATAAACCAAAGTACCAATAGAATTGCTCATGTATCATGCGGGTCACCTGGTCTCAGTTACGCCCCTGTATCATGTGGGTCACCTGGTCTTATTTATATGGACACGGAGAAAACGAAGAAATGTAGCAACACATGACGACACACAAGATACACAACGAGCGAATACCTTCATATCAATGACAACTGAAATATTACAATCACCAGATATTTTCTGAAAACAAAGTATCGGCGCAATTGGAACAGCAAATTGAAAGCAAGCACTTGCCAGGCCAGGCCAGGCCCATGGTTAGTGTTGTACAATTTCAAATACCAATAATTAATTGCTGTCTTTTCCCTTAACTTCTGTGGACTTCACGAAAGCTTTTAAATGACAGTGTGTCAGGAAGGATGTCAGGGTCATATGTGTGATGTCACCAGCCTTTAGCGCGCATGCCCCCCGATAGTCAGCGCCACAAAGCAACGGAAAATAAATGTCCTGTCACGAAATAAAAGCGGACTAACTGCGCCCGTACTGCTGTGTGCCACACCACACAACTGCATTCGATTGCTTTTAGGAGTAAATCATGAAGTCGGCGAGTTCAAAATGATTACCAGTTATATGCAATGTACTTGTTATTGATTTTTTTTATTCTTGCAGATTGTTACCCATATGTATGACAATCCCTGGCACCAGGGGCCAAGTTTACTATCGACAGCATTATAAGGCAGTGGAATCCTTGGGATATAACCTTTCTACGACTTTTGATGTGGGCTAGAGGAGAATACTCCTTACTTAAGTATGATTTCGGATGATTTTGTGTGAAAATGCCTTACAGCGACATTGGTATCAACGTTTCTCAATGTGGACTACTGATGCTAATACCTAGAAATATTTTCACATCAAATCTGTGGATACTGGATAATGTGGATTTACCAGTGCCTGTGGATTTTATAGTATAATGCCTCAAATACAACTCTACGTCTAGTTAGGAAATCTCTATTTTCCTTTGCTTTATTTTCGGTACATGTATATCCATTATGATAAAATGCTTACTTACAAACATCGACCGTCAGGATTTTAATCATTATATAATGCAAGAGCAAAGTATGTTTAGAAACACATAAGCAGCACAATGTATATATATATGTGTATATATATATATATATATATATATATATATATATATATATATATATATATATATATATATATATATATATATATATATATATATATATATATATGTGTGTGTGTGTGTGTGTGTGTATGTGTGTGTATGTATGTGTGTGTGTGGTGTGTGTGTATATGTGTTTGCTTGTGTGGGGAAGGGGGAGGGTCCTCTCGTATCGATGGCCGCCAAACGTTAAATTCAACATTTTTAACGTTTTGGGGTGGTTATTTGTTAAAATCGCCGCTATCTGTTAAAATTGGCACACGCCACAAAAATTAAATCCGCTATTCGTTACACAAAATAGCTATTCTTTAAACTCATAATTAATTGCTCTGCGCCGTATTTGAGACAGAGAAATGCTGAATTGACACTCAATTCAAAGTTAATTTTGTAAATTTTCTGCGTTTTGCCAACATATTTTGATATATTTTTCACATAACAAGAAAGTACGTTTGAAAGCACCAGTCACAGAGCAGGCTTAATCTGTAGTTTTTCCTCATCCGGAGTACATCGCTTGACATGTTGAAACTGGTCAAGATAAAGCTAATGTATTTGACGCATTGTTCTATTCTCTTGACAAGATGCAAGATTATTTTCTTCCTTCTGATCAATATGTGGAACATCGACCTTTTTTGCTTTTCTGAAAAAAAATATACATATAAAATACAATATTTCGTATTATATGAGCAAAAGGTAACAAAGGACACTGGGGACTGATTATCCGTGTTTCATGAAATGGACTCAAAATATTTATTTTTCTTGTTACTTCACTCCTTCACTCCATGGAGTGTCGTGGAGATATACGCAGCTTGGTCTGCTTTGGGGCAATTTTCTTCTGTATATTTGCCAAAATCAAGCTAAGTCAAAATCTTTTTTAATTTTACAGAAAAGTCTATCTATCTATCTATCTATCTATCTATCTATCTATCTATCTATCTATCTATCTATCTATCTATCTATCTATCTATCTATCTATCTATCTATCTATCTATCTATCTATCTATCTATCTGATTGTCTGTCCTTCCGTCCGTCCGTCTGTCGGTCTGTCTGTACCTACCAACGAAAAGACAGATCCATGTCTGTGAAGGTCGGTCCGTCTCTCCCGATCGACCTTCCGCTTGTTAGTTTATTCTTTCAAGTTTTTATATCAGGAAGACGGAACAAAATATGAACATGAAGCCAACTAATAGTATTTCACGATAAAGTATTTTAAAGTTATAGGGTTAATGATTTACATACTATGTGGTATCTTGGTAAGCTTTTCAGTTTTCCGAAGCAACTGCTTGAAACTTAAAGACAAAGGTTTGTTAAGTTTCTCTTTGTATTATATTTGTATATATACATAAAAAGCTTTGGAGGAGGTCATCCAAGTTATTAGGAACCTTTAGATCTAAACCAGTTAACTCTTTCAGTGCCATCACGTCTATAGTCGATGTCCTCAAGTCAAACTAGTCTGAATTATCATTGGGATCCCAGATTCGTATTCCTCGTAAAAAGACCTTTCATTCAAATACCAGCATGCCTATAGTTCTAGAGCGAATATCCCAGGTCAACAACTTGTCTCGGCGCGAGAAAAAGTGTCCAGCATGCCTATAGTTCTAGAGCGAATATCCCAGGTCAACAACTTGTCTCGGCACGAGAAAAAGTGTTGACTCAGTCCAAAAATTGGCACTTAAAGAGTTAAACGATCCTCAGTTTTTTTTTTTTTTGCTTTTCCTGTCACTTATCAATCATGATTTTTGTAAATTCTTTAAAAAAATCAGGTCTTATCTATCTCCACTAGTGTATGAGGAACATCTGTATGTGAGATGTATGGGGGAAATTAGCTCAACAACTGCAAGTGAAATTCGGAGCCGTTTCCATGTCAATCCTCCTTAGTATTCCTCCAAGTTGGTATTTACAAATCCATGATGATAGAAAAAAATGTACGTGTACATCTCATGGGGTTCCACGGGCAAAAGCCTAGAGCTTACAACTCTGCTTCAAGAGCAAACTTTTCCAAAATCCACATCCAAGTTGATGACCAATAGGAAGCATGGATTATCAGTTAAATCTTAACACATCAAATATTGAGGAGGGGATTCATACCACATAAGTGTACGAATATTCTGATTGACACCAGATTCACCAGTTCCCAGAAAGTAAAGATTCGCACCAAGGCTCTATACATCAACATTGCTGTGGTTACCTGTACAGTCTTAGTAGCGTCAAAGTCACCACGCAGTTTCCTGTAAGTCCTGTAACACGAGGCCTTCACTGCCATGTTCAAGTCCACATCAAGTGAACAGACCATCAGTGTTTAATTAAATCAGACAGAAAGACAGTTTGATGACATAAACAGAAAGCTAGGGAGTGTATACCAAAGATTGACTGATCAGGATGACCTGTATGCGTCAGTTACAGTTAACTGCATATGCTTTATATGTTGCATTTTGACAAACAAACAAATAAGATACATTTTCTGACATTTACCTCATGTATATAACACGTACCAGCTTTACAATCATTGACTTGTGCTCCTTATATGTGTCCAAGAATACAAAAGAAAAAAATCACCAACTCAGGTGCAAGCTTTTGCTTTTGGTGACTATCTAATAGTCTTCAACTGAAATGTCGGACAAATATGCCTTGGTAAAGAAAGAATCCACAGGAAAAAAGAATGTCTGTGCCGACACACAGACATCACGATAGAGAGCAAAATGGGTTTGTGTTTAGTTTGTATAATATAATAATAAATAATAATCTTTATTTCAAGTCGAACATGGTACAATATTAAGACATCAGCGCTGATGCACTATTACTCGACCATGACGTCTGAGGAATGGAAAATGATATATACAATGGACACGCAATGAAAAGATGTTAACACTTGGTGCACGTTCGCAATGGAAGTGACACAACTAGGTTCGGCTGTAGCAGAAGGCACATGCAGAACATAAGCAGGAAGGGCCAGGCTATGCGTTTATAAGTCTGTTGAATTGGGCTATTTGTCTGTTCTTTGATATCAGGAGGGAGGGAGTTCCAAAGCTTGGCCCCGTAGTACCGTACAGAATTTTTTCCATACGTAACAGTATTGTAAGCAGGCTGATCAAACCTCATATTGTCTCGTAAATCATACTGAGTTTCTTTTTTTTGTAAATATGTCAGAGAGAAAAGTAGAGCAGTCTTTCATAGTAATTTTATGAATTTCAATAGAGAGCTTTCGTAAATGTTATTTTCTAGTTGCTTATTATACAGTACCAATGTGATTTTGAGGACTCCTCCTATACTCAACAGCTGCTACAGCTTGCACCGTTACCAGCCAACTTGCATGGAACTTTTATGTACAACTAAAGGAAGGACATACTTCTTCTTGTCTTTATTAGTTAGTTCACTAAAACATCACGTGTCCAGAGACACAACACAAGGCAGAGTCATAATACACATGTACCTGGACTTACACACAGCAAACTTGTGTCAATTCGGTTAGCTGTCCGGCAGGTACATTCTGCAATAGAGTGCATCGGACGTACGTAGTGCCAACAGTATTGATAATTTGTCAATTCGAAAAGTCACTAAAACTTCACTTCTGAAGCAAATGTCAATATAAGACATCTGTGTTATTGTTTATCTCATCGAAAATCGTGTTATTCTTTTTTAATGATTATCTCTTATTTTGATTTATTATTCTTTGTTTAAATGTATTAAATATTTTCCACATCCACTGCATTTTATGAGTCTTGAAGCGGCACATACGCCCATTGGCGTTTCATCTTCCGTCACATCAATATGTACGTAGTAAGGTGCATATTTCACTGTACATATTTGTGACGATAAAACACAATACCAAACAGGGCGATTCGGTTTGTCTGTTGTCGCCGAGGCAGCCTCCGAGACTCACAGTTTCTGATGAAAAATTTGCAGCCGGTGACGGCTGCTAGGGAGGCAAGGTCCTTGGGCAAAGGTTCGATTGCCCCCTTAGCAGACCTAGGGCCTAAGACTGGTGGACTCGGACCCAGGCAATAGCCACAATATAGAAATGGATTGAGAGTCAGCTAAACACTCAAAGGTCCGATACTTCCTTGAGAGATAGATAGACAGACAGACAGATGTGGGGTCCGAAGGAAATGAGGAAGGGAAAGAAAGAAAGAAAGAAAGACAGAAAGGATTGAATGAAAGAAAGACAGACAGAAGAAAAAGAAAGCATTGAATGAAAGAAAGACAAGACAGAAAGACAGGCAGAAAGAAAGAAAGAATAGCCAAACCACTGCACTCTTCAGGGGACATCAATTTACAATATAAAGTGTATATGGAAACAACGACTAAGAATTGATGGAATGACGGACACCTCTATCTCATTTAAATTGTTCACGTGACCCCAGTTAGCATAAATTAAAATTCTACAATTTTTATTGGATGCGTCTATGACACAAAACCACGAGTCCAAATTTAACTTGCACCTCTATCTTTTATAGTTGCGAAGATACTCAACAAACTTTTTCAAAGGCCCTAATAAGCATGAATGAATGAATGAATGACTTTATTAACTAAACCATATACATACATGGTTTTCTGTCAGTCAAAACACATAAATATATACATGAATCACAATACGATACAGTACAATATAACATAATACAAAACAACACATCACATCACAACACTAGACTACATTCCACTTCAATCTTCGCCCGGCCGCCCTACAACGCGGTGCGGTGGGCTTGCCGGCGCTGGCCCCAAAGGGTCGCCTGTAGAACAAAAACTGCAAGTGTATGTTGGGGATATTTATGCTATTTAGAAAATATGTATCATCAAAATTGACCTCTAACTTTAGTCACTTGGTCGAAAAATGTCCCAGTATGTTTGATTATATCGGTATCTTCTAATTTCATAATAAAGATAAATTTTTCTGGGTTCGAAAAAGTAAAAAATGTAGGGAAAATTTCGGTTAGCTTGTCGAAAAAGGTAGTTCGTTGCTGCGTAAATTTTTTACAATCGATTAAAATATGTGCCTCGTCTTCCAGTTTTTCACAGGTGTCGCATTTCCGCTCTTCTAAAGGTGTTTTAATAGGTCTTTTGTGTCTGCCAGTTTCAACTTTGAGGTTGTGGACGCTTATTCGAAATCCGGTAATATTTTTTCTAATTCTATACTCTTTCACTAAATATAAATATTTTTCTGGTCCAAATTGGTATTCAAATTTTACTTATGTTCGTAGTTTCTTTTCAAGTTCACTATTAGTGGCTAAATTTTCTTTCCATTGGTTTTTAAATATCCTTTACATTCTTTTTTTGAACATTTTTGAAGGAAAGTCTTCATTATTATAACCTAGATTATTCCACATGTTACAGAAACCCGACATTTGAAATACATTTTGTAGCGTTTTCAACCATAGAAATTGCCCTGAATCAAAGTTGTATATATTGCATAAAAGACAGTCATACAATAATGAGCCTGGGTTCAGTTTAACAATTCTGAACCAATATTTTGACATCTGTGAGAGAGTGTTAAGCGTGAGTGGGTACTGACCCAACTCACTTAAAACGGCAAAATTACTGGCCTTTTTGTTCACACCTAGACAAAATTTCAAATAGCTTAAATGTATCTTCTCAAAAGAATAATTGGTATGATTTATAATATCACCGGAGAAGCATTTTTCCGGTTTCACTATAAAAGGTCCCCATACTTCGCAAGCATATAAAAGTATAGGAGTAATAAGTTTTTCAAACAGTTTTAATGAAACAGATATATCTATCCCAGTGTTCCAAATAATTTGCTTTAATTTTGCTGCTGCTTTTGTAGCCTTTTCACACAGATGTTTTACAGCAAGATTGAAAGATCCATTGGCACTTATTTGAATTCCTAGAAAACAGTAATGATTAACTACTTCTAATATTTCATCTCCCAGGAGAAATTGTTGTTGCTTTAACCTCCTTCCAGTTTTGTTAAAGATTACAACTTTGGATTTTTGGTAATTTATATTTAAGTTCCAGTCTATGCAGTAGACACGTAAATGATCCAAACATGTTTGCAGACCTTGTTGACTTTCTGATAGTAGCATTAAATCGTCCGCATATAAGAGACAATTAAGTTTTTTGTTGTGGAGCTGAACGGGAGAACACTTGTCATCGAATATATCAGGTAGATCATTAATAAAAGTGTTAAAGAGCGTGGGACTTAGGACACAAGCATGTCGCACGCCATTACAAAGCATAATTCTATTTGAAAGACCAGTAGAAAATTTCAACTGTACTGATGAATCAGTATACATATCCACAATTATGTCATAATAATAACCATTGATATCATACTGGAGTAGTTTATAGAATAAACCCTCGTGCCACACTGTATCGAACGCCCTTTGGAAATCAATAAAACATGCATATAAACATTTATTTTTTCCCACTACTTTTGTATATTTATCAACCAAAGTCCGTAACAGTAATATATGATCACTTGTACGTGAATAGTTTGCAAACACAATTTGATATTCGTTTCTGATATTTCTGGAGTCTAAATACTTAATAAGTCGGGAATTTAAAACACTACAAAAGAGTTTTGAAAGACAGCTTCCGATCGATATACCTCGATTTTATTGGGATCAATCTGTGAGCCTCCCTTGTGTATCAATGACATTAAATTTGTTTTCCATAATTGCGGGAAAAAGCCAGAAGAGAGTATGGCGTTAAAAACTTTATGTATTGGGGGTGCCAAAGCATCTTTAGTACTCTTTATCATCTCGCCAATTATCATATCCTTTCCTGGAGATTTGCCATTTTTCAGTTTTTCTATCGCTGTGTTAATCTCTTCGATCGTTATAGTATAGTCCAACTCCGTGAAGCTCTTAGTAATTTGTGCTTTTATTAGGTTATAAAATGATGACTTGTGTGGTTGAATTTTGCTTGACATAATTTTGGAGAAGTGACGGAACCAAATTTCAGGGTCAATCTTCTCGCATGAGTTTGCTTTAGGTATAGTTACGTCTTCAAGTTCTTGTAAAAATTCCTTAGGGTCTTTCTCTTTAATTTGTAATAATTTATCCATAATTTTGTGCTTAAACTCTTTTTTATTATATTTTGAAAGCTTGCGAAATTTTTTCCTTGTCGCGTAATACACTTGTCGCAGTTGATAATTTTTGGGGTTTTCACTGACTTGTTTAGCAAGATCTTTCATATTTTTAAATAGATACGTACATTCTTTATCCGCATATTTTGGGAGGTGTTTCTTACGATTTTTTCTTTTCTTTAATTTCAAAGATAGTGTGGCTGCCTTGTATATTATACCGTTAAAGTCGTCTATAAGGAGATCAATTTGACTACGTTCTCTAATATCATAGGTATTGTCCAGAAATGTTTTAAAGTCATTTTTGCAAACTGTCGTCAGTACGTCATGAAATTTAGTGCCATTTGTAGCGTCCCATATGAACTTAGGCGGTAAGGTATGTAAGGACCCATTTGCGCCCTCTGTCGGTTGTGTACCCACCGAGCGACTTTCGTATGTAAAACGAGGTAGAGGTTGACATCCTGTATAATGTATCGATATAGCACAATAATCAGAGAAGTAATTAAGTTCATGTACATTCATAAATGGTATGTCATTAAACAAAGATTCGTCACATATCACATAATCAATACATGTAGGGTTTCGTGCATTCTTTGCGAAGCACGTGCATTTCCCTGTTACATTACCGAGTTATCTGCCATTAATTATCCTCATACCCGAAGATATACAAAACGATAACAGACTTTTACCGTGTTCGTCCACCTTTCTTTTGTCAGAATTTAATCGTTGTAGAGGGGTATCTTCAAAATCTAAATCCGGTAGGGGAATATGAATACCATCAGCTTTGTTTGGAATCAAATAATCATTTTCCGTGTCTGTGGATGCATTAAAATCACCCAAAACAATATATTTTCCACCGTAAGATTTAAATTTACAAATATCAGTAAACAGTAACTCAAAAATATCAACTTCACACGAAAACATCGAATTGTGGGGTGAAACATAAACTGTGCATATGTATAAATCGTGAGTTGTGTGAAAAAATTCTTCATACAATTTAATCCAAACTATATCGGGATGAACTACTTTTATATATTCCACACCCAATTTGATGCTATTTTTAATATACACGCTTATACCACCAGAATATTTTGTTACGTTCTTGTGTTTCTTTCGCTCTCTTCTGTATATGCTATACCCGTTGACATTTAAATCACACGCTGATGAAGCATGTGTTTCAGTGAGCCCAAATATTTCGAATTGACTAAGTTTTTCTATAAAATCAGTATCTTGAAATTTTGACTGCACAATACCACCAACATTGTGTTTGTATCCATGTATATTCCACGTTCCAATGTTAAGTTTCGAATCCATATCACAGTGTTAAAGAACATAATATTTATTTTCTTGCAAATTGCAAACGGCCCAAGTCATTAACCTACATTGTCAGCGGTTTGGTCGCTCTCCTTGATTTCTGTATCGTCCATTATGTTGATCGTTGTTTCGGCCTTTAGTATTTCTGAATCCTCGATTGGAGGACCTAATACGTGAGGTTGGGTCTATTCTGTATTTAATATTGGCGGCCAGTATACGTGTACCATCCTGGTTGACGTGTACATCGTCATCAAATAAATTGCCTTTAGGTTTGTTTTCTTTTGTGGCAAAGGAGTTAAACTGATCACAAATTTCAGTATTTTCTACTCCATTCAGTTTGAGCCGTATCAGGGAATTGGTAGCTTGAGTAGCTAAATTACGCTCCTCACTGTCAGATCGGGGTATACCTGTCGATACAATAACGCGGGTTGAAGGGTTGTTGTTGTGGATCATATTGCACAAGTTCATGATTCCTGTGGCTGTTTCCTCAGGTGTAAGGGACTTGACATCATTTGTAATTAAGTGTATGACCACTATGTCATAGTCTTCTCGGTTATTTTTCAGGTAAGTTTCAGCATCTTTGATAGTGAACACAGTTTCTTTCTTGACTCTGTGGTCCTTTATCAACACGTCGGGTTTCAAGTGTTTGAGTTGGGAACTTCCTAATATTAATACAATCTTTTCTGTCGGCATCTCTTGGACGGGTTGCGCTTTGTTGTGTAAATTTGTGTCTTTTGGTCCTTTTTCTCTTGGGTGTGTGTTATTTTGCCAGGGTTCAGCTGCTCCACCCATAGCTTGTGCTTGGAGTTGCCACTCCAGCGTTTTACCTCTTGCCATTTCAATATCTGTATGAAGACTGGATATTGTTATACGGAGACTTTCAATTTCCTCATCTTTCCTGGTGTTTTTGGAATAAAGCCTATTCATTTCTTCCTCCAGTGAGTCACGAGTACTTTTGCGGGTGGCAATTTCCCTGTTTAGTTCTACATGCAGGTCTTTGATTCGTTCACTGTATGAGTCTTTTTCTTTTTGTAGTTCTATATGCAGGTCTTTGATTTTTTCACTGTATGATTCTTTTTCCTTCTGAAATTTCTTTATCAAATCTGCTGAATCCGCATTTTCTAGTTTCTGGCTGAGTTCTTTGCATAGTTTCTCACTTTCCAACAGGCTTTTGCGTAATTTCTCCGACTCTTTTCGAAGTGTATTACTTTCTGCTTTCAGCTTATCAATTTCTTCTTTTAGCTTTGTAGTTTGTTTCGCTGTTTCAGTTAGCTCTTTGTATGTCGCCTCTAGTTTTATTTGCATGTTTTTGTCTTTGTAATCGGGAATTTGCTGTACTAGTTGTGTTTCCAAAACCTGAAAAAGTGACTTCACTTCAGTAAGGGCGACATTATCCTCCTCAGGGGTATTTAGGTTTTGGTTGATTTTTGACGATAGAGATGCAATCGAGTCGTTAATGCCAATGACTGTTTCGGGCATAGCGCGGTATTTGTCACAGCACCATATACCGTTTATTTCATCCTTTTTTTCTTGTATTCCTTTGTAATGAAACCACTCCATGCATACTGTACATTGTAACATGGCAGTAGCATGAATCAAAGTTATACAACTTTTGTTTTTGGTCCATTTGGTGTGCATATAGCACAATACTGTGAAGATTTTTAAAATGTGAAGGGTATCTTTACCTTAGGTATTTTTGAAGATATTCAACATTTTAGTTTGTGGTTCATTGGATGCCCTTGTAGCACAAATTTATGAATTAAAGTTAAAATGGTGCCTGTACCGTTAATAGCTTTCAACATATGCAACATTTAATCTTTTCAAGTGCCCTATTTTGTATAAATTAAAATTCTACAACTTTTGGTTGTGGTTTTATTGGATGTGCCTAAGGCACAAACCTGTGAAATAAGTTAGAGTGGTGCCTTTACCATTAAGAGTTTTGAAGATGTTAAACATTCAAAATTTCAAATGGTCCCAACTTAAGTAATTTTCCACAAGTTGACTATTCCAAACTATAGGATTCATTTTACTACTAGGTATGTATGTTTGTATGTATGCATGTATGTATGTATGTTTGTTTGTATGTATGTATGTATGCATGCATGCATGCATGCATGTATGTATGTATGTATGTATGTATATATATATATATATATATATATATATATATATATATATGTATGGCAAAATGAAACTTGATCAACCTGATTTTTCATTTGCGTAAGAAATAAGTGGTGACCTTACAAGGAGTTCTTGTTAAGTTTCAAAGCATATCGGCATTAATTCCATAGTTTATCTTTTCATTATTATTATTATTATTATTATTATTATTATTATTATTATTATTATTATTATTATTATTATTATCATCATCATCATCATCATTATCATCATCATCATCATCATCATCATCATCATCATCATCATCATCATCATCATTATAATTATTATTATAATATCGATATTCGTATGCAGTCGAAGACCCCCCCAAAAGAAGAAGAAGAAGAAGAAGAAGAAGAAGAAGAAGAAGAAGAAGAAGAAGAAGAAGAAGAAGAAGAAGAAGAAGAAGAAGAAGAAGAAGAAGAAGAAGAAGAGAGAAATCACATTTGCAATACATAGTCCACGAATCCAGAGTCAACTGTCCCTACCGCCTAACCGGGGCTATCGGGTTACTACATAATTATGCCGTACTTTTTTTTAAATATTATTATTGTTAATACAATAGTTAGAGAAGATATAATTTATGGATTTGCACATTGCTGACTGACTGCCGCCGTATACAGTTCATGGCCATTAACTGAACAATATCATTTTTCCGACTGACAACTTGTGGAAAAGTTTAGAAAAAAAAATATGCATTTGCGATTCAATATCAAAGTCGTTCCAAATGTTATGGAGACAAATAGCGTGACACGTACAGGGTAATTTTCATATGTGCCGAATCGCTTTCCTCCAGGCGGTGAAAAACGTTAAACTTCTTCACGTGAAAAAAATCCATAATTGGGCGCTTTACAGAGACATGCAATGTGTCTTAAATAATTGATACCTAATAGTCGAATACACATGTTTGAATTGAACCATTAAAAGATTAACATCCATATTAAATGTACGTATGTACTCTTTTATGTTGTCTTTCATAACACCGGGGTCAACAACGTGGCCAAGGTGCTTGAAACACTGATCCGATTCTATTTCCGAATTTTCAAATATTCTCGTGCTCACATTGGTACGTTGATCAAATGATACGTGTTTAGATTTAGCAGGATTGAAAAGAACATTATATTCTGCAACAAAAGTGGAACATATAGTCAAAAGACGAGATATTGAGGTGGTGGTTGGTGAGAGCAGGGTAATGTCATCTGCATAGGCAATTGTACCAAGGAAGATGTTGCCGATATGACAACCGTAGCCACTCTTTCTCAGTCTTTACAGACGTTCATCCATATATAAACACTGAACAATATTGGAGACATCATATCGCCTGGCTTGACACCACTGGTACATAAAAATGTATTGGACAATGTATTCTCCCACTTGACTGACGTTTTGACGGGTATATAAATTCAGCAGCAGACGACTTACAATAGGACATGAGCCTTTCTTAATCAATAAACGAAAAAACTTGGCAGAATGCACATAATCGAATGCCTTTGTGGCATCCAAAAAAGATTCGATGCACATTTGAACCATAAGCACACTGATACAACAAACGTACATTGCGTTATTGAGCTCTCTGATTTAAAACCAAACTGCACGTCTCTATTTGGTCAAGATGACACAGTCCATAACCGGACAGGATTGACACTCCTTTAAGCTACCTAACTAAAATCACATCAGCGCACTTATTTTTCTTTAGAATTAACTGCCGCGGACTACGTGTACAAATAAAAACTCCGAACCGAAGTTGATGAGGCTATTTATCATCCACTAAGTTTCTAGGAGATCGACGTACATATATTCACATATTATACACCATTAAAGCTGTTCAATCAACTTAACGTAGGTGAAAAAAATCAAGAGTATGTAGTGAAATCGAGACTTGGCAGGTAACGCTCACTGCTTTATTGAATGTTGGTCAACAATAGATATACTGTGATCAAGAAAAGATGAAAATAGCCCTGAACGTGTCAGACTGAGTGGTATAATGGGTAACACGCTGGACTCTGGTATTCAATTCTGGGTGCAACCCTTGCCCACTTCTGGTAACTAATCAGAACATGTTTCGGAACCTATACCCGTACATGTCTCTCTAAGTAGCGGCTCCTTGTCTAAGCATAATATTCAGCAAAGACAACCCACATAATTATGAATAAATATTAACGTGCCTAATGATGAAGTAGCTAAATGCGTGAAGTTTTGCTTATAAATGCAGAGCTTCAATATGAATGAAGAATACCTTTCAAACCAAACATAATTACTAAATTTGTATGGTACAAATTCAGATACGAACAATTTGACTTACCCCTGAACCAGTACCTACCCTTCTAGCTGGATAGCTTATCTTAGTTAAACCATTGTAAAACTGAAGTAGAAACAAAGTGGAGCATGATATTCAGTCCCAGTGATTGTAAAATAAACAGTTGCAGCTAGACCACCTGTACAAACCGAGGAAAATCCAAACAAATACTGCAACAATGTACATCCTGCACCAAAAATGTAAAATAAACCCCATGATGACACCTATTTCTCACCTTGAAAGTCTCCAAACAGTAAAGCTCTATTTCACTGCCAACCCTGAGTCAATGTTTCAACGTAATGGGTCAGATTTGAGTAAATATTGTCAAATTTGAGTAATTTATTTATATTGACTAAATGTGTACTTAGGCATGTTAGAAACGAATGAAAGTCATTAGCATTTAAGACAAAAACATGTTATCAAAACAAAATTTTTTCGTAACCCGATTCTAGGTACAATTAGGCAAGCTTGTAACTGTCGTAGGCTGCTGCTTGCTATTAATGGCCACAGGGGGTTTAACCTAACAGAAAACAGGCTAGTCTAAAATGTCTGACAGTTGAATATTAAAACAGAATGATGCCAAAAGATAAAATCAAGTAGCAAAACAGGCATGTCTAAATTCTCTAAAATTATTGAAGCCAAACTTTCTAACCATCTCTGGATATTTACAGCAAAATTTGTAGAAATATTTGATCAAAAGTACATCTTTGAATCCTCTTGACTCAAGTTTATTGTAAATAGATTTGGTTCTAGATGCTAAGTCCTGAAATTTAGAACAAATACGACCAAATCTTAAAATTTGTGACAAAAATGTATATCCAATGGTTTCAGGATTATTACTGAAAGGATAGTTAACTACTTCAAAGTTAAACTCATCTATTTTGTGACAGACTTTAATACAAAACCTGTCATTAGTGACCCGAATATCCAAGTGTAGAAACACATCTCTGAAACCATATGAATTCTTACCTTCCAAAGGGATATCTTTTGGGTTAATTTCTTTGGCAATTTCAATGAAATTTTGCACATTTACACCAGCAATGTAATCAATGTGCTGACCACAATCACAAAAAAAAAAAAAAAAAAAAAAAAAAAAAATCATTTCCTGAAATGTATTCCCTCCAAGACATTGAAAAATTAATCATGCTTATCCACATAATGCAATATCGAACTTCCACATGATACATGTATGGTACATTTGGCGTCCTGCACCTTATTCTCTATCAAGATACTTAATTAAATGTCCTTTCCTTGAAAACCTAGAAAAATAAGTCATAGTCACATAATCATAGGCTAAAGGTGACCCAAAAAATCACCAAGTAGTTAGTATATACAGTGTACTTGAAGTGCAATTTTGATCTAGAGTCTCAATTCTCTTTGCCATTGATGTCCAAACTACAGCTTGCCATTATAAAATCACATATTCCAACTTTACAGATCTGATTACCTGACAAAAATGTCAAGGCTACTATGTAATTTAACATATTAGTATTGGACATGATCTATATAGTCTATAAATGTGGGATGTCTAATTCAATAATTTTTTAACATGTGGAATTTTGTATTCTCAAGACTTCTAAAATCGTAATTCTGTCAAATTATAGGCCACCCCACTAGCATCATACGAAAGAGAGATTTTAACCCCTTCTACAATTCCATTGAATTCCATAAACAGCCATAAAAACCAAGGATGCTGGACTGGTCACAAAATTTTCATATTTTGACCCATATATTACATATTATAGGTGGTGCCATTAACATTGATGTCAACATAGATTATCATGCACTTTACAAGTCCTCAAAGTTCTAGGGGCATAACTCAAAACTGGGGGAGGGGGCGGTGCAGAGCATTTATAACATGACCCCTATATTCTAAATAGTTATTCAACCCCGACCTTCAACTCGGGATTACAAAATTTGTTACTATTCAAAATGTGCGCCCGACATTTAGCTTTCCATATGCGGTCCGTTTGTTCAAATCGGGTAACAACTTTTTGAGTTAATGAGGAACAACCATAAACTTGGACAAGCACCAAGTCCATAATCATTGGGTCACTGTGATCAAAAATGTAGGTCACAAAATCCCAATTTTATGTACAATGTAATGAAGTGCAATTTTGATCTGGAGGCTTAATTCTCTTTGCCATCGATATCCAAGCTACACCTTCCCGTTATAAAATGACCTTTTTCAGGTTTACAGGCCTGGTGGCCTCACAAAAAAATGTCACAGCTCTGAAAATATGCTAGCCTTGGACATGGTCTCTATAGCCTACAGAATTGGCAAGTCTTTATTTTTATATGGAATTCTACATCTTTAAACACATTTTGGCCCGTAATTTTCGTCTAATAGGTGGTGCCACCAGTATCATATATAGCAAGTGATATTTTGACCTCCTCCCCAATCCCACTAAATTTCATGAAGATCTAGCACACTTTAAGGATGCCAGAGCACTCACCAGCTTTTCACAATGACTTGTAGATTACAAAATACCGGAGGCCTGAAATAAAATTTATAACAAAAAATTAGCCCATTTTGATTCTGGCTCCAGAAAAAAGATGGTTATATGCAGTGATATTCCAGAGCTGTCATAGGAACAATGATTGATTATATCCTTGCAAACGCAGTGTTTTAAGTTGCCAGCACAAGCTTCCAGCAGGTTATTGGTATACCATTGAGTACAGACCTTGTGCCTTCCATGGCTAATCATTATCTATTGTACTATGAATTTATGTATATGGAGGACTGGACTGTGCACACTTATGCTGTTGCTTGACGTTACTGTAGCCTCACAAAGTGATTCTCATACATTCATGTAACTTTCAATAACAACAAACACCGAAGTATCAAATGGAGAAATATCTATCTCAATGAACTTGCACTTTATGTACTTACTTGGGTGGAAAAGTAGATGTATTTCAAAGATGTTTGTCCGTCCGCAATTCACAGTTTTGACTTCTCCAAAGCCAGTCAGCCAGATTCACTTGAAATTTGGTGGGGAAGTACCTGAGGTGGGTCTCTTCAAAGTTTGTTCAAATGGTCATGGTATGGTCCAATGATTTTGCATTTTGTATTAACGTTTTTGTTTATTTTTTTATGAAAATGTCCGAAACCGCTTACCAATTACTTGGGAATTGTATAGGGACACTTGACATTAATTTCTGTAACAAGTGGCGCTGCATTTTTTTTTTGTTTTCTTTCATTTTTGTATGATTTTTTTCTGGTGTTTTTACGTCAGCTGACAAGTCAGTTAGTCCAGCGTCCGTCTGTTCACAATTCACATTTTCAACTTTATCTCCAAAATCTTCAGCCAGATTCACTTTTAACTTGGGGGGGGGGGGGGGAATGTACCTTGCGTGGGTCTCTACAAGGTGTGTGCAAATGACTATGCTCCAGTGATTTTTGGATTTTTAAAATGATTTTTCGCTCAAATTTTTGGCAAAGATTAAAAATATTTTCCCCAAAGAGTTCAACAGGTGTTGTTGCACTTTTTTCTATTTTTATGAACGTTTGTTGTGTTTTAACCTCTTTGGACTTCTACAAACTTGTTTCTCAGATTGTTCTGAAAGTTAGTGGAAATGTAATTTGTGGGAGAATTAATCAAAATTGTTGACTAGGTGGCGACACTGTGGATCCCTGATTTTTAACAGATTTTTTAATTTGGGTACCCGTCAGTTAATGTATGCATTCCTATATATTACCATGTAAGTCAATGGGGATGGCAATGGAAACGCCCAAGTTTTACTTCCTCTCCAAAATCCTCATCTCCTAAACCACAGTGGGACTTATTATGGGTTGAATGTCAAGGTCAGCTGAGGGTGGGCTGTTCACACGGCCCTCTTGTTATCCCTTGGTAGAATGGCCAAGGCGGTACTGTCGTAACCTTGTACGTCGGTACTTCAGTCCGTCTGTCCAAACATACTTCGTTACCACTCTCAACTCATGACACATTGCAGTCTTGTTTACCAAATTGATACCACCTATGCTCTTTAGGGGCTTCAGAAGCCAACTGAAAGTGGATGACCTTCACCTCCTTTTTCAGGGTTAAGTGCAAAAGTTCTTGATTATGATATTTATGCCTTATTTTGGCACCAAACCAAAATAGAGGTTACTTGGAAATGAAAGACTTTGCTCCGGATATCTGCTTTCACCCCACCCCACCCCCACCACCTCCGAAAAAAGATAGATTCCTTCCGGGATATTTGAATTTGAAGAGCTTTCAGCTGTTTTCATTTTTTTTCCAAGGACCCATTGTTCATAGTTTGTCATATTTCAACATTTGTCTGTTTTACCACTTGCAATCTTAATATTTGTAGAACTAAATAAGTTTTACGGCATTAATTTGTAGAAAGTTTTGTATGTTTATATACAAGGGCCATTCTTATCATGTACTGAATTATGAACTGAAGTCACACTTTTATTTGCCTTGTGTACCTGTGATATGGTCGATGGCAGGCCATTAGTTACTAGTGAACTTGATTAGCAAAGTATCTTTGTGCTTCCATTGGGTTTTCCTAAATTTTATCTTGAGTGTCTTTCAAAGGTCAACCTTAGGTCACTGAACATATGAAACCATTTTGGCCGAGGGGTATTTAGTGCTTAACATGGTATCATGTTTACTTCTAAAAAACTATCTGCCAGATTCACTTCAAGCTTAGTGAGCATGTGCCTTGTGTGGGTGTCTATATTGCTCAAAGTAATGTTGTCCAATTTTTGGTTAAATGTCAGACAAAAATCTATGAAACCACTTGGGCAATTGCTTCAAAATCGTTGTGTCTTCCCTGACTTCGGGTTGTACAGCAGGTGGTGGTGTGATTCTTTTTCTGTTTCATTTTATCATCATCATCATCATCATCATCATCATCATCATCATCATCATCATCATCATCATCATCATCATCATCATCATCATCATCATCATCATCATCATCATCATCATCATCATCATCATCATCATCACCTCTCCCAAACATCGTCGGATTTCCTTCAAATGTAATGGGAAAATACCAGGATTCGATCACCACAAAGTTCTTCACTACATCGTGCTGCTGTTAATTCTGATTTTTAATGAATTATAAAAATTAGAAAATGTCGGTAGGGGTATATATCAATGTTACCATTATTACAGCAGGAAAAGTAGAAAATGTGACATTTCACCTCATAACACAAAGGTGAGTCCTAGGCCGTTGGAATTCTTTAAGAAAGTACCTGTGGCCTCTACATCTTTTGGTGTTAATTGTGACCTTGAGTGGCCTTGAAAGATCAAACTGATATACTGGCTTATATCAGAACAATTGAGCTTGTCGCTTTTCATTTAAAAATATTACTCCTGAACTGTATGAGTGAAGGACATGAAGAATGACAATTACAAACAGTGATGATGGTCTGTGACAAAGATAACTTCGATATTCTGGCCATGGGCGACTTAATATGTGCATTAAAGTCGGCTGAGCACAGAACTCTTTCTCTCTTTGTTGTTGTTGTTGTTGTTGTTGTTGTTGTTGTTGTTGTTGTTGTTGTTGTTGTTGTTAATGTGAACCTTGGTATCCGAAATGGGGGTGAGGGTGGAGGGAGGGTGTTGTTTGAGGTAGCATTGTGCTGAGAAAATTCAAAATTGCCCGCTGTCTTCAACAGAGAAAAAAGGTATGTTGATTCGACCATGCATATTTTCCATTACCGGCAATTCTAACCTGCACTCAAGAGTATAAATCAACAAATTTGAATTTTAGAACAAGACGCAATGGTATCTTGGTACCTATGTAAAACAACTCGCAGTCCGTGTGGAGCAAAGCTATTAATGGTCAAATGGATACCTTGTCATATAAATCCGTATGATCTAGCTTGCAAATATTCAGTAAACCAGTGGAGTTTTGCGAGTAACTGTTGCATTATGAGATATTGACGCGTGTTGATGTGGCATGAGTGAAGAGTAGGCCTATTATTAAAATACAGGTCTGTGGAATTTTTGAATAGCATACATATTCACTTACTGTTTAACCATTTGCCCCCTCAAACGGGCTGATGGTACAATACCTGTTTCACTTTTATAACCCATTTTAACAGTGATAAAAAAAATGAGAGTTGTACATAACGCGCATCAAAATACTCCAAACAGATTTTGTTGACAAAAGCAGCCAACCCGTACCATAGAAAGCATTTAATGCAGTCTTAATTTGTTACAACAGAAAGCTGTTAATACAGTCTTAATTTGTTACCGTAGGAAACAGTTAATGCAGTCTTAATTTGTTACCGTAGGAAACAGTTAATGCAGTCTTAATTTGTTACCGTAGGAAACAGTTAATGCAGTGTTAATTTGTTGCCCTAGAAAGCATTTAATGCAGTCTTAATTTGTGACAACAGAAAGCTGTTAATGCAGTCTTAATTTGTTACCATAGAAAGAAGTTAATTTAGTTTTAATTTCTTACCATAATAGGAAGCAGTTCATGCAGCTTGAATTTGTTTCCACAGAAAGCAGTTAATGCATTCATAATTTGTTACCATAGAAAGCAGTTAATGCAGTCTTAATTTGTTGTGGATGGGTTATGACTACCCTCAAAGCTGGTTTGTACCGGACGAAATCTCGAAATACCGTAAATTCTCTATTAGAAGACTCACGCCAACTTTAAGACAGCTACAAGGTTGTCACCTCCGTCATTTTGTTCAGCAGGAAAACACACACACACACACACACACACACACACACACACACACACACACAAACGCAATAGAAGACGCACCCAGACTTCAGGCTGCTAAGATAAAGTAATCAAAATGAAATGTTCCCGCTTGAGTTTCATATGTGCGACCCGCGCAAATTTTGCGCTGTATCACCATTCTACGTTTTTCTTTTCCCTCAAAGTCACGTGTTTTTATGTCATTTTATCAGTATTACAGAAGCATGTAATTTCCTTTTTCCTGTCCTTAGTATTTTTATCAATAAAAAGTATGTATGCTAAAAATGCAACCCCTCTATAATTACTTGACCTTATGATGTTATCTGGTCTCGGTATGTCTACTCCTGAAGCTACCATAATATCTAATCAGGTCAAGGTGCAGGGAAAACTCTCTGGCAGAAGACACACCCTGATTTCAACATTTTCAATTTGGAAAAATTTAAATATGTATTCTAATACAAGCAGCGGCTTCAATTTGAGATTTTACAGTATGCATATTGGGGTGGAGGGTTGGGGTTTGAAGCACATAGGAAGTTGTACCACAGTGTAAATGGATTTTTTTTCAACCGCTTTAATTAAATAACTGTAAATTCATGCGTCAAAACCAATTCTGTGTAAAATGTTAGTTCAAGCTTTTGTTGTAGGTTTGGTCAGCGTCTGCTGGTAATGTTATGCCCATGTACAGGGTGACAAAGAGATTTTGAAACAAATGAAAAAAAAACAGAAATCAAGTTGCTATTTAGGATAGTAGAAGCTGTCTGACCCTCCCACCTCCCCGTGATGTGAGCGTGATTGCCCGACAGGAGCAGTGCTGCCCTCAAGTGGCTAGTCAAAACAGTACCTGAGAACCAAAATTTTTGCACTGTACAAATGCAGAACTGTCACCATTAATTTGCAGGTACAACAATTTTGAGTAAATTTTTATTTAGTGGGATGTCAATTTTACCTAAACCTACAAAATACTGTGAAAGGAATGAATGACAATCTTTATTTAGGGAGACCCACCTGCACGAAAAGACCACATTTTCAATGTACTTTGTACTTCTTATAGAGAGAACATGTATTTATACTTTCTTTGACAGACATTTGGTTTTCCCTAGACAGAGGCTTTTAGAAGAAGATTCACTATATGTCAACATATTTTAGGAGGTACCATCTTTAGCTGGTCATATTATCTGGTCATATCAATATACACATGCTACTGGGCCCACCTTCCCGTGGTCACCTTTTGTCCAATAGTACGTAGCATAATTATAATTATCATGATTATACCAATGGTCAGCTATATCCGTGTCACTATGTTACCCGGGGCATCATTTTCGAGTGGTGATATATATATATATATATATATATATATATATATATATATATATATATATATATATTATATATATATATATATATATATATATATATACATATGTATATATATATATATATATATATATATATATATATGTCTCAAAACTTCACAGTAAACTGTCTTCAACGACCACGCCAAGGGATGACCTAATTATGGTCTTTCGTAGGAAGTGTATATAGCATGTGCAATGCTAAATCAAGACTTAGAAAAGGTGGATTTTAAAGACATGTCTCTCATTAGGGTGGCCTCTCAAGACAGGGTCCACTGTATCTATCTTAGTACAATAGGTTGATTCTCTGTTGAGATGAAATTTCCCATGATAAAAAGAGTTCTTAGTGGATACTATTTCCAACTGTGTAGATCTGAACCTGTGCACCATCCTGGCAAGGCATGACGCAGATCGCATTACTCACTATCCCGGATGTTTCATGGCAGTTCTAGAGAACACCACAAAGATTTAGACGTTTTGACTATTATATGCTGCCCAAAGGTAATGAGGACGAGCTATCTGTGGTTACTTGGTGTTATTATATTTAGTTAATCCATGCTACCATGGTTAGGCTGACATGGTTCTTTGGCCCTGAAGTGACCAAGCTTCCCTTGAAGAGATGTTTTTGCATTTGCTGGACATTCATTGTTCAAAATGCATGTTCAGCTTTCCCAGAGAAGAGAGGCAGATGGAAGAAGAGAAAAAAACACTGGAGATAAACAGGAAAGCAACAGTTATTTGTGGCCCCATTCCTCCTCCGCCCTGTTCCCCTTCACCTAAATCCCTTTCGAGTGAATCTTTGTGCCCACACTGCACATGACCAGCCAGAACAATGTGCCCACACACGTCTGGCTTAAAGAGGCTGGGTGTCGGACTGCTCACCTTGTCCCCTGCAAGGCAATCATGATTTGCCGGACTCAAAGTTGAAAGGAGTTCAGTGAAATCACAACTCGCCGTTGTCTTGACCAATCACTCATTCAAGCCAAGAAATATCCCCAAATGGGTATCTAGCTGGTACCACCCAAGAGACTTCCCCAGTGTTCCAATGTGCTGTGCTTGGTTTTTACCCCTCGGCCTTCCAGGTCGGAGGGGTATGGTCGTCATATATGCGTTCGTCCGTCCGTCCGCCCGTCCGTCCGCCCGTCCGTCCATGCCTTGTTAACACCATATCTCCAAAAATACTCACTTTATAGAAACCAAATTTTTATCGCAGGAAGCCATTGAGTTGTTTCAAGTGTCTATAGAAAAACAGGTCACTAGGTCATATATTTAGGTCACAGTACCGCATTAAAGAAAAAACGGCGCTAACACAAAATAAAAAAAAAATATTGACTGTAGCTCCATCAATTATTTATGACAGTTGGTCCTAAGGATGCCTCAGAAGCCTAGCAAAAACAAGGTCACTGGGTCACATATTTAGGTCATAGTGCTGCATTGAAGAAAAATGGCGGCACCATGATATCTTCAAATCTTAATTTTCACATTGTAGCTGCACCAATTATTTGTGGCAGCTGGTCCTAAGGATGCCTCAGATATCTAGTGAAAACTAGGTCACTGGGTCACATATTTATGACACGGTGCTGCATTTGCACCATAGCTTCGTCATTAGGTCCAACAGAAGTAACCTTGACCTACCGGAGGGGTATTGTCATCACCTACGCGTCTGCCCGTATCTCTATCCGTCCATCCTGGCCGAGGGGTTTTCGGTCACTGATCGGCTTCTAGTTATACTCTCCTGCAACTTTAGTTTGGGGGGGGGGGGGGGAGGGGGCGGCAGGGTATACTGAAGTGATTTTGCATGTCCATCCATCAGTCTGTCTGTCCATCTGTAGACCAAATATCTTGCACGCATCTCTGCCTCCAATTTTGGATGGATCTCTTTTAACCATGACAGAATAATTACACATGATACATGCCTGCATGAAGACATAAATTTCAGATATGACCAGAATTGTCTGAGAGTAAGACAACCTTTGTTAGTCTCAGGGCTCATCTGTAAACACAATCTTGTGTGATAACTCCAATAGGCTTTTGCATAGATTTCTCTGAAAGTTTGCTCGTAGATACACATGATATGTACATGTGCATTTAGTCAGGAAATTCTGGCAAGTTTTGGTTGGTTGGATGGTAATTTTTTGTTGGTTGTCTGAGTTCACAAATCATACACTTCTCCATATATTTCTTTCAAACTTGGCACAATGTCTGTAACAATGTGTTAGGGGTATTCAGCTCGTCAGCTATGGCTGATCTAAAGTCCATAAAGTTAGAATGTTTCGAAGAAATAAAATCATTGAAAATCACGTGTAGGAAATATCAGGATAGGAAATACATTTCGTGATGTGCAAGTAAATGACACATCCACAGACATTAGTGAATAGTACATCATAATTGTTGTTTTTGTGTGAGTGTTGTTTTTATTTTTTTTATTCAGTAACAACAAAAAGCCAGTGATACTGGAAGCAGTTCATGTATATGTGGGCCAGGGAGTAGCAATAAGGAATGGAGCAGTTGGATTTAACCCAGGCCATGACCCCATAATATTGTAACCTTCATTTCTGACAAGGGGACATCTCGAAACTTTCCATGTGAAAACTGGTCAATATGTGCTTCTGCCCTTACTGCTACTGTCATGTTCTTTGGAAGAAGTGCTGCCACTGTAACTATCACTGTCACTATCTAAATGTTTGCCTATAATCACCTGGTCAATGTCCTCTGTCAACCCTTTAGTTTCCCAATAATATGTTTCTATTTTCTCATTACATTGTACAGTAGTATCAGACCGTTACATGCCAAATTCGTAGTTCTTAATTCATTCCGAGCCCAAAACCGTCCAAGTTTTTGAAATATGCGTGAATGCCGAGTGTTAAAGTTGTCAAAATCTGAGCATACTCTAGCAACAGTCTTCGGGTGCTCAGTGGACCAGCGAGTTGCGTGTTGGCCTGTCACCGCTGCGGCCCGGGTTCGATCCCCAGCGATGGCACAAGTTGTTCGTCCCGGGAAGCTCTTCCGACGGGTGAGTCCGATTCCTCCGAGGGTGCGAATTTCGCATGTTTTTTGACTGGGGTTAGTGGTCGCATGTGGCAAGGTTTCCCAAACACCTGCTGAGCACCGTAGGTTTTCTCCGGGATCTCCGGTTTCCTCCTACATTAAGTTTGGGATAATTGGGCTAATATCTTGCCTACTGGACCCTGTGGAAGAACAGCCATTGGCTGAACAGGCTATCCAGTATAAAGATGTTCAATTATTATTATTATTATTATTAACAGCAATTTACCTTGACACATAAACACTCTAAGCTTTTCCCCAATCTCCCCTAGATACACTCGCAAAGGCAAGTGACACTAGTTGTTTGACATCTTTAATCTTAAAAGTTATATTTCTATCAGCCTATAAAATGCTTCACCTTGGCCCATATCCCTACGAAGTCCCGGAGGGGACATTATTAGTTACTACCTGTCTGTTCACATGGATATTTTCTTGCATCCCCTAAACAGACAGGTAGTGACGATTTTATCCTGTAATAGGACTACAAATATGAAATAAAAACTACTGAAAAACATAACAATTTATTAAACTACATCAACTATATAACAACATGTAGAATACTAGATTTGACAACAATTTTTTTTAACTGGAGTCGGTCAATTGTTTACTGATAACAGTCATTTGATTCATGAGCCTGATCGCAAAACAGGTATACAGAATTTGTATACAGATTTGTTATACCTGTTTGGTGATCAGGAAGGATACTAAAGAGGGAATACGGAGAATTCTCTCGTATTTTTAAACCAATCAGCAAACGTAAATTTCATCTATTGAGAATAAAGAGAATATTATCTTTATTTGGTTCCCTCACAATAAATATTGCGTTCATCACGCAATAATGTTTCTTGCAATGAGCAGTACGGGGGGGGGGGGGGGAGGAATACCCCCTTCTGGATCACGGGTCACAGTTAATTCTAAGGCCCTTTTCATAGATCACAGTAAATTCATAAGCCCATGTCATATTCACAATAATGTCAATCATCAAAATCTTAATCACATATCGACACAATAATTATCACAACCACAGATGTCGGCAAATTGTAAAAGTACAATCACGTTTCACGTGTATCTATTTTGATGAATAACGCATAACAAGGAACTACCCTGATCACAAATCACGCTGAAGTAAACAGGCCCAATAACGAATAACAGAACAGGCATCCCTCCCCCCCCCCCCCCCACAAACTCTATGTGCTCCATTGAAATAGTTATTATACTATTGCGTTCCCTCAAAATACTTATTTCTTTCCCTTGCAATAATATTGCGTTCCCTCGAAATAAGTAGGGTTATTTCGTTCCCTCGCAATAACATTGGTCATTGCGTTCCTTCGCAATCATAAATTCTTTCGCATCGCACAAAAATAGGCCTTTGTATTTGCTCCCTAGCAACGGTGCAACGAATACTCCGCAACCAAGTCAAATGACAGATCCGGTCCCGGCATTGCTGTTTCACGCCTCGGATTACCAGACCAGCACGAAATAGGTAGAGACTACAACTATTAATGTGTACCTTGGAAGAAGGCCTACCGGTGGCAGTGTGCACTACCACAGCAAGTAAAGAGGGCACAAATGAAACAATCGATTTTGTTGGACAGATGTTTGATCATCTGTATCACCGGGCCTGTCAGACGCATTGCGGCTCTGTGGCACAGGTGTACGGTCTGTAACGTTATAGTCGACATGACATTTTTGTATTCAACAGACAGGAGGTACGAGTCAAATGTACACAGCTTATGATCAGACTGTTGCGCCCGTTCTTGTCAACCAAACATGGATCCTTCACTCTGCTGACTGAAACACATGTATATACATACAGGTTAACATGGCGCATTTCAATAACTAATAATAAATTTGTTTGTTATAGTTCAAATGCTGTCGCTATTACATCGTCATGGTAGTTTATCCACTTGTTAATACATTATCACTTGTAGTAAACTCAAAGTGGCGGTAAAATTGGAAAGTCTAAGTATTTTTTTTTGGGGGGGGGGGTGTGTTAAGTTGAAAGGTTCTACAGGTTTGCACGCGCAAATGAGGGCCGATCAAAGGACCAGGCAGGGAATATGTTATCATTGCAGTTCATTTGAACATTTTGTTGGTTGTCGTTCTATATATCTACGTCGAGTCTGTGTTTTATTTGTTATATTGGACAAAATTGGGGATGAAAATCGCGAAATCCAACAGTTTCATAGAGTTCATAAAGTTCGTTGTTTCATTTCTGTGGGCATAATTTTGAATTTCGTCCACAAAATGTTATAAGGTTTTTACTTTCGTGTGTAAATTTGTTATTTCGTCCACGAAATCGAATAATATTTCAATTTTGTCGAAATCATTTTTACGAAATTCAAATCATCTTATCGATTTTGTCGACGAACACGATGTTCAGTTCACAAAATCCTGTAAGATTTTTCCAGTTTAGTGCACAAAATTGAAAGAAATGACAGACAGAATTATACATGTCGATCTAAAGCTTTATACTGAGATACATCATTGGAGATATCTGAAATTTAGTTGCAGAAAAACAACCACTTTAAGATACATAAATACCATATACAGATATCTTGAATACAATTAATTGTAGGTCTAGGTCCACATCAGTTATAATCAATGGCATCCTAGATAATATTTAAGATATCTGTTATTCTATTGGGGACATCCAAAAAACGAAATTGAAAATTCTGCATTAGGTTTCATATGTGTGTTCTTACAGCAATTAAATTCAACACGGAAGACTTCTAGCGAAATCGAAAAGTTCCAGAAGGCGATATTCAGGTAGTGGTGGATGAAAAGGTAATTTAGGCGTATGTAAATGTGTAGCTTTTGTTTCAAACATATTCAATTAGAACTCAAGAAGCAGCGCAAGCCCTTTTACAATTTATTTCTGGAAAGATAAGAAGCACAGAACAAAACTTTACAAGACAATCAAGGACAGGCATGGCACTATGGAGTTTGTAAGAGTAATAATATAGCGTTATAGGCCCTACATGTAGACTAACATGGTAACATCAGGAATCTCACACTGCCTGTATTACCATGAAAAGGTCAAGTTCCAGTATATACCAAAAATTCTCACCACTAAAATTTTTCATTGGGATTAATTTTGTTCGATGGAAATGTTGCATATTATTGCCCATTTTTATATTAGTGGCATAATGATCATCATATGCAGGTGATTAGAGTTTGAGAATGGCACCAATATATTCTTACGTGGGAGGGGACATCCTTCTCCTTTAGCGCCCACCCCCCACCCCTACCCAAATGCTCGTTTTGCAAAATAGCTGATCAGAGTAGTGATGGTGCCACACACACATTTTTGACATGCCTGGTGCTTGTTTCAGGCCATGTACTTACGGTTTACATCTACATCTGCTTGATCAATTTTCCTCATTTGTTACAAGTCAGCTGAAGTTATAGGGTGGATGGTAATCCATCATCTGTATGTTACCATGTACAAGTCAGTTTGGATTGTGGTGGGACATGTAGTACATTCGATTGACTTTTTGTCAGCCAGATTCACTTTGAATTGGTGGGAATGTACCTTGGGTGGGCCTCTACCAAGTCTGTTAAACAGCTAAACTCCAGGGCGTCTTGGAATTTTGGAGCTCAGCTGACTGCCTATTGGTCAGTTGTCTTTCTCTCTATCCGTCATCCATCTGTCCATCTACATTTTCTACTTCTGCAAAACTGTCAGTGAGATAATTAACTTCAAACTTCGCTGGGAAGTACCTTGGATGGGTTTATACCAAGTTCGTTCAAACTGTTTGCATTCTAGTGAATTTTTGTGATTATTTTGTTCCTTTTGGGGGCACTTGGACCTTAACTTATTCAATGAATCATGCTGCAATTTTTACCATTGAGCTGAGGTGTCGGTCATCAGAGCTTTTGTGACGGATGGTCTTCATTTGTCATCTGCCTCTCCATCCATCTGTCTGGTGTCTACAGTTTATATTTTTGACTTCTTCAAAACTGTCATGCAGATCCACCTCAAACTTATCCTTGGGTTGCCCTGTACCAAGTTTGTTTCAATAATCATGCTCATGTGATTGTTGGATTTTCATTTTTTTTGGTATGGAATCTGTTTACGTCTGTTGTCTGTCTGTTAAACCTTGTACATTGCCGAGTTTTTAAAGGAGATGATGATGCAATAATTTTTCTGTCCTTTTGAATGTGTTTTTTTTTCACCGCAGCTGACTTGTTAGTCACTTGAGCTTATAGGATGGCCTATCGTGCATTGTCCGTCCATCCTCGTGCATCCTCAATTCCCATTTTTGACTGCGTGTCCAAAATCGTCAGCCAGATTCTCTTCAAACTTGATGGGGATGTTCCTTAGGTAGGTCTCACAGAGTTCGTTTAAACGGTCACAGTCCAGTGATTTTTTTGTTTTCTGTGAGTGTTTTTGTTCATTTTTTCGGCAAAATCTTTTAAAAAAGCTTTGTTTGAAACCATTTTACCAATTGCTTTGAAATAGGGACACTTCTGTCTACCCCTAGAGCTTAATTTGTTCAACAGGTGGCCCTGCAATTTTTTTCTATTTTTGTTATGAATCTTTATGTGTTTGAAAATCTTCCAAAACCACTACTCACATTATGTTGAAACTTGGTGGAAATGTTCCTTGTAAAAGGTTCACACAATTTTTTTCACCAGTTGACGTTGCTGTGGATCCCTGATTTTTAACATTTTTTTCAATTGAGGACTGCTTGGTCAATGCATACATTCCTATTGATTACTATGTAAGTGAATTTGATTGCAGTGGTAATTCACATTTTTTACTTTTTCTCCATAACTGTTGGCCAGATTCATTTGAAACTTGGTGGGGATATACCTTTGGTCGGTCTCTACCGAGTCTGTTCAAATGGTTATGGTCCAGTAATTATTGGATTTTTTGGGAATATCTTAAAATATCTTCTCTGACACCACTTGGCCAATTGCTTCGAAATTGTAGAGTGATAACTCTGGGTACCCATAGACCTTAACTTGTTCAACATGTGGAGCAGTATTTTTTTAACTTATTGTAAAGAAGTTTTGCGTGTTTTCGTAATTTTTTGACTTCTCCAAAACTGTCACTCAGATCATGCTGAAACTTGGTGTTAATGCACCTTGTGGAAGGATCACACAAACACATCCACTAGGTAGCATATGCTGTGTATCCTATAAATCAGTTATGTTTGAAGATGGGTGACCTTGACCCAATTTCCAAGTTCACAAGGTGACTGCAGCAAATTTGGTTTCTACATCCTAACTCAGAATTTAAATCAGGACTTCAATATTTGCATGATTACCGTTCTCTTTTGGGACTTGATCAACTAAGAACATGGGTGACCTTGACCAAATTCTCAAGGTCCTTTTAGTGAACTTGGATCCTGCATGATTACTGAAGACATTTTTGACATACAGGTTTCATATTGCACAGGAATATAGCCTTCTAGAGGAGGTAGGTCAAGTTTGCAAATGGGTCACCCGGAGTCAATTCCCAAGGCCACAGAGCCACATTACTGAATTTGGTTTCTGCTCAATAGCTGGCAACATTTTTGAGGTGGAGCTTCTATAATGCACGTGTTTATAGTCTTCTATAAGGGCAAGATCAACTTTAAAGAGGGCCGACTTTGACTTAATTTCCAACAGGGTAATGAGGGTGAACATTATGACACTAGGGGGCATCTATGTTTTACAAACGTGTCTTGTTTCAACTTAAGCTCCAAAAGTGTCGCTCCACTCAGATCGTATTGAAACTTGGTGGAAATCTGGCTTGTGGGAGGGTTAAACTAAGTTGGACGCCACGTGATTATATTTCAGATTTTAACAAATTTTTCAATTCAGGTACTTATCAGTTAATACCTGCATTCCTAGTGATCACCATGTAAGTCGATGGACATTTCAATGGTAATTTATATTTTTGACTTTAAAACCATTGGCCAGTTTTGCATCAAGCTTGATGAGGATGTACTTTGGAATTTTTAAATTTTTTATATATGTATATATTTTTAACATATTTTTGGTAAACTCTATAAAAAAAATCCTCAGAAAACTGCCAATCCAAGCGCCTGAATTAATACATAGGGACACTTCTAGGCACCTCAAGACCTCAATTTTGTTCACCAGCCTATGCTATAATTGGTTTATGTATGTTTCACAGATTTGTGTGCATTTGCTTTTTCAACTTCTTCCAAATAGTACATCAGATTTTCTTCATCCTTGATGGTAATATACCTGGACTCAATCTACACTAAGTTTTTTTCTACACAGTGCTGCGGTCACTTGTCTGATTGTTTAAAAAATTATGAAAATAACGGACATTGTTAATTTTGAACTTGTGACCTTGAAAGGTCAAACATGCATATTAGCTTATATCTTGGTAATAGTCGATTCTGTCGCATTTCAAGTAAAAATGATGACTCCTGAACTGTGTGAGTGAAAGCTGATTGTGCAAGCAGTCATGGTGGTCGTGGACAAAGATGAATGCTCATATTTGTCCATTTATGATACCACTCTAATCTGGGAATCCAAGGTCGGCTGAGCACAGGACTGTCAGAGTTTTCTTGTTTCGTGGCTTTGTCATGCTCTTTGGTTTAAACAGAATTGTGAAGGGGATCAGCCAGATGTATTACAATGAGTAATGTATGGATCAAATCCTTGTTGGGCTGGACTTCACCCAGAACCTTCATAATCACAATTTCCATACCAGCAGCAATATAGTCCATATGAATACATATTGTGTAGTGATATCACTGTGCTGCACAGTAATAGATATATGCATCTTGTAAGTTAATATTGGTATCCATGGGAACGGGAATGTGTTATATATGACAAGTCCTCATAATGCCAGTTTCTCCTGAATATTTTTTGCAGACTTGATAATATCATGACTACAATAAATGAAAAACAAAGAAAAAATATATATTGTATATAGATTATATTTTATATGCTGTTAATATAGTATGTAGAAATTAGTCCAAAAAAGGAAATACATGGATTTGTATGGTTTCTTTTTAATAGCTAAATCAGGCTCATTTAACTCTACAAGGTGCAAGTTTTGGCTGAGTCAACAGCTTTCCTCAATGCGATGTGAAGCTGTTGACTCTGACTATTATATTCTCTGGAATTATGCAAATAATTGAATGGAAGGTGTTGTCACAAGGAATATTAATCTAGCCTCATAGTCTATTATAATTGAGGGCAGTTTGTGTGAAATGGTTTTACTTTATGTGCAGTTGGCAACTGGTGGCTAAAATGTGCGCTAGGTAATTCCAAGTGATCAAAGCAAGAGGTCAAGTTGATCCATAGACACTTTTTTATGTTTTTAGATAGATAATTAAGCAAAGAAACTAACAACTAAACCAACCAACCAACCAACCAACCAACCAACCAACCAACCAAAACAAACAAACAAAGTATACAAAAAAATATTGCATCATCATCTCCTTCACAAAGCTGGCAAAGGACCTCCTGGAGAACATCTGTGTGTAAAATCAAAGCAATGTACAAAACCTATTTGACATATTTGCAATATCACTGTATTGGTGCACGCATGTACAACAGAGCACTTACTGAAACATAGTCCCAAAGTTTGGTATGTCATCGTTTCATCAAAGATTAAGATGTCCTCATCATTTGTGCAAACCTCATTACCTTTTAATCAGATTATAGTCTGTCAAAATTTCAAATAATTATGTTTAGCCATTTTGGAGAAAAAGTCAAAAATAGCATTGACACACAAAAATTTAATTGAAAAATACAGTGCCACCTGGTGGCCAAAATGTTAACAACATGACGTGAGGTGACCTGAGGTGACCCTGTATGCAATATCAAATCAATCGGCCAAGTAGTTCTTGAGAAGATTTTTTCAACAAATAAAGTTAAAAATCATAAAACGTAGATGGGATTATTGCAGCATCATCTCTTTCGCAAACTTGATGCAGGATCATCTGGAAAACATATATGTGCAAAATCGAAACATACCATGCCATGTTTTTAAAAAGTGGAAAGTGTAAAAAGTCTAACGGACAGATGTACAGAAGGAAAAGTGGAAGACGGACAAAAACGGATTTCATTTGCTCCACTGATTGACAATTAAGCGGAGTTGAAAACTGAAATAAAAAACAACAAAACAAAACAAAAACCAAAAACAAAAACAAAAAACAAAAACAAAACAAAAAACAAAAACAAAACAAAACAAAACAAAAAAAAAAAAAAAAAGCAAAAAAAAACCCCCAAAGAAGACTGAATTCAGGATATCTTCAAAACCTTCTGAGAAATATGACTACCCATATGACAGAGATTTCTACATAAAGTACAACTGACCTTGTACGGACCAACAAAAACTCCAAGGTTATTTTGATTAACCACTTCTTTATCCTAACTTGACAGGCATCCGGAAAAAAAAGCAATGGACCCTCCCTCTCTCTTGGCCACAAGGTCAAGAGGAATTTTACCCCTTTTCCTTTTAACAAATAATGTTGAAGAATGATTAAAATTAAAATTATTTACATTATGACATTGTCCAAACATTAACTAGAAAATGACTGTCTAATTTATTATAATTTGAGTTTGTTATCAAACAAGATCTTGCAGTCAAGTTTTTTTGAAAATGTCACAGGTTTAAATGTTGTGTATTCTTCTCATTTGCATAAATTAAAATTCTACAACTTTTGGCTGTGATCAATTGGATGTGCCTGTAGCACAAACCCAATATATTAAAGTTGGAATGGCACTTCTACCTACAATAGGTTTAAATATATCCAAATTGAAGCTTTTCAAGTCCTCCTCACTGGCATAAATTATAATTCTACAACTTTGCTTCTGGTTTATTGGATGCGCCTATAGCTTAAATCTATACATTAAAGTTGGAATAGCTATTCTACCCATAATGGTTTTGAAGATATTCAACATTTAAGCTTTTGAAGTGCCCCCCTTTAGCATAAATTAAAATTCTACAACTTCTGTTTATGGTCCATTGAATAGATTATAGTACAAACCTGTGCATTAGAGTTTGAATGGTAGCTCACCTTTAATAGTTTAGCAGATATTCATCATTTAAAATTTCAAATGGCTCTTATTTGCATATTTTTCAACATGGCGGCTGTTCGAAGTCAGGTGCTTCATTTCACTACCAGGTCAATCACCATGCCAAGTTTAGTGCTTTTCAGAACAATAGTGTTTAAGAAAAAACTGAGAAAAATTCACATGGTATAAATAAATAAATAAATAAATAAATAAATAAATAAATAAATAAATAAATAAATAAATAAATAAATAAATAAACAAACAAATAAATGAATGAATGAATGAATAAGTAAAATAATAAAGAAAGAAAGAAAAAAAGAAGGAAAGAAAGAAAAAAAAAAGAAAAGAAGAAAGAAAGAATGAAGTATTTGAGGAAAAACAAAAAGCTGTGTTTGCACAGTCTTCATAATAGATGTGGAACTCGAAGCAGCATGCAAGTTGGGACAACATTTCAAACAGGTGGTGTCTATTGAAGGATACAGAGGGAACTAGAAAGGAAGATTTGCTTCAAATGAAATCTGTTTGTCTGTCTACAAAGAAAGGTTGTGGCCTTGTACATTCAATTTGAAATTGGAAAAGCTATATGACAAAAAAAACATGAAATTTAAGAACAAGAGGCCCATGTGCTTAGTGCTCTGCTGACCTGTTTGGATCAATGAGGCAGAAGGAATATCCTTTTGGCAGTGAAGTAGTCAGAAACATAAATTCAAATGTCATCTATAGATCCAACCTAAATTCCCATGTATAGACAGACCATGAGAAGTTTCCAATGATGTATTTTGCATAAATATGATATAGATATGTTGCAGCATTACAAGTTTATATAACTTTGAAGGCATCCAGACAGATTTACTCTCAAGCAAATCTTCAGATTTTTATTTCCTCAACAATCTCACTGCGCTTCATGTAACTCCACCAAAAAGTAAAGATGATTTTTAGACTTTTGACTCAACTTTCACATTTCTACCCTTACATTACGTACCATCAATATTGACTTTGACAAAAACTTCATACCCTGAATTAAATCTTGAAAGTTATATGGGGCTTACCTGAAAACTGTAAACATCACTGGCAAAAAACCTCTTTTAACTTTACTGTGTCAATGACCTGGGGAAAAATGCTCAAAGTCATCCATGTAACATAATATCTTTGTGGTGGCCATGATCAGTGTCATTGTGCATTTTGGCCTATTTAGCCTAATTATTTTACGAAATTCAGAAGTTTGTCTCTTTGAACACAATTTGGTTCGTAACTTCGGTCAAAATATAAAGGCGACACTAGTCTCGCCATTTCGACCTCCTCAACAATCCCACTAAATCACATAATGATCTGGTAAAACTTACAGATGGTGGAGCATTTGAAAGGTTTTGATACTTTGACCCTTATATCCCTATAGTAATTGGGTCATGGTATTTCAAAATGCGGATCGCCAAGTAGAGTCTTTTGTATAATATACACGGTCACATTTTGATCTGGAGGCTTAATTCTCCTTTCCACTGATGTCCAAGCTACATCATACCATTACCAAATCACTACTTCAAACTTTACAAGCTTGGAGAACTAACACAAATAGCTCAAGATCACTGACATTTTACAAGATATTAACACTAGTCACGATCTAAACATCATGTAAATTTGGCATGTCTAACTCAATTACTTACAGCGATATTGAATTTTATATCTTTTAACACATTATTATTACGATATATATATATATATATATATATATATATATATATATATATATATATATATATATACATACATACATATATATCTTTATCTATGCGTCTCATTCTCGGTCTCCGACTCCGTATCACAAGTTACCTGCCCAACTGGCTTTCAGCTTTTTTTTTCTTTCAAATTGTAACGGTGGTACGAAAAGAATACAACGAATTGCTCTTTTACATAATCCCCTGCGGCTGGAACAGAACTAAAGGTTATTAGTCAAGGAATCAGAAGAAAGTAGAAGCGAAAATGAAGGAAACACAACCAAAAGAATACAATACAAATGGGACAGCATCAAAAGATCATGTTTTACAGCAGAAGCAAACAAGCAAACAACAACAACAACAACAACAACAACAACAACAACAACAACAACAACAACAGCAACAAAAGTGAAAATTGTGAGATCAGAAAGCTATCAGAGAAACAGAAAAAAAACTCCGAGATCAAATATATTCAACAACAGACCAACATGACAAGAAACGAAAAAAAAATACAGGAACCAACCAGTGAGTCACATGTCTCGATGTGGGGATCACTGGCGACAGACCTCTGATTTTGAGAGAAGAAGGATTGTTGGTATACAAATATGCACAGACACCGTCCAAAATATATCAAATATAAGACAAGTGGGACCACTCACTTTTTCACCAGAGTATATTTTTATGTGTGCTACCATTGAAATGAAGAAGTTGTAAATATCCACCATCATTTTAGCTGATTGGTTATAGCATGGACCTAGTATTAACGAGTTAATAGGTCCATGGTTATGGCGAGAATACTTTCATTGGATACTAAAATTTGAGCTCCATTCAATGATATTAAACAACAATGCTATGGGCTATGCTGACCTTGGCTCAATCCTCATAGAATGATTATGTGACATAAATAATACCCAACGACTATCCGACGATGAAACGGGTATTTTCCTATATACTGCTGGACACATTTATAGCATCACATAATTCAGTCCCTTCTTAGTAAAAAATGCATACCGGATTCAGTGTGACTTTTAATAATTATGTACTCTATGAAGGTCAAAGTGTTTATTAAGTCTGTTGGCAAATGTGGACTTTTTGCTTACCGTCAAATGCTTTATTCTTTATTAATTAATTAATTAGTTGGTTTATTTTATATCTGTGTGAACTTTGACCTTCGTTTTTCTCAGACACTATTTTTCTGAAAAGTACCAAACTTGGCATGGTGATTGACCTAGTAGTGAAACGAATCCTCAGGTTTGTACGGAGCCCCACAGGGGACACGAAAGAAAAAAATCATTTTCTGCGTTCCCTCGCAAAACTTTTGCGTTCCCTCGCACTATTTTTTTCTTTTACTTATGTCCCTTGGGCAAAAACATGGAGCCCCAGAATGGACATGAGGAAACAAATACAACACTCTGTTCCCTCAAAAAAAGTTTTACGTTCCCTCGCCAAACGTCTGCTTTCCTTCACAATACTACTTTATAAGCTCCCTGTACCCCACGAGTGCAATCAACCATCGTAGCAAACATTGCAGAGCAGTAAGGATTCCACGGGTCTGTTACAGACAAGGTAACTAGGTAAGTAAACTATCCATGCATTATCTGAATATTAGAATGTATATCGATATGCTGACATTCAAGAGACATGTAATGTAGGCCTACATATTTATTAACAGTAGATACGTAACTTGCAACAGTACGGTGGCTATCACACGTTTTAGTTTGATGTTTCCCGATGCTCACACAGGCTTGCGGCAGTTGAAAAAAAAGACGTGTTTGTGATGTCTACAGGATAGAAAGGTAAGACGATCATAATTCTGTTTCTTTATACTCTGGTATCCATGAAATTGATAGGTCTGAAACTTCAAACTGTTCAAGGTGTCTAATCAGTGGCATGTAAAGCTCTTTTGAGAGCCAGAAAGATAACATGATTTTAGTCAAGCCTGTCAAGAATTTCGCTGGCACTTTTTTGTCACAACTGGCATTCCATTTGCCGTACTGGCGTTATTTTTACTTTTTAAGTCTAGATTTTTAGATAATACTTAGGCCGAGTTCACATGTAAAAATTAATCGCTTTTTCCGTCAGTTTAGAGCCTAAGTCAACAGATTTCAGTTTAGAAACTGAGTCATAGCACCCAAAGCGTACCGAGAACCAAGGAACACTGCTGACGAAGACCAACGAAACTGAAATACAACTGCCGATGGCAGAAATGGCATGTTTGTCATTGAAGTGAAAGCCTTTCATGAGTAATTTAAACCTGAAATAGTTAATATCATTCTTAAAATTCGTGACAAAGTCGGGACCGACAGGGAAAGCGTCATACTCATATTTGCATTCTTGAATTTGCTTTAATGATAAATTTCCAGAATGAGTACAGTCTCAATTTTAGTTCGAAACTGAACCGCCAGGGTGAATAGATGGATATCAGCGTATTATTGAAGCTAATATTTGTGTTCGTCTGGCCGCGAACTTAGAAAGGCGTGGAGAGGAATTCAGTACCAAACCAGTTGCTAATACCACAGTTAGCTCTGCTTTAGCACCGCCCACTTTCAAAGGATGTGAATAAAATAAAAGTGTGGTATATCAGGGAATGTACCACACTAACAGCAAAGGAAAATGGGGCTGCCTATGGTAAAGAGTGATTTATATACTGAACCAAACAAATAACGCAACCCTTAAACTTTTTAACTTAAATATTTATTGTTACTTTCATATCAAAGAAACAAATTAGATCCATATTCTGCAATCTTTTTGGCATAACATGTGAAAAACAAAAACTTGAAACTGTCAACGAGGGCGCGACCAGCTGGCAATAAACAGGGCAACATTGATTTGTAAAGTTCACAAATTGGCATGTCCACTAATACTGTGTGTGACCACCATCAGCATCTGTAACTGCTATGCAACGTCGGCGCATGGATGACACTAGCCGCTGCACCATCTGCCCGGGCACACGATCCCACTCTTCTTAAAGAGCCTGGCGAAGCTGCTGCGGTTGGCGGGCGCTGGATCCCGTCTCTGAACACGCTGGTCAAGGTAGTCCCAAAGATGCTCAATGGGATTGATATCAGGTGAGAAGGCTGGCCAGGGCAAAACGTTAATTCCTTCTCCTTGCAGAAAATCCATCGTCAGTCTAGCGGCATGGGGCCGAGCATTGTCCTGTTGAAGCAAGTGGAGTTGGTGGTGTCTAATGAAAGGGACAGCAACAGGCTGAAGGATCTCATCCCTGTAACGGGCAGCATTAAGATTGCCTTCAATGAAGATTAGCTGGGTTTTGGCTGTGAATGAAATTCCACCCCACATCATCACTGATGCACCTCCAAATCGATGTTTCCAGCACACAGGCATCTGAGTAGCGTTCTCCCCTTCATCGCCAAACACGTGTCCTACCATCTGCATGATACAGGGTGAAGCGGGATTCATCGGTGAATAGCACATCCCTCCACTGTTGATGGGTCCAGCGAGTATGGGCAGTAGCCCATTGTCGTCGGGTTTGCCTTCTTGCCTGTGTCAAAATTTGACCCCTGTAAGGACGCCTGGCGTGTAGATGGTGTTCTTGTAGTCTATTATGCACTGTTTAGGCCGATATTCTGTTATTGGTTCTGTCAGGTGTCTGTTGTGCAGTTCTTGTGGCTGGTCGAGTTCTGTTCCGCAGATGTGACACCCTGATGTGTCTGTCTTGTGCAGGTGTGGTTTCTCTTGGTCTCCCAGGACGCTGTCTATCAGCTGTGGCCCCAGTCTCCTGGAATCTTGTAGCAAGTCTGGATATAGTGGATTTGTGGACTTGCAGTCTTCTTGCCACCTCTGCTGCAGATAAGCCAGGCTGTAGCATGCCAATTCCCCTCTCCCGATCTACTGTTGATAATCTACCCATAGTTCTTGGAATACTGTGCCAAATGAATCCCATGCTGCCCTTTTATTGTCCGTGAGGGGCTACACCCAACCAGTAAAGGTGCGAATGTTTTAGTCATGTGGGTAACACTGAATCCTGCAGTTGTCCTTGATTCAGCACAACCACCAAACTTTGAAAGCCTCATATCCTCGCACACAGTTACGCTTGGGCTGATTTCAATGTGGCATTTTCCTGTCCCAGAATCAAAGACTTGGCAACCTTAATTTCAGGTGTCAGAGACTTGCGTAAAATAGCCTGCTGAAGTCACTCTTGATTCATGACAATGACCCCATGGCAAGGTCAGGGTACTCGACCTTGAGGTCACACTACTTGGTGCATTATTTTAGACTGATTTAGCAGCGGTTCGTATATTTCTGAACTTTAAATACAGTTCCAATGTGAAAATAAACCCAAATGAAAAAGTTGCGTTATTTGTTTGGTTCAGTATATATGAGCATCGCAAAGTATGATGTATAGGTTAATATTTACACTTAAGATCTCTAATCACATAGTAATGCATATTGTTCCAGTAGGGTAGCTACTAAAGAAAAGATATATGAAAATATGGTTCACAAAAGTTGCACGCCTTTGAGCTGCTGCAAGAACTCCTAAGAAGCAGGTTATTGCATAGTTTTGTATGCACGGGACTTTTGATGTTCCCTAAATGGCAATCGTAATATGATGGGTTTTTCAGCGTTATATTTTAACGAACCAATAACCAATTGATGATGGCTGACGACACTGGTTCCCGAGAAGACCTTTTCCAAACATCCTTTAACTTTGGGTTGGAATACAAAGACACACTGGCCATGCCAGCTGTAAAACACCAAATTACTTTGAGTGAGCGTCATCTGAAGGGGATTTGAAATCGGCACATTTACATCCAGATGGAAGTTCAGGGACTTGGGTGATTCGTTGTGTTCATTCAAAAGAATATGGATCTGAATGATTTTGGTGGCAAATATACTGGTTATCGCTGGTTATATGTGTTTGGAACATGGACTATCCGTGCGTAAAGATGATGTCCGGTTGATTTTGTCAGCATGGGATCCTGCTGGTGTTCCACTTTGTCAGTCCAGGCGTCTTCAGCGACGAGCTTATTATGTAGAAGGGCCGAATTATATTTGGCGTTTAGATTCTTATGACAAATTAAAACCATTCAGGTTTTTTATAAATGGATGTATCGATGGCTTTCCCAGGAAAATAATGTGGTTAAATGTTTATACTACCAGCAGTGATCCAAAAGTAATAGCTTCTTACTTTATAGATACTGTTCAGGAAGTAAAAAGTTGCCCAGTCAAGATAGTAGGGGATCGAGGAACTGAGAACACAAGTTTCGGTCAAAAAATTGCAGCGTTTTTTAAAGAAACGCAGATGGTGAAATAGACCACAGCAGTTATCTAGAGGGTGCTATTTCAGCCAATCAATGAATAGAAAGTTTCTGGGGGCAATTCCGTAAACAATGTACTGAATTTTGGCTCAACCTTTTGCATCACTTCCGCAATGATGGTTATTTTGACGGGACTTTCTGGACCGGAACATTCTGCAGTTGGGCCTAATGGGAATGATGCAGGTTGGTTGATGTACTTATTCATCATGACACATATATTCTGACACTATGTACTTTTGCCTATTTCAGTTTCAATCACTACTAAGATTAAACTGTACTTAAATTAAGTAGACTTAGCTCTTGTATACTTGGTGGTAACAGGCCTAAATCATTTCACGTTGGTGGGTCGTTTACTAAATGTTATATATTTCTAGATATATGAAATTAAATAAATATCACAAACATTGAATTTAAGTACGATATATCCTCAGCTGTATTTGTTCTCTTTATGATATGTCCAATGTAGCGACACCCAATATTTCTATACAATGCATTGTATTGAACGGGATAACACCTCGAAAGTATGGAACCGTCACTTCATTCGGCCGTCGAAAAATCCAATTGTTCCAAGTGGCCAGCCGTCTGTGATGCATATGGCGTCAAGCTTCTACCGGACGTCGCAAGTTTTCATAAAATCAGTTGACGCAGGGGATGTCTCTACTCGCAGACAAAAAAAAACCGGCCTCGCACTTCTTATCCTTGTGAACGGCATGTTTATGATTTGTGTTTGTTGATTATGCACGAACAGCAGCTAGGCTACCCGAGTTCATCACAACAATGTATGCAACTTTTCCTGCAACTTCGGGGACACATCCATGGAGCATTGCGAGAATGAGGACAAACGATAGACCTCTGCTAAAGCAAGTTCATTCTAAATGGTCAATGGTACGGTGCTATTGGAAGAAAATTTAGTCAGATGTGTGTATCGGTTTGAAACAACTAATTGAATCTATTAGATGTGTTCTACGTAAAAAGAGATTCTGCAGGACACAAAGACGATATTTTAAAGATTTTTTTTTGAATATATCTACCTTGGGATTCATGTAGGAACGTTTACGATTGCTCCGAAAATCCTTATATCTTTTATTGTCAATCCAGATTCCTTAGTACCTTCGTTAAAATAGTCTCATGGAACTAATGTATGGTTAACTCTCAGAATTTTGATATACTTAAATTGCAATAATTTGCACGAACGAATCATATTAGCGAGCAAATCTTTGCAGCATGGTTTGAGACTCTAACATAAATGATGTGAACTATACCATATATATATGTTACCTTAAATATTCATAAACAAAATGCGTCCAAATGAATTGACTTTTTATACTTTTTTGGCTGCACTTCTATTTTTATTTTTACATACTGGTTTATGAAATCAAGACTACGGATAAGTTTCCAGGTCTGGGACTATAACACTACTACGGCAAATCCATTGGAATTCATAGTTTGGTCTTACTGCCGCGTAAGAAATGCTCAGGCCCGACTTCTACGAACGACACATAGCCCTTGGCGTGCTATGGCCTTATGTTGACACCAAGTGGATGAATAATGTCACAACTGTCTCTTTTTACATGATTTCCAAAGGTGACAGAATTTCACATCATACTCTATTTGGGTGTTTCGAACCATTGCAAAAAAATGTCCTCCTGTTTAGGTTGTGATACTTTTAAATGCATACTGATGGTTTTATGATTTGATCTTTACAAATCATCCTGAACTTAACACCCAGCTTGGTACTCATCCTTAAGTATGTTGTATGAAATTGAAATTGCAATTCCATCACTGTAACTTTAATATTCTTTTTAATTTATATAATATAGTGAACAAACTAGAAAAGAAGATTTGCTTCACTGCAAATCTGTCTGGGTGCCTTCAAAATGAGAACAGTCTGAAATGCTACACTTTGCCATTGTTCAACATAATCTAAATTTCGTATATAAGCCTATTTTTTATAAAGTTACATGCTACAACTTTGGTTCTTGGTTCATTGGATGTGGCCATGCCACAAACTTATTAAATTAAGTTTGAATGAAGCTGGTATCTATAATAGTCTTGAAGCTATTCAACATTTTAATTTTGTGTATTTGCCTAATTTGCATAAATTGAAAGCCTACAACTTTGGTTTATGATTCAGTAAATGGGGCTTTGCCACAAACCCATAAATGAAGAAGGAATGGCACCTCTATCTATAATAGTTTTGAAGCTATTCAAGATTTACATTTTGCACGTTTACCTAATTTGCATAAATTAAGATCCTACAACTTTGGTTTATGGTTCATTGGATGCGACATTTCTACGAAACTGAAAATTTAAGTTGAAACGGCAAGTCTATGGAAAATTGTTTTGGAGATATTCAACTTTGAAATATTTTAAAGCCCCTTATTAGCATAATTTGAAATTCTAATTAACTTAAACTGTCCATTATATTGGCAGCTGTCACAAACCTATATATGCACATTGAAATTTTGAGTATCTGCAATATTTTGGAAGATATGGAGCTTTTAAAATTTTAGTTTCCCCTAAATTGGCATACTTTTAAACATCATGACTTTTCCAAATAAGATGCACAATTTCACTGGTTAGGTCAGTCACCATAGCAAGTTTGGTGGTTTTTGGAAAAATATTGCTTGAGAAATCTCCAGACCGACTTGGTTGTGAAGAAGAAAGGAAAGAAAGAAGGAAAGAAAGAAAGAATGAAGGAAGGAAAGAGATAAAGAAAGAAAGTTCCAGTTTTTACTAATACAGTGAAACATCTCTAAAGTGGGCACTCTTGGGACCAGAGAAAAGTTACCCATGGGAGCAGAGAAAATTGCTCACTCCTGAGAGCGTCAGCCCTTTTGGGCAGTATGGATGAGTTTGTGTGCATGTATATGTGCATTATTTATACATGCACATATACATGTACAGTGTATACATATCATAGTTAAAGGTGATGTGTATACATGCAACACAAAACTGTCTTTCTTCCGTTATTGCATAAACAAATTTTAACAGAAGCTGTCAAGAAACTACATAAACATGTACCTGTGAACCAATACAAAATTATACTATCTCAGTATTAGCTATGAAGAACAGGCTTCATCTCACTGGTTACAAGAAAACAAAGACATGAAAGTGTCCCCTGAAATGACACAAATTCTATCCTCCTTGGTCTGGCGACTCAGCTCTGTATTTAGTCTATTTTTAACAGAGGGTACACTTAGGTTTGTAAATCTGGAGCTTGAGTTCCCTTGGGACTGATAAGCTCAGCAGACTGACATTGCCTCAGGCAAACACAAGGCCAGCTCGGACCCTAGTCTCTCATGGTGCTTTGAAAGGTCTGTACGGCACTAGTGGAAACAAAAGCCTGCCTGATACATATGGCAGCATGGAGTCAATCTGTTCCTGCATGAACAGAAAGAGATTCTCTGTATTTTATTGAAAGCCTCATTGCACAGTTGTTGGGAGCCCCCTCCCCCCAAACCAATTTGCTACAAGACCCAAACCTTCCAAAGCGTACACTTACCATGCATGGATAGAAAGCTGTAAGACAGGTTCAAGCTAATTAAATATGAATGCAAAATGATTGTCTGGCACCATGGAGGTCAAGCAATAGGTCATACAGCAATTCAATAGGGCATTTACAGCCAGAGTGTTATGGGCAAGAGTTGCAATACCTAGGATAATGTATGGTTTGGGTGTAATTTCGGTAAATGAGGGGGATATTCAAAAGATGGAGAAAACACAGAATGAGATGGGTAGGTGGATTTTGGGGGCGCCACCAGGCACAGCAAATGAAGTGGCCTTTGGGGGAATTGGGGTGGAGCACTGTTACAGATGGAACTGCCAAAGCCAAGTTAAATTACTGGGGATACCTAGAAATAATTAGTGAAGACAGATGGTGCAGGAAATATACATGGAGGCAGTAAAGGCAGAAACAAAGTGGGTCCAAAATATAGACAAATTAGCAGAAAAATATGACTCGAAAGGGTTTGACAAAGTTGATGAATGGAAGTCATACATTAAGAAAACAGTTGCAGAGGGGTGGCGAGTAAAATGGAAAGAGGGGGTGAATGATAAAAGTACACTAAAAGATTATAAAGTGTTAGATAAACCAAAAAGAAGCGCATGTTGGGATGGAAGAAAAGGATCTAAACTTTTGTTCCAAAGTAGGGCGGGAGTTATCAACTTGGAGAAGAGACATCAGAAATGGACACAGGGTAGTAATGGGAAATGTAGAGTTTGTACGCAGGAGGCAGATGAGACAGTAGATCACTGGCTACCGTGGTGTGATGCATACAAGGGAATGAAGGGAAATGTATTCAGAAGGATAAGGACTACAACTGTTAGGGCTTAGAGGAAATAAGGGGACTTGAAGAGGTGGACAATGTTGCTTGGTTTCTGGGCTTGAAAGGGGATTTTCCAGGGTGTAAGGAGGGTATTAAAACTGTACAAGACTACCTGGCAGGGTGCTGGAATAAAAGGAGGGAAATGTTAGAATGGGAAGAAAACAGGGTAAGCTAACGGGTGAGAAGGGGATGGAAGGGTAGGGTGGTAGCCCTTTTCAGGGCTGCCATGGCTGTAGCTGCAGCTAGCTGCAGGTGCAGGCCATGGAATGCCTGAGCCTTAGTGGGGATAGGGACAAGGGCCAGGGATCAATGTAACGGGGCGGGCCACCGTGGGGGAAATTACCGGGAACAAGGAAGGGGCTTCCACTGCTTTGAGAGAGTATGTGGGGCCCTTACGTCTCGGCTCTGTTCCAGGGAATCATTTTTTTTTTTTTTTTTTTTTTTTGGCCCTCTGTTACTTACAGAACCACGGCAGATAAGTGGAGGGCCACAGTGATATTATTATTATAAGCAAGCAGTTCAAGGCCTGTATGTGGATTGGGGAGAAATTAGGTGAATTTAGTGTACATTAAAATTCTCCTAGTTTTGTTTGTATGCTATTGGATTTGCCAGCTATCTCAAACCTCTATGTGTAAGTGTGTGTCTATCTTTAATAGTTCAGAAGATATGGAGCTTATAAAATTTTAATTGCCCCTCATTTGCGTAATATTAATCATTATGACTATTCCAAGTTAGGTGCTTAATTTCACTGGTAGGTCATTTACCATGGCAAGTTTGGTGGTTTTCGGAATGGTAGGGTCCGAGAAAAACTGCGGACAAACCTGGTCGTAAAGAAGAAAAAAGGAAAGAAAAAAAAGAATTCTTGGAAAAACAAAATGTCTGGGTTGGCATCCAGACATAATTGCTTTTGCTGAGGTGTAATGAGAGAAATGTTTGAAAGGTCTAATGTGCATGCAGCAAAAAGTTTCATTTACTTGAATTGATGTTTAGTTGAGTGTGAAAGGAAATGCTTTTGCGACGGAATTACTTGCGCGAAATGTGACGGAATTTCAGTGCCATTGTAATTCCGTTACACGCTTATTGTCACGGTCCTATTACCAAAGTATTAAAGCCAAAGAAAACCCGGTCATTTTTCATGGAAATTACTTTAGAACCGTCATATCTACAATGTCCGACATACAGAATAATAATTATACTTCAGAAACATGAAAAATTGTTGATAAAATTGAGGCTACACTCACTGTTCGACTGTCGCTATCGCCGACATTTTGTTTGTTGAAATGTGATGCTTTGTTCGAACTTTGTATCGGTAATGTTATAATAGCTATAATGGGAAATGTTATCATGGTAACTAATGAGTTACTTTCTCGGAAAGTGCCGCAGATCGTGAACGTCAGGTGTCCCATCAAAATATGAACCGTCATGCCATCAGCTGTACATTCCATGTAGTTAATTAAAAGAAAATTTTAGTTTGAGAGTTACCTAAGATACAAACAACTTGTTAGGCGCTAAAAATGCAATCTAACTGTGAGGGCATTTCATTTTGGTAGTTTTGTCACTTTTTGAACACAATACAAACAACAGATGTTTGTGGTAGAAATATTTTCTGTGATATATAAATGAGTGCATTTTCAAAAAAGGGTAAATGTTGAGAAAAATATTTTGTGTGTGTGTGTGTGTGTGTGTGTGTGTGTGTGTGTGTGCATTGTAATGGTATTTTGATCAAGTCAGGTGAAAGTGACATCTGCTCACATTGCAATCAGTCAACATCACGACACACACAGTCATAGGACCAGCCCTGAATTTCCCCTTCCTTTGCAAGATTCTACCACTTAAACAAGACCCCACTGAGCACTAATTGAGAGTTTAGTCTGATCATGGCAATAAAACAGCACCCTGTCAATCAAGACACGTTGTCTTTGCACAGATGTTTGCAGTAACCTCAACATTGCGGGCTCCTTGACACATTATATACATATGCGTAATATTTCGTCCCCAGGTCAGGGCTACACATAAGTTCACTGGTGACCACAGAGCACTGTCCAGATTTATGTTGTATGCAGAAAAAGTTCCACGTATAACCAGCAGCTCAGAGTTGTAGAAGTTGGATACTGAGAGATCCGACAGATCTTGAACACCGCTGCAGATGAATAGAATGTCTAAGTAGATTTCTATTTATTAACATATATTATACACACACTACAGTGTGGTGAGAAACCCTCATGACCTCACTGCATTTATAAATATAACTAGACAAGAAGATTTGCTTCAAAGCAAATCTGTCTGTGTGCTTTCAAAAGTTGTAAATATCAAATGCTACAACTTTTATTCCTTTGTACTTCACATTACATTAAGCTTATAGCTGGATGCAAATTTCAAAGTCCAAATGGCCTTAACCTTTGACCTTTACAGGTCACATGTAAATTGCGCAGTGTAACAATACCCACAATTTAAGTCCAACATGAACCAAATCGGATAAAAATTGACCAAGTTCTGGCAAGATGAAACTTTGAAAGGCCAAATAACCTTCAAATTGTTCTTTTGAGGTTACATGTTCTTATAAAAATGTGCAGTGTTGCAATACGTACAATAAGAGTCCAATACGATGAGAATTGGATGGAAATTGGCCAAGTTATGACTGATTGAATCATTCAAAAGTCACAAGTAAATTTCAAAAATGTGCAAGGTTACAATAGCTACAATTTGAGCCAACATGATCAAAATTGAATAACAATTGACCAAGTTGTGACTACAAGAAAGCCACCATCGAAAATGGCCTGTGACCTTGAAATGACCTTTGACCTTGAGATGACATTTTGGCCTTAAATTGACCTTTGACCTTGACATGACCTTTGACCTTGACATAACCTTGACATTTGAGATGACCTTTACCTTGCTATGATCGAACTCCTATACACTTGGAACCACATCTATTATAGTATATAAGATATTGAAGATTTAGAAATTTAATAAGACCTCATTTGCATAAGTTTGAAAAGCATGACCTCTCATTATAAAAAGGCCAGACTTCATCTGTAGAAGTATAATTGTGCCAAGTTTGGAGATTTTACATGTAATACTTTTCAACTGAAATGTCGGAAAAATTTGCCTAAAAAGTTACAAAGAAAGAAAGAACTAGAAAAGAAGATTTGCTTCAAAGCAAATCTGTCTCTGTGCCTTCAAAAGTTATGAATATTAAATGCTACAACTTTTATCCTTTCGTACTTCACTTTACACTAAGCTTATGACTGCATGCAAATTTCAAAGTCCAAACGACCTTGACCTTTGACCTTCACACGTCACATGTGATTTGCACAGTGTTACAATACCCACAATAGAAGCCCAACATGAACCGAATCGGATGAAAATTTACCAAGTTATGACAAGATAAAACTTTCAAAAAGGGCCCAATGACCTTGGTCTTTGCCCTTTTGAGGTTATATGTTCTTACAAAAAAAATGTGCAGTGTTGCAAAACCTACAATTTGAGTCCAACATGATTAGAATGGGATGAAAATTGCCCAAGTTATGACTGGATGAAAATTTTAAAGGTCTAAATGACCTTTGACCTTTAGAGGTCATATGTAAGTTTCAAAAATGTGCAGTGTTACAATAGCTACAATTTGAGCCCAACATAATCAAAATTGGATAAAATTGACCAAGTTATGGCTGGAAGTAAGCCACTATCGTAAGTGGCCTTGGCCTGGGGATGACCTCTACCTGACGTGAACCTTAAAGTAAAGGCCATCTCAAATTTCAAGGTCATGTCAAGGTCAAAGGTAAGGTTTAGGCCAAAATGTCATTTTTGAGGTTAAGGTTCACTTCGATCATAGCCAGGTAAAGGTTATGTCAAATGTCAAGGTCATGTCAAGGTCAAAGGTCAATTTTAAGCCAAAATGTCATTTTTGAGGTCAAGGTTCACTTCAGGTAGAGGTCATCTCAAGATTAAAGGTCATTTTAAGGTCAAAGGCCACTTTTGATGGTGGCTTTCTTCTAGCCATAACTTGGTCAATTTTTTATCCAATTTTGATGATGTTGGGCTCAAATTGTAGCTATTGTAACCCTGCATATTTTTGAAAGTTAATGTGACCTCTAATGGTCAAAAGTCAAGGTCATTTGGACCTTTGAAAGTTTCATCCAGTCACAACTTGGCTATTTTCCATCCAATTCTAATCATATTAGACTCAAATTGTAGGTATTGCAACACGGCACATTTTTATAAGAATACGTGACCTCGAAAGGGCAAAGGTCAAGGTCATTTGGCCCTTTGAAAGTTTCATCTTGCCATAACTTGGTAAATTTTTATCCGATTTGGTTCATGTTCATGTTAGTTTAACTTCTATTAGGGGATTACTGACCATTGCGCATGTAATGAATCTAAAACAAAAGTTGTAGCAATTTGAATTATGCTAAATAGCACCATTAGTAATTTTAAATCTTGAATAACTTCAAAGCTGTAATGGATAGAGATGCCATTCCAACTTCTATTCCTGTGTTATGGAATAGTAGTACATTGCCATACCAATATGCTTTGAAGACACACACACTGATTTGCTATGCAGCAAATCAACTTTTTTAGTTTCTTTCTTTCTTTCTCTGTTTCTTTCTTCTTTCTTTCTTTCTTTACCGGCAAATTTGTCCGACATTTCATTTGAAAAGTATTACCTGCAGAAACTGCAAATTTGGCACAATTATACCTCTATAGATAAAGTCTGGTCTTTTTATAATGAGAGGTCATGCTTTTCAAAGTTATGCAAATGAGGGCTAATTAAAGTTTTAAATCTTCAATATGTTATAAACTATGGTAGATGTGGTTCCGAGTGTATAGGAGTTCGATCATAGCAAGGTAAAGGTCATCTCAAATGTCAAAGTCATGTCAAGGTCAAAGGTCATGTGAAGGTCAAATATTAATTTTAAGCCAAAATGTCATTTTTGAGGTCAAGGTTCACTTCAGGTGGAGGTCATCTCAAGGTCAAAGGTCATTTCAAGGTCAAATGCCACTTTCCATGGTGGCTTTCTTCTAGCCATAACTTGGTCAGTTTTTATCCAATTTTGATCATGTTGGACTCAAATTGTAGCTATTGTAACCCTGCATATCTTTAAATTTATATGTGACCTCTAAAAGTCAAAGGCCAAGGTCATTTGGACCTTTGAAAGTTTCATCCAGTCATAAGTTGGCCAGTTTCCATCCAATTCTAATCATGTTGGACTCAAATTGTAGGTGTTGCAACATTCCACATTTTTATAAGAACATGTAACCTCGAAAGGGCAAAGGTCAAGGTCATTTGGCCCTTGGAAAGTTTCATCTTGCCATAACTTGGTCAATTTTCATCAGATTTGGTTGCATGATTGTACCTCCATACAAGGACTTTGACCATTTTGTACAGAGGAATGAAGATATTTAAAACTGTGCAAATTAGGGGCATTTGAAATTTTTAATCTTGACTATCTGCAAAACCTTTACAGATAGAGATGTCATTTCAACTTCTACTAGGGGGTTATCGACCATTGCGCATCTAATGAATATAAAACAAAAGTTGTAGCCATTTAAATTATGCTAATTAGCAGCATTTGAACTTTTAACACTTGAATATCTTCAAAACTAGTGTAGATAGAGATGCCATTTCAACTTCTACTAGGGGGTTGTTGGCCACTGCGCATATAATGAATCTAAAACAAATGTTGTAGAAATTTAAATTATGCTAAATAGCACCATTAGAAATTTTAAATCTTGAATAACTTCAAAGCTATAATAGACAGAGATGCCATTCTAACTTGTACTCCTATGTTATGGCAGAGTTGTACATTGCCACACCAATATGTTTTAAAGACATACACACTGATTTGCTATGCAGCAAATCATCTTTCCTAGTTTTATTTTTATTTGTAGTGTAATCAGTCTCCTGTGTAATAAAGGGTATAATAGAAAACGTGGCTGTGGTATTGTGGCACTGTGGCAGTGTTGCGTTATGATATGTCCATGCTACCCTTGCCACACTGGACAAGTATCTCGGGTTCATTTCAAGATAAAAAGTTTCTCAACTTGGCCACATTGTGAAATTTCACCCGGGATGATATCGAGTTGAGTTCCAGGCAAACAGCAAACAAAGCCACAAACAGCAATGTACCGTCATAGCACCGTCACATATAGCACGTACATTCACTTTGATCCATTCTAGCAAATTAGAAATGGTTGATAATGCAGTCACTGTTCAGTTTTTAAGATACCTAGAAAGGATAATGAAAAACTTACGGTTCCCCTTAACCCCCCCCCCCCCCCCCCCCCCCCATACACACGCCTCCTGTCCGTTCGAACCCGAGAGGATTGATAACACAACTCGGATCAATCACATTAACCTACATATACTTCTCGGATGAGAACAACCACTGGTCAAAAGTTACTAAGGTGGCTGCTACCCTAATTAGAGTGTGTGTTTCAGCACACACTTTTCTGTTTTTCTATGAATTCTTTCTTTCTTTCTTTCTTTCTTTCTTTCTTTCTTTCTTTCTTTCTTTCTTTCTTTCTTTCTTTCTTTCTTTCTTCTTTCTTTCTTTCTTTACAGGCAAATTTGTCCGACATTTCATTTGAAAAGTATTATATGTAGAAACTCCAAACTTGGCACGATTATACTTCTATGGATAAAGTGTGGCCTAAAAAACTCGCTGCATCACGAAAAAATGGAAAAATTTGCGAATTTGCGTGAGGCGTATTTGGCCCTAGATTTTGGTCACTCCCGTGAAGAAAATCATTAAATAAATAAACGAATAAACATATAAATAAATGAATGAATGAGTGAGTAAATAACAAATAAATAAATGAATAAAGAAACAAAGAAATTCAAACAGTTCTTAAAAAAAGAACTATGCAGGGAGCATACAGCACTTACACGCTTCATCAAACCAAGCTTGCCGCATTATTGAAAGTGTACATAATCCAGGGATCTTAGCATTAAATATTTTTTGTATTTTTGTTTGCTTGTATGTGGCTTTTTCCTTTGTTATGGATATAGCAGCGACAGCGACAATGCAGCTTAGCGAATTCTTTCAGATCTTTGATTATATCCCAATCTTTCTTTCCACAACGTGCCCTGAACCAACACCTTTCTAATTATATGTACCATATTTCATCTGAGGTACTAAAGAATTTGACGGCGAAAGCGTCATAGTAATTCCGATAAGTGTAACTGTTGTTGTGACTAGTGATGAAAGGGTTAAGGAAACAACGACATGCATTAAGCCACTTCCTAACACGGATATTTGTCTCGTGATAACTATGGCGCTTGTAAATGTGAATCATGGTATTTCATTTGACATATATATTAACGTCAGTATACATTTAACTTTAAGACTCCTCTAACTAAAGGACTGTACTTTCTTTTTGCCTGAGAGTGTTGGGTAATGTCATGAAAATAATTCTCCCTGACCTCTGATTGGCAGCAGTGAAGCGGCAAAGACCCGTTCGAAGTAACGCTTACAGTAAAAGAATACGACAAAACCTTCAGCTATGCCTGAATGGCAGAATAGGACAACCAATGTGCAGTTATTCTTCACTGTACTGACATACTTGTTTTAATATTGATGTTATGTAAAATGTTCCTCTTCCTGTCTCTTACCTAAATAGAGCCCCCCCCCCCAGCACTCGTAAAACAACTTACTGTTGTAAACTTATTTGGACCAGACTTACAACGGTCACACCTTCAAGTTGTTGCTGGGCCATTGTGGCAAAGCATGGATTAATATATAAATATCCATACAACTGCGATAAGCGCCCATATGGAGTTAGGCTAGCAGCAATGTTCTGCCTGCGTCCATCTAAACAAAGCATTGCTGTTCCATTTCGCCAAATACAGGACTCGTGCATTCAATAGTGGTATGATCAATGCTGGTTACTATGCTGGTGGAGGCACCCACGCTAGGAAGCATACCTGACCATTGCGAGTTGTGTGTATTATTTACCGACCGACCTGACATTGCTGTGGGCGTCTCTGTGTCTTAGTACGGACTGACCTGTCATCAGCTGTGGATTGCTAGTGTCTACCAATTTTCTTGTGGTCCCCGAGGATTGACCACACTTAATCGCACAAACGTTGTAGCTCTTACACGTGCTGGTCATCAAGAGCTCCTGTCTGGGCGACCATCATGGATTCAACATTTATCTTTCTATTTATCATTCTCATTTTGGCACTGGACTAATACTTGGTTGCTGGTGTCACTTTTGTTTGTTTCCATTGGCTCAAGTGTGAGCTTTGTCAAGGAGTCTTAACACCCTGGAGCGTATTTTACAACCCAATATTCGAAAAATACCCCTCACCTGAGAGGATTTAACAACAGATTGCATTGCTAATACAGCCAACAGAAGGCAAAAAGCCAGCCTTTGTGGATTAAACGAAGGTAGAACCACTCGATGCAATTATTGAATACTGAATGGGCATCTCTGTATGTAGCACGGGGAAAGAGCGATGCGAAGTTAATGGTTTTGCATAACTATGAAAACAAATGTACATCCTCTCTAGTGCTGTGGTCCTGATATTTGCCGATCTGTAGCACCCAGTAGCCGTAAATTGGTCCAAAGGCTTACCGTGGAGTCGTACCCGTCAGGTCGTACGTACCTTGATTGTCTCGTGAGAAAAAAGTTGCTGTCAATCCATGCATTGGTTCCACGTTACCCTTTAAGACAGCACAATGTTACGGACACATACATTTGTGACGCTGCTTGTCTTGCAGCAGGTGCTGGCCCCGTGCTTATGTTACAAACACATGTTTGTTACCAATATCCTGCATCTGGATTTTTTGCCTGCAAAAATGACCACTTTGCACGAGGAAGAGAACCTAACCATACAGGTGAATGTGTCTGTGAGGCCAGTGGTTCACAGACACGTGCCCACTCACCAGTCCTACCGGCTGAGAGTGAAGTGTCCCAGAAAGGAAGTGGTCTTGTTGAAAGATGTGTTGGAGGCGAAGCTGACGGCGAATTCCAGTACGTTGTTAAACATGCAGGTCAAAGCGATGGGAATAGGGAGAGCAGACCTGCATTTCATGCTGAAGATAAACAGCAGTTTTTACGGTACCTCTAGTACCTCTTGGTGGCTGGCACATAAGTATGACATACGGGTAATTCGGCCGGACCACGCCTGGACTCAGTACTTGCACATCATTTTGGCTTCCATCATGGCCGTCAGTTTCTTTATTCTTGGAGGTTTGCTGGACACGGCTGAAATAATGAAGGTGATCAAAAGACCCTTAGTTCCTTTACTGGCACTACTCTGCAGGTTTGGACTTATGCCAGGGGTAAGTGCATACTGTATTGAAATAAAATATTTTAATTTAACTGGAAAACCATCTCCTTACATTAGAGAGGGATCAATTAACCCCAATTAATTCGTGATATTTCCAAATTATTTTCAAAAAATTAGCATACAATTTGTCCATTTTATACAAATGACCCAAGTTCGAGCTCTGGACTATAGAATTGGGCAAACTTTTATCGTGGTATTTACAACTTGCTTGTTTACACACGATACATTCAACTTGGTAATTACACACCAAAAAAAAAAAAAAAAAAAAAAAAAAAGGGGGTTGCAGACTAAGACGGAAAGATGAGAAACAATAAGAAAATTAAAGCTTACCCCTTGCAAATCGCAATCATGTTGCAGTTTTGGAGCGTTCGGGTCTAAATATATCCTGGAGCTAATCAAATACTTTCTACCCAGTTGCGTATTTGCTCGATTACAGATCATGGCGCGCAGTGTTGATAAATATAGCATCAGTGAACAAGTCATGGCATTATATGCGTTCACTTTCATTTTAAGTTACAGTAAATGCATTATTGTTGCTTCACCTGCGGTATATTATGACACTTGAAAATGTCCTTGATAGAAATACACGTGTTGAATGAATTCAATCAAGACAGAAGGCCACTGCCGCTATTGTATACTCGTGTACGGAGACAGTTTGCATGTTCTCGACTCTCTCTTCCATACCGTCCACGGGTCTTGAACGGAATCTACAGTAGTGACACGAAGCGTTGCAAGTGCGAAACGAATACTAAGTCACAAAATTTGATTATTGTCCATGCACCTGGGGTAGAAGTTCCATGACATATAAATCAATAATCACAAACTAAGCCATGAACGTTGAATTGTAGCTTATTTATGTATTACTTAGCCTACCACAAGCAATGAGAATGATATTATGTTTTGATACAAATGTGTGTGTTTTTTTCAGCAACTGACTTGTTGACCACGAATAGTCAGTCTGATGAGCGCATAATTGTGAACAAGTCAAGCCGTGCTCCTCATTGTGCTATCCCGATGGACGTGGATTGCTTTACTTTCACGAACTAGCGAATAGCTGGCCGTTGTACTTGTAATTCCGCAAAGAATTCGAATTATTGTCCATCACAGATAAAAGGCCGCAATTATCTTTCTGATCTCCTTTGCCCGAAACTATCAAGTTGTATACATCATCAACTGGCATAATGTGCGTGCAATTGTGATTATTTAGGAGTATAGCGTGATACCGTCTGAACGCGTGACGTCCTGCAAAGTCTGGCCACGTGATTAAGAAACCGTCATGGTTATACTACTTACATACAAGCTTTACTCTTTCAGTGCCAATCACGACTAAAGTCGATCTACTTAAGTCTGAATTATCATTAGGGTCCCAGATAACACGAATAAACAAACTTAAGAATCAACAAAAAAGCGCACCTCACATGAAGTGCTGGCTCCATCACGTTTTGCGACGTTACATGAAAGAGTATGTAATATGTTTGAAGATTATCTACGCAAAGTGTGTCAGTAACAATGCACCATTTAGTGGTTTAGAAATTGACCACCACAAATCAATGGTAATACAAACGAAAGTGCAAAGTAACTACTGTAACTAAATGTTACGACGAACGAAATGTACACACTAACCAATAAGAATGAATATTAATATGGATCAAATGACAAATAACTGAATGCCAGTTTTAACGAAATTACAAAATAACTGATGTATGTGAATGAAAACACGAACAAAAATACAACACGAAATAGAGTAGGAAATGGTTTGTACAACAGATATAGCGTAGGGAACGGTGTGTACAACAGATATATAGTAGGGAACGGTATATACATCATATATAGGGTAGGGAATGATCTGTACAACGTATATAGAGTAGGGAATTCGAACCGTCTGTACAATAGATATGGAGTGGGGAACAGCCTGTACAACAGATATAGAGTACCGAACGGCCTGCACAACAGATATAGAGTACCGAATGGTCTGTACAACAGATATAGAGTACCGAACGGTCTGTACAACAGTTATAGAGTACCGAACGGTCTGTACAACAGATGTAGAGTAGGAAACGGTCTGTACATCAGATATAGAGTAGGAAACGGTCTGTACATCAGATATAGACGGCTTTGGCCAACAGGGAAACCCAAGGTTCAGGAATCGATACATTATAAGCGGTATTTCGAGCATGAAATGTGGTTTTAAGCTCAACTGACGGGCAAGTCAGCCGAGCTAAAACTCCTTAGTCAGTCAGCTTAGCGTTTAGCATGATGGTGGTCCGTAATTTAGTCCATCCATCGTCTGTCTACTTCTCCAAAATCGTTTGCTAAATCCACTTCACAATTAATACGGATCTGCCTTGCCTGAGCCTCTCCCAAGCTTCTTCATTTGTCACGTTCTAGTGAGTTTTTTCACTTTTGATAGTTTGTTTTTATTTTCTAGACAAAAAGTTAAAAAATCTACGAAGAAATTGGCTCACTAATTGGTTTGAGATTCACATTCGTAAGGGACACGTCTGGAGAACCGTAACCTTATTGAACTTGCTGCGCCTACATTATTCTAAAACTTACTGAAAACGTAAGTTGTGAAAGCGTCATTCAAAGTTGTTTACCAGGCATTGTTGTCCAGATCCGTGATTATTATTATTATTATTATTATTATTATTATTATTATTATTATTATTATTATTATTATTATTATTATTATTATTATTGTTGTTATTTATATTATTATTATTATTATTATTATTATCATTATTATTATTATTATTATTTAACTTTGGCACTTATTGCCCAATGTTTACCTTTCTATTGGTTGCAATGTAATTCAATCAGGAATGGAATGTGAATTCATAAATTTATGTTCTCCAACGGTGTCAGTCAGAAACACTTCAAACTTGGTGGGAATGTACCTCAAGTAGGTCTCTATTAAATTGGTAGAAATAATCACTGTACAGTGACTTCTGGATTTTTAAACAATTTTTTTCTGGTTCATGATTTGCAAAATCTGAAAAAAAAAGTTTCCCGAAAACCGCTTGCCCAATTACTTGGAAATTGCCTGGGCACACGTCTACTGCCCCAATATCTTGATGTGTCCACCAGGTGACGCACCGATTGTTTTTCTTTATTGGCGAATGTTTGTGCGTCTATTCTACTCCTTCTCCAAAACTGTGCGTCGGATTATTTTCGAGTTTACTGGGAATGTACCTGGCGTCGTTCACTGCATGGTGCAGCTTTCATTCTTTGACTTTTAACGAATTATTGTTTTCAGAAAAAAATTTGCGACGTATCCACGTATGTTCATGTTAGCAAGGTTACAATAATGATAACGTGTTTAATCTGACATAATGGCTTATACCTCGTTAATGATCCATCTCAGATCTGTGGCAAGCGGAAATCACGAATGGGGAATTATCTATGAATTTCTTTGGATGTCGTTCATTTTGGCACTGAGGGAACTCGACAAGTATTCTAGTAGTCATAGTGTGTGCATTACATCTCTGTGTTTTAGACTTGTTTATATCATATGAACGAAACGCAATGTACGTGAGCTAGAATCATCTTATGGTTGTGTTATTTAAACATCGTGATCAGGGTATAGTGTCTTATCATTCTTCCTCCCTACAACCTTGAACTTATAAATTAATGTGTCCAAAGCTTCCGTGCTTCTCGTGCCAGATTTGCTTTGCCGGCAGTGTATTCCATAGGCTCTTGTCGTTCAGTGTTTTTCCTATTTCCAATAAGCTGCGTGGCCAGTCGATGGAGCGAACTGGCGGCCAAGAAATGCTGCATGGCGCAGGGCGGGGCAGGCCAGGGTCATTGGCAGCTTATGCCTGACAACAACCGACATGGAAATTATATGGGTCTGAAATAGCTTGAAATGATTCAAGCTGGGATTGCAATAAAAAGTAATGAAATTATAGTATTCTCTTCGTCCGCGGAAAGCATCGGACGTGTTTGTTTTTTTCCGAATCGAAACCCACAATGAATGAAACGGGTTACTCGTGTGGCGGCATTGAGGACAAATACCCAGTCCTCATGTAGGCACAAAAAAGGTATTTTTGTACTTTTTCAATTCACAAGTACCATTAAAAAGAGTTAAATATGTCAACTTTACCAAAGGGGTAGGCATAATATAAACGGTACGCACGTGAAAAATCGTGTCTTCTACGATGTCATGATGTTGAAGCGCAGAATGTTTTAGATAATCCAGAAGTCTATGATTAAACTCAGCAAGTAATCATAAAGACTCCCGATTCTGGAACATTGCATAATAACATTAATTGATAAAGAATTACAATGATAAATATATACACAGCTGTATTTTGTAGATTGTTCCAGGAATGACAGCAGTCCACAAATCCTGATAAAAAGTCGGGACTAAATATATTATTTGAAGGTACTGATCACAGTCACAGATCCTAATAGAGTACAAGTAATAGTCACTGTCTGGCAATGGCAGTGCCCTGCGGGCGATCCTGAGATAATAACTTCCTGCTGGGGTCTTCAGCCAAGCGCGCCCTCTCATCTGTCTACCTTGCCACCTGTGGCCCGTGTTTTGTGAACCTGTCATGGAGAGATCAACAGCCTCCGCACATTTCTTGTAGTCAAATAATGCATGACGTCATTGTCACCACGTATCAACGGGGTTTAAATCTCTTCCTGCAGCTAACGTCCCAAAGTGAAAGTATACTTTGAGGAATTGTCTAGAGCTGCCTTTCTCTTCATTTTTTTTCTTTATAGTTTGTGAAAATCTTCTTTTGGGAATTGTCTAGTCTGTATCACATGGGGCACATGTCAAAGAAGTATTGTGCTAATTGTTTAATCTAGTAAAACATAGGGAAGTGCTTTCAAGTGGCTTTCTTATGTGTGTGTGTGTGTGTGCGTGTGTATATATAAGAATAGCACCTTATGGGAAAAAAAACAGGCAAAACAAATTCCAAGTCTTCAAAATAAATGTTCTATGAAACTTAACAGCGTCCCTGAGTTTGTTCTTAGCTGCTCAGGTGGAAAATTATGAGACTGCAAAGTTAACATTTGCTAACTTGCATATCCGAAACATTAATTTTAAAAATTGAAGACTTGTGTCCCAATATGGGCCGAATAGGGACGATTTGGAGGACACTTTTTAGGGTTCATGGTGTTGGCAACAAAAGGGCATTATTTTTGCAACTTCAGACTCGATTTTACTGAGAAATAGTAAAATTTAAAAAATGTGTCCTATATCTTGGTCTTTGATGTTGGAATATTTACTTGATTAGCACAATATATCGTTGATCTCTGTGCGCACCAATTGATAGAGCGACAATATGCAACATCAACGCTTTATACTTTCATCAAGCTGCACCGAAATTTAAAAGCAGCAAAAACGTAGATGTAGACCTTGGCCTACACATTTGTATCTCGATACCTTAAGGTACTTAGGAACTCGAATTTTGACTTCCAGAAGTCTTACTGTGAGTGTATTACAGTACTGGTAAAATTATTAGATCTTTGTACTTCCTTTCTGGTTTGGTTGTATCTGCTCTATATAGTTTGGCTTTCAATACATAATTTCGTGCTAGAAGCAGTACAAGGAATCATACGGATACAATCAACTTTTTTCAGTCTTACGTATGATATTTGTATCCACTGGCATCTCACGTTTAAGAATCAAAACTGGCCAAAATATACACTTACACTGTATGGACTAGAATGTTGCATACACACACACACACACACACACACACACACACACACACTCACAAAGTGTGATGAACCAACCGAGTGGGGCAGACTAGGGCCGGTAGAAATTTTTCAACACTGGTCCTGCCATCCTGGTAAAAGTTTGGGACTTGTCTAACCTCGTATGCCATACCATTAAAGGAAATACGAGAACTAACGGAAAGCCCAGTTAAGTGAGTTTTGTGTCTCAGATATAAATTGTTCATGTAAAAATAGTCTCAAATGCCAGGAAAAGGCCTCTGAGAGTACCGACTTTTTCAAAATTTCCCGGACAGGCCCCGGGCCCCCTGCTGTAAGGCTCTTCATCAAACATTTGAATAAATCATGGATGCAAAATGAAATAAAATCCTCCGTCCCGCCCCATAATTTAAAAAAGTGAAGATAAACAAGATATTTTATGGGGCCTAAAGGAGCATCGAAGTATTCGTTAGCCTTCACTCGCCTTGAAGAGTCGGCCGGCGTTAGGTAACAAATGCATATGCTGAAACGCAATTCCGAATTTAGATTTCAGGTCGATCCACAGTATCCCTTCCGTGGAACTCTCTTTAATGTTCACTACGACCAACATTAGAGACAAGTATTAGGAATTTCTTGATTTCATGGTAAATAATGATACCCTTCCAAAAATAAATTTACCAACCGTTTTCTAAACAGAGTGCCACGGATATTGATAATATTTTCTGCAATTTCTCCCAAAGTACAAAATCATGTCTCTCATTTATAATTCTAACCAATTTATCCGATCCATGTTTTACCTGCATAAATCAGAAAATAAATATGAAAGGCCCTCCAAAACACGTTAACATCCAGACAAAAGGTATTGAATCTATAAGGAAATTTTATCATGAATTAGAGAATGTCAACGTAATGGAATCAAAAAAGGATTTAAGCACGAGCCCAAATATCAATTATGACACATTTTTGAGTATTTCACAACAAAGCAAAGAAATTGTTACCTACTAAAACAGTAAAATTTAATGAATATAAGCAAATTTTCTCACTGACAACAAATGGTATCTTAAGATCCATAAAGTACAAAGACAATCTTAAACAAACTACACTAAACCAGATTCTACTCAATATCAAGTCATTAAAGATTTGAAAACGTATAATGGTATTTTATATAGAACCAACAACCGTTAAAGGCAAAACTATTATCATCACCAGTTTGAACAATACAAAAATGATACTGGCAAAAACTTGGCACACCATTAATTTAATCCTTAATCTAAAAAAACAAAACAAAAAAAAATCATTATATTATGTATGTTAATGATATTATTCTGTGCTATTTTGTACGTCGGTAACACTACTGTAGCTAATACCTTATGTTCTTTTAATTGCAAAATTTGGGGCGGTAATGAGAATTTATCTGAAAATACTAATTTCGAATTTAAAAAAGTATAACATGATTGGCTGCTTGCAAACAAGTTATCTTTCAATGTGTTTAAAACAGGATATAGGAATTTTCATTAGCCACAGCGCAGGCTAATATTGACATAAATATCATGGTCAATTATATTCTTATTGAAAGGGCAAGAGGTTGTGGAATTCTAGGGATAGTCATTAGTGAAAATTTATCGTGGAATAGCCACATAAATAAAATTGCAAAGAAGTTCTCAATTACAATAGCTACACTGAAATGAATCCACATATTATCAATACAAACACTTCTACTCAAATATATAACCATTGTTTTTACCTCATCTTAACTGTGCAATTTTTGTTTGGGGTCATGCATGTGGCAGAAAATGTAAAATTGCAGAAGAAAGCTGTCCGTCTGATAAGCAATACATCGTTTAATGCACACACAGAACTCTCATTCAAAAGTTAAAAGTGGAGGATGTGTTAGAACTAAAGGCACTAAAATTTTGTTTTAAGATACATTCATAATCAAGTGCCTATGTATTTTGACGACAATATTTGTTCCTATTCCAGTTTCCCTTGAATATGTTATCGAATTTTACCACACTCCTCGTTTTACCATTCCACCACATCAAACCATGAACAAAAGTATTCCGTTTTTCGTCCTTGCAGTGCTTGAGAAGACTCAACTGATTATTAAAGCAAAAAACTATTCACACTCATTTTCTGGCTCTTCTAGATATACAAAAACACATTTATTAAAGCTTTATTAATACTCTGAATTTTGCACCATTGTAAATCGATATGTCTGCAATACATAAACACAGGTTTCATTTCTCTTTGGCATTTTTCCTATTTTTTGATATTTTTTCTACCATGTCATTAACATAATGTATATCGGCGTGCCGTGCATTGCATAATACAACATAAAAGGATACTATGTCAGACACTGTGTCGATTTTAACCTTGGCGCTGGAATGTGAGACATTTTACACAAATCCCAGAAAAAGGGACATTTGCTCCCCTGTAATTTCAACAAGACTCCAGTAAAATCAACACGATACAGATTTCCTATAATCTGACGTCAAATTATCATGATGCACGTATCTTTTGTGGGCGCTCTCTATATATGGAGAAAAACTAGATTATCCGGTAGTAAATCAAATGTCTCTCCGTGCGCCCTGACCAATTGTCGCCCTTACAGATTCACCATGCCAATACAGTGACTTACAAATAAGGCCAAATTAACTTTTAGTTTTTAAGTTACATTAAATTTGGTGAAATCCTTCTCGTATTATCGCGTTCACGTTGAAATCCATTAATGTGGTTATGGGACCTTTTGAATTTGTTCCAGGTCACCCATTTTTGAACCTGTCCTAGACTTTTAAGTATAATATTATCCTCCCAAATGTGATTAAATTTATTGAAATCCTCCCCAAGTTACCCTGACCAAGTTGAATTCACTAAATTTGCTTTTTGATCTTCTGAATTGGGTGAAGGTCATCCATCTTTAAACTTGACCCGGAATTTCATGTGTAACATTATTCTACCGAGTTTGATTTGATTTAGTGAAATCCTTCTCGATTTATTATGTCCATGTTGAAATTCACTTATATGGCTGTAATTTTGGGGATTGGGCTGAGGTCATCAACCCTTGAACTTGACCCAGACCTTTATAAGTAACATTTTTCTACTAAGGTTAATTAAATTTGGTGAAATGCTTCGCGAGGTGTTGCGTCCTCGTTGAACTTGACTCATGTCGCACTGTGACCTATGGAATTGGGTGAGGTTCACCCATCTTAGAACTCATCGAAGCGTTGAACAAAAAGAAGAAGAGAAAGAAACGGGCGCAAAACAGCATCCCTTACCTATACTCCTGTTGCAGCGGCGATTTAATTTCTGAATTTGAGATGCAAAGTAGCTGTGCATTTTGGGGGATAATTCTCTTGTTCGGGAAAACACCATCAGGCTCCGTTTTATTACAACGTCCATCTTCGCAGCCATGTTCACCTTCCACCGTATTTGCACTGATTGGACTGGTAAATTAACTGTAAATGAAGCAGATTTAGTGCGGCTTTGTCATTTCTCCTTCAAAAGGACGGCTGCATATGATGGATAAAAATAAGAAAAGTGTCTGAAATTTGTGTTTTGAAAAAAGATTTTAAATTTGAAGTAAGTAATCGGTAGAAATAGAAACTTAGTAAAGAGTGTAAGTAATGCCACATGATATTTGTCAGACTGCTCGGAACATATTTGTACAACACATGCATCAAAACGTGACGACTGTACAATGAAGAGGAGGAGCAGGGGAGGAAAAGAAGAAGAAGAAGAAGAAGAAGAAGAAGAAGAAGAAGAAGAAGAAGAAAAAGAAGAAGAAGAAGAAGAAGAAGAAGAAGAAGAAGAAGAAGAAGAAGGGGAGGAGGAGGAGGAGGAGGAGGAGGCGGAGGAGAAGAAGAAGAAGAAGAAGAAGAAGAAGAAGAAGAAGAAGAAGAAGAAGAAGAAGAAGAAGAAGAAGAAGAAGAAGAAGAAGAAGGAGGAGGAGGAGGAGGAGGCGGCGGCGGCGGCGGCGGCGGCAGAGGAGGAGGAGGAGGAGAAGAAGAAGAAGAAGAAGAAGAAGAAGAAGAAGAAGAAGAAGGAGAAGGAGAAGGAGAAGGAGAAGGAGAAGGAGAAGGAGAAGGAGAAGGAGAAGGAGAAGGAGAAGGAGAAGGAGGAGGAGAAGGAGAAGGAGAAGAAGAAGAAGATTTCCACTCTGGACTGTTGAAGAGAGAAAAATGATCTCATATATTTGCACTGTATAATTCTTTATGACCTGTGTATCTTTCAGATAGCCTTGGGCATGTCAAACTTGATGGACTATTCTCTTGCCACCACCGCGGGGCTTGTTGTGCTGACGTCATCGCCACTGGAGGGACTTGGAATATTGGTCTTGTTTTTGCTTGATGGGGATATAGCACTTTGTGTTATGGTGGCATTGATCAACACATTCGCTGCTCTTGGTGAGTTTAAAAAAATTGCAAGCTACTTGCTGATTAAAATAAGGTTTAGGGTTCTCCAGAAGTGTCCTTATGCAACTTCACAGCAGTTGACTTATTCTTCCACGATTTTGCCATAAACACACCTAAAATAACAAAACATCCAAGCATCACTGAAGCGTAGAAATTTTAACAAACGTAGTAGAAACTCACTCAAGCTAGATCCACACCAAGTTTGAAGAAGCTTAAAATTTGTATTACCACTGCAATCCTCATTGAACGGCACAGTAACCACTTGGAATGTATGCATTAACCGACAACTACCCAAATTGCCAATTCTTTACCTATCCGGAATGAGGAGTATAGCCACCTGGTGAACAACTTCGTTTGACCTTACTAGAAAGTTATTTCTACTAAGTAGCAGGACAGTCTGAGTCCCAGGTTTGTAGAAGAAGTTGAAAATAACGAAAATGCTACAAAATTGTGTTAAAAAGTCCCCCCCCCAAAAAAATGCAGCGCCACCTCATGTGAACACATCAACGTTGAGGGTTGCCGAACATGTCCCTATATTATTTCAAAGCATTTGGCTAATCGGTTGTGGAAAGCAGATTGTGTAAGATTTTTGCAAAAAATGAACAAAACGAAAAATTCACAAATCTCTGTTGAACAAACCTGGTAGAGATCTAACCAAGATACATTACCGCTAAGGTTCAGGTGGATCTCGCTTACTATTTGAAGAAGCCGATATGAAGAGTTGACACACGCACGGACGACAGGCCATCCTATAAGCTCAGCTCAGCACAATTAATAAACTTCTAGAATTATTGGATCGTTTCTTCGTATCCAGGAGTCCGACTGAATCATTGGTTAGCCCGAGGCATAGACCCTGTCATGTAGTTGACATTTCACCACAGTCACCTTAGTTCTAAATCCTTTGATCTGTGCTGTATCCAAGATATTCGATAGAAAGTATTCCCGATGCAAATTGTCTAGGTCCTGTTCAAGTCTTTCAATGTCATTTTTAATAGCCTGTAGATTAAGAGGTGGATTCAATAAATCCTTTCATAAATTTTGTTAAGACTTGCATAGGATTTTCAGCTCTGGTTAACGTCTGTTAGTAATGCCGTAAGATTGAAGGGCTTAGAAATTTATTATATATATATATATATATATATATATATATATATATATATATATATATATATATATATATATATATGTGTATATATGTATATATATAGGTATATATTTATATATATATATATATATATATATATATGTATATATATATATATATATATATATATATATATATATATATATATAATTTTAATGTAGCAAGACTTGCAGGCTAATTGTTCATTCATTTACAAAGTTAGCTTCCTTACTTGTCCAGTATCATTATCTATATTATCGTGTTCAAGATTCATTGTACCAATTTCATTTTGTCACCAAAACATCAATGTACTATATAGTAATTTTCCTTACGTTTATGTTTTCTATTTTAGCTCAGTTGACTGTCATTCACCTGAGCTTTTGCCATAGTCTGTCGATCCGTCGTCCCTCGTCCATTCATGCGTCGTGGACCGTCTGTTCACAATTTACACTTGCGACTTCTCCGACAGCACTGGTCAGATTCACTTCGATCTTGGTGTGAATGTACCCTGGGTGGTTCTCTAATAACTTTGTTCAGTTCAAATTGCCACGTTCCAGTGATTTTTCGATTATCAAATGATTTTTAAAATTCATTTTGACCAAATCTTTATAATCTTCTTCGAAACCGGCACGCCAATTACTTTGTAATTGCATAGGGAAACTCCTGGGGAAATACAAGACTGCTCAAGAGGTGGCACTGCGATTTTTCTATTTCTCATAGATTATTGTGGTTTTTTAGACGTATTTTCAAGTTTTTATCCAAAACTATAACTCAAATTATGCTGAAACTTGGTGGAATCTTAGCTTGTAGAATGGCTAAACAAAGCTGTTCACTGGGTGGTGTTACTATGGATTTCGGGTATGTCACAGTTAATGCATGTGCCCATATTTATTACCATGTAAGTGAATGGGGACTGCAAGGAAAATTCACGTCTTTGACTTCTTTTCCAAAACCGTCCGTCAGATTCATTTCAAACTTGGTGGGGATGTCCCTTGGGTGACTCTCTACCAAGTTGATTCAAACGGTCATGCTCCAGTGAGTTTTGAATTTTTTATTTATTTGGGGGTTTCATTTTTTTTTTTTTACCAAATCTTTAAGCAATATTTTTCTCCAAAACAGCCAGTGGCTTAGAAATTGTATAGGAACACTTCTGGGGGCATTCAGGCCTTACTTTCTTAAAAAAAGGTGACGCTCCGATTTTTTTTAACATATAAATTTTGTGTGTTAAAGCCAATTTTGACTACTCCAAAGCTGTTTTTTCGATTGAACTGAAACTTTTCAAGTAGATAAGCCCTCCAAATGCGACCACATCAGTGGGGGTATCCAATGTAATTAACGAGTAGTTGTATGTAAGTGTTTACATCAATATACCATTCTCACAAGGGTCTCTCTCTGAGACTCTTAAACAGATGAAGTTCCAGATAGATCTTCTAGTTTTTCTTTTATCTTACCAAAATAATCTTAAACACATTATAGACGACCATTTCGATGAGTTTTTAACTCCTCTGGGAGCCTCGTCTCCTGTATTGTCATATAACTTTGTATTGCAGTTTGGTAATCAGGGTCAATTCACGTAAGTCTACCGCCACATTGCTTCTGAGCACGAGCAGTGCAACATGGTAACATAGTTCAGGGGAACAAACAAACCTAAAATAACAAAGGAATATATAGCCCAAATAATGACTGTCTGCAGGAAAGCAATCAAATTTTGTGGGTACTTTAAGTGGACAATAATTTTCACATCTAGGCTCCGAGACATTTTCTGAGCAGTTACACGCTGAAGACCCTTTAATTTATTTGGGCTAATACAGCCTACGTCAAAATTCTATAGAAGAACGTGTGCAATATGGACAATAGTACTTCCATATTAATATATAGGTTAGACAGTGACAGGTTAGCTTATGGAGAGTAAAGAGTTCGGACGGCGGAATAGGGTAATGACTACAAGGAAGTGGTTCTGGTCAAAAAGACACAAATACAATACATCAGAATTCACCGACCAAATTGTGTATTTAAAGTAACGTAACTAGGCAGCCTCAGGGAAAGTTGGCCCGGGGTGAGAGCAGCTGTTCCCCTGACCTAGTTCATATAGTTTGGCCAATGTGTTGCCTAGGCTTATCACACCTCTGCTCATGCTGAGAGCAGTGCGTTGAGGTAGACTTTAGTCAGTTCAATTCAATTCGATTCGTAATATGCTGTGCTGTGTGCCTTTTTGTCGATTATGGTTACTGCAAGGCTCACGTGACATCCTGGTACCAGACTGCAGACAGATCCATCTCTTCAGTAGAAGTAGTAGTGGTAGTACAACTACTATTGATAATCATTCGTATTATCAGTAGTAGTTATTGTTGTAGAAGTAGTAGTAGTATTGCGAGTGTAAGAGCTCTGTCAATAGAGTGTGTGCTCGTAAAGCGTGTGGTTATTTTACTAATACTTCAACAGAACCTGTATATGGTCACGCAGGTGTGCACCATGTGTTCATGGCAGTTTGTTAGGTCGGCCAGTATCTTAACTCCTAGCACTCAGCCAGTATTTGGTATCGTACAAAGTGAGAGACGGGACATTTTTCACTTAAGTCACGCGACAAGCGACATGCAATCTTGAACATACCAGAGCTTTTTAATTTTTTGCAATTCACAAAGTTTGTCAGAAAATACATGATTTATATATTCCTGTGTAGTTGTAAGGTCAATTTATCCCCAAATTTAGATACCCCAGGAGATGAGAGTGAGCGATCTTGATTCAAATTATTGCAGTCATATTCTTCGGACCAAGAGGGGTGCAAGTGCGTGTGCTTACATGCATATCAAGGGCATGAATTGCCGTAATGTGCCGTATTTTGTCATGTCAGCTGTCATGAATATCACTGGTGTCGTGTTCAGTGTCACAAGTTTGTTTCATTCCAGCAGTTTGTTTAAATTACTGTGATAAAATATAAGTTTACATTAAGAATGACAACCCCTGTCTCGACGATCAACAACAAAAAATAGTCAACACATCGCGCGTGTCGTTGTCAGATCCACTGAGTTACTTCCTCGCTATACGGTGACGAATCTGTGGAATTTTATTGCCTTCCGTCATGATCTTGTATTCCTATGTCAAGATTTGTCCCACCGGAGTCTTATGGAAATAGACGTGACAAAATAAACTTCTAGATCCAATAAATTTTGCATGAATGTGTCATGTTTATCGTACCTCTGACCAGAATCCATGGGTCCGGAGACTGCATGGCGCTTGATGCGTTTGATTGGACGGTGAGAGACACGTGATCAAATCGACCAATGAACAGCTTTGAAACTTCCATTCGCCTCCACATCAATCATTAATGAGGTTTCTGCTCAGATTTTCATTCAGTTTATGCTATAAATGGAAGGCTGTCAACAGCATATAATTTTGTTAGGCAATAAAAAAGCTTGTTACACAAATAAACCCAAATCCTGACTTTTTTGGCAATATGAAATACAATGGCGTTCGATGGAAAACATCGAGACCGTGAATACACAAAGTTACCCGGTTTTCATCAAAATTTGGAACTTGTATCATTCGAACTGTCACCAAAACCAGGCAGGTGTGAGAGTTTTGTCTTTTTCCTGTAAAATAGAAATTACCATCGTCTACGACAAAACACACATGCGTGCAGGTAAATAAACAATGTGAGCGACCAGTAAACTGATTAATGTTAGCTTGTGGTTCGGGTGGGTGTGGACGCCATTCGGCCCACAGTTGAGTAATGAACACGGCGGTTGTGCCCGCCATTCGGGTGCTACGAGTTAAAAAGGAAGTCGAAATAAAGGAGTCTGATTGTACAGGACAAATTGGCATCTCATTGTTCATCTCATGGGTCTTTGACCAGACATACATAATCTATGTGATGTTACAGCAAAAGCCAATTTCCCTTAATTCCCCTTGTGACTTTTGACCTAGGTAAAGGAGGTCAGCGTCTACGAACATAAATCTATATCAAGATCTTGCTATCCGGTTCTGTTGTTATGTGTTTTCCAAATTTTTGTCGTTTTTTTTTTTTTTTTTTTTTTTTTTTTTTTTTTTTTAAATTTCATGGGGGGAAATTAAGTATAATAAATGCTGTCAACTTGAGCGTGCTGGTAAGGTCATCAACCTGCAAGTCTTAGGCTATGGTTTTCTGGAGATGTGTCCTGGCAATGTATAGTCAACTACTCTGAAATATTTCTTGATTTAACGTGTGAGAAGAACCACGAACCCTTGAGAATGTGGAAACAGTCACTTTTCTAGGCTCTAAATTAAACAGTCCAGGGCTATAAAGGGATGTTGCATCTTATCACGATCCTATCACGGACTATGAAACAAAGGCCGATCTTACCAAGTGGTAGCGAATAAAGTATGTACTGCCATTTGCCATTGGGTACCGGTTTCAGAACAATGATATAATCTGGAATAACACACACACACACACACACACACACACACACATATATATATATATATATATATATATATATATATATATATATATATACACACATATATATATGTATATACATATATATATATATATATATATGTGTGTGTGTGTACGTGTGTGTGTGTGTGTGTGTGTGTGTGTGTGTGTGTGTGTGTGTGTGTGTGTGTGTATGTGCGTGTGAAATACCGGAACATTTTATCCTGATTCGTCAAATTACCTGCGGTCATTCTTGTTGTCCTCCGTAAACGTGCAACCTAAATAGGCATATATGTTCCCGCCTTAATATTGTTTTTTAGTATCAGCAAAACACTAGTTGAATACACAATGATGTTCCAAACCTTATTGAATGCTATGTATCATGCTGTCCTATTCAGTAAAATATGACTAATTCTGCTCAATTTTGCACAAGGTCAAGCTGCCAGACAAACATAAATTTGCCTTAAAGAGTCCTGTATGCTTAGAAAATGAGGTCAAGGTCACCCATCGGCCCCCATGAACGAAATCGTAGTTTTGTTCATGGAATAATATAGCTACCAATCTCTTTTCGAAGTATTAGTCTGGAGCTTGTTTACTTGTATTGATGTCCTGACCTTAGAAACAAAGCCATAGTCACAGCTCGGAGTAGAGCCTTACTCGGATCATTACGTGCTAAAGTTTGGTTGACTTTTTGACTTTGGTCATTTTGAGCGAATGAAATATTCTACACCAGCAATATTATAACCATATCCCATCAGTTTGGTGCCAGAATGAGTTGAACTAATTACAGCATGATTGGGATAGCGAGGTAATTGAATTTGTAGCTGACATAGAGCAATTCTCTTAACTTTTCAGTAACGGTACATAGTTCCCCACCTCCCTTAGCTTTTCCATTTGACCGCGTTAAAATAATTGCAGCCAGGAGTTTATTAATCCGACCAGGTGGTTGCTGTTATATACACAATATGCTTACAGGTGTGATGGTCCTGTGGAACTACATGGTTGTCCACCAGCTGTTTCATGCTGAGATCATGATGAAAACTCCTTTCAAAGATATCATCATTTCTCTTCTAATCATCACTACACCGATTATACTAGGAGTATTCTTCCGCAAACATCGCCCAAACATTTCAAGAAGGATAAGCAAATATGCATCTGTGCTTGCCATATCGACACTTTTGTTTTCCTTTGTTATGCAGATATGCAAGTATCACTTCTGTTTCAGGTATTCAGACAAAGCTCTTTTGCTTGGCAGTTTGACCGTGGCTTATTCTGGATATATATTAGCTCCAATGCTTGTATTTTTATTCCTCCAACCAAAGGACCGGGCATTTGTGGTTAGTATACAAACAGGAATGCAGAGTATAAATATGACGTCAATATTGTTGCAAACGTCACTGGAGGCTCCAGATGATGACGTAGCCTTGGTGGCCCCGGCACTGGCTGGTCTTCTGTCACAGCTTCCAGTGATTGTGGTAGTTTTGATTTATAACACATACAAACGAGTGATGGAAAGTTCATTCGTTCACCTAATGGTGCATCTCGACACGCAGTCAGAGGTATGTGGAAGTAAGGAGGACCTGGCCATAGTGCAGCCAACAAACGACCAGGAAGTTCTAGATTCAAGAGAAACTAACTGCTGATATATTGTTGACGTCAGTGACATTTACTGTATTTACTTGCACCAGTTCATGTGACATCCTGAGAAATATATGGGGGTTTCACGTGTCTGTTGCAAAAAGCCCATTTATGAATTTGTTTAGGTACAATATAGCGCCCGTTTGGCGTATCGTAACTCTTTCCCTGCCTAATGCGACTCCAGTCGAAGTACTTAAGATAAACTTCTCTGAATTATCAAATGGACGCTATCTTTATATGCTTTCATCTACGTACCAGCATGCAAATAGTCCCATAGAATATAATGGTCCATGTCAACAGCTATTGCCGGGGCGCTTTGGGCACACTGTGCCCCAAGCGCGCTGGGGAGAGCTGCTGACTAAGTCCAAAATGTCGCACTTAAAGCATTATTGGAAGTACATGTAAAAGTATAAAAGCGATATTTCACCCTGTACCACCAAATCGTTATAAACGGATTTATAATGGAAAGTGCATGATTCATGACTGCTACAAATGTGCACGTATTGGTGATTAGTTTTTGGAGGCTGTTGTATCAGGTATATACCAGCGTTACCAATTGTGCAATGTGCACGTTCATCAGACAACAGAGACAACATTAAAATGACACATATGGGCTCCCTACTTCCACATAATCTGGTAACTCTAGTGCTAGAGCTAAAACCACAAAATTTTTCACTTCCGGGAACTAAGAGCAATAAATTTGCGCATATAAATGTGTCACAATTTACATCAAAATAAACTTCTCTTGTCACTAAAGGGGTGATAAATGACTGATAATTGATAAATTTATGGAGACATGTATCAAGGGAAGAAAAAGGTTAATAGAAAATACCAACATGCACTTCCAACACAAGAGACTACTATACAATTAAGCATTAGGGGCGCATGTGTGGGCTTTGATTACATTCAACTGCCGAATTCGAGTTGCTTTCTATTTAAAGATTCAATTTCCCAAATATAGTCCCACCAGCTGTTACCTCTGTGATACACATTGGCCGGAAAATCACCGACGAACACTCTCTGGTAATCACTACAGCAGCATAGTTTTTGACCCACGAAATATTCGAAAAAAGGAAAACAATATGCATAATCAATCCCGTTTATTTTGTCAGTTTGGGAGGAGAAATTATAAGAAAATCATGTATATTTACAGGATTTCTTACCCCCTGTAATAATTGTGTAGCATGAATTAAGATTGGATAGTTGTACGACTTTTTGCAAAACTAAACAATAATGTTATCCCGGCATAACATGAAAACCAGCATTAGACAAAAGGAATATGGCATCTGTATGCTCAACTGAATTGGTCTTAAGGGCGGTTTAAAAACATTGCAATAAAGCTTGGATGAAAACATGGTCAATCATGTCTAGCGTCCGGATACACTTTGTTTTTCTCAAAATCTTTACCAGCGTCATACATCCATTGTAATCCCTCCGCCCACAAGTAATGTATATAGGTATGTTTTCAAACAGCAACTGTGCGACAGAGCAAATTGTAGACCAATTTCAGTGATTATCACTGAGATTTGTCTTTTTCAATCGAAAACGTGATGGATAGTACCAGCATTAAAATGTCCTTTTAAAGTCAGGCTACTTGTATACCAGCGTTCAACTCTGGTGACAGTTTAGTTTAGACATCATTTAAGTCACTTTGCAATACCCTTTAGTGTTCCTAATTCAAAGATTCTGCTGTATCTGTGCGTCAGCAAAGTGGGAGGAGCACGTGATGTAGTGGTTGTGTGAAAAGTTGACCTGACTGAAATGTACACATGTAAGAACACCATGATAGGTGTTGAACTGCAGTAATAAAATGTGGGTCAAACCATTTAAAAACCTTTGTACATCAGCAGAAAATCACCCATCTTTATTAATTCAGAAAAGTAGAAGTGCACACATATTTCATACATCAATAATATGCAGTGTGTCTATACTTGGCTCAAACTGCACTCATTTGATACTGCCAAATCAAACATTAATTGCACGGTACTTCTGTTAGCTAACAATGTTCTTATATATTCTGTTTTTTTTTTTTTAAGGTTATGATTGAGTGTTACTGGCTTTGAGACCTTCCATGAATTTACGTACAAACCATGTTTATTTTTTCTGCGTCTACATCTTTTGAATCTTGGAAATTGTGTATAAATGAAGTTAACCCTTAAAGCGCTGATTTAAGATTGAGTCAACGGCTTTCCTCGGGACACTTTGCGCACAAAGTGTCCCGAGGAAAGCTGTTGACTTAGGCTACTTTTTGCTTTGGACTAGGCTTGCTGGTATTTGAATAAACGGGATCTTCATGAGGAATTTGACATTTTTTATCATTATATGTTTAACGGTAATGTGAAAACGACTATAGCAGTGATTGACACTTTTATAGTTAAGTTGCTTCTGGCGTGTGGAGTTTTTTGTGTGCCCAGGAGAGAGTGTGTGTATAGAGAGGTCTGGTGTTCAAATCCCCGCACGAAAGTTTTGGTCGGCGTTTTATGGGTGCGCACACACATGCATGTATGGCTGTGGTTTAAATTTTAAACATAGCTTTATCTCATTAATTGTACATACAAGAATGCTTCTGTTCTCTTGCACATATTTAAGGGTAATTGTGTTCCTACATGTTTGATATTGATGATATCATTACGGCTGTAAGGCTGATTTCTCTGTGTAGAATTTCTCTCCATTTTGTCTTGCAGCTTTCTATATATGTGTCAAGTTATCATTATTATTGTTGTTGTTGTTGTTGTTATTGCTGTTGTGATGGTGGTGGTGGTGGTGGTGCAGGGGCAGTGTTGGTACCTGAATGGTCATTTTAGTGCGTAGAGGTACTGGCTGCTACAGCATGGAAACATATGGGGCAATTGAAAACATGATGTGTGCACTTTATGGCATACACTCCCATTATATTAATGTAAGTCAGTGATGTTCCAAGAACGTAGGTTCAAGTTTCTTAAGAACAAATATATAATTATACAAGACATCTTTGAAATGTATGTACATCACTTTAAGTACTTACAACAACCAAGCAATTATATGTATAAAATATCATAATATATGGAGTTGACATTCTTTTGCCGGGGTTATATTTTTTATGAACATAAAAGTGCATATATTGTCGACAATAAGTGCTTGTTTTAAGAACAGCTGGAAAGCACACTTTGGTCACAGTAAACAATTATTGTATGAAAACTCATCACGCACATGTCGGCGGTAATCCATTATGTTAGTGACACTTATCATGTCCGCGGTTCATAGTAGACAGTTATTCATTTGTTATTTACATGTCCCCGTAAAAATTATTTCATGAACACTAACCATGCATATGTTGTCCAAAATAACAGTTATTTCATGAACGCTTTTCATTATCATGTTGTCATAGTAAACTGTCAGTCAGCATGTTTTTCTTATTATTCTGAAAAAAAAACAGGTATCCGAGTTTGGATATATATGAGTTCCGTACATAGAGTGCAGATGAAGTTTGTTGTCGCAACATTTTTATTTTTGAACCGAGCTTTCAAGTTTTTAAAAGACCTGAACTCCTTTGTATCTGTGATCTGGGACTTCTTGGTGGACCATAGAATTTTCCTCCTCTTTTTCCTCCTTTGTTTGTTTGTTTTTATAATTTTTTTTCTTTCTGTGTGTTTTTTGTTTTTTTTTCTTTTTACAATTAGACACTGGGTAAGTTACTAGCGCGTGACCGGCAGGTGCCACCTCTTGTCCAGGTGCATCACCCCATACGTGCGATTGGCCTTCGTTATTTGCCATGTTTTCAGGCCAAGTAAGTTATGAAATTGTACCAATGGATACATGAGACCATCTAAGAAAAGTTGATTTCACAGACCGATCCACCTTTCTGGCTACATTGATAGTTGCCGAAGAACATGTAAGAGAGTGGTACCAGCCAGACACAGGTTCCTGGGAATGGTTTTAGTCGCAGCTGTTGCATCCATTTTGGGTCATGTGGACTGATGATTGAACCCTTGTCTTTCCACTCAAAATTATGTTTCTTGCAGTCGTAAACCCCGTTTGTCCACCAGCCCTGCCAGCCATTCATCAGAGCTGAAATGTGTATAACAAATACGAATGTGACAAAATCATTGATATGTCTAAATTACAAGTCAATCGAAAATCACGAATGTTCGCGTCATAATGAACTGGACATCCGAGCTGTTGATTTGCTAGGGTTGAATGCCCTTTCCCGTGGTTTCGCCCGACGAGCTTACCTCTTATTAAAATCAGAACAAAGACGAAGTTATATAAATGTATTACATCACAAGTATAAAGCATATAGGGCCAACAGTACTGGACACACTCCATGTTTTTGCTCCTAGCCACCGTAGGGGTCGCTCGGTGTGACGGAGTAATGATTTGGATTACACACCCAAATACTGATAGCAAACACGTTAACCCTTTCCCGTCTAAGTCGTCCAAGGGCATCAGATGTAAATTATCATTACCTCAACGATCGTACTGAACTTTTCATCAATGGAAATAACTTGATTGAGAATTGTACATGAAAACAATTTGGAGAACATGGCACTAGACCATTTATTCATGCGAAAGACGGCAAAACATATGACATCATGAACATGAAGTTTGACCCCGAAATTTCATATATATATATATATATATATATATATATATATATATATATATATATATATATATATATATATATATATATATATATATATATATTCTATGTTTGAGAGTGAATTATCATTTTCTAGTGTGAAATTCAAAAGTAGTAAGCCACTGTAGATCACATGACCTAAACATTGTCACAAGTAAATTGTGACGCGCCTGCATTATTGACGCGATGCATTGACATTAAGACAAAATGAAATGTGCACATGACTTGGAAAAACTGTGAAGAAGGTAAACAAACACGACACACCAGGTGGGCGTTGAAAGTAAGCACAGGGAATCTTTTTTTACGATGAATACCCAATTGAACGTAGAAGAAACAAAATCTTACATGCTTGGAGAGTGAGTTACTATTATTTTCTAACTCGGGGACGTTGTTAGTGTGAAAAATCACTCGTGACCTGTAGTCACTCGTGAACAGCAACAACGATTCCTCGTAAGAGGAAAATAGTAACTTACGCTCAGCCATGTAAGATTATATGTATATATATATATATATATATATATATATATATATATATATATATATATATATATATATATATATATATATATATATATATATATATATATATATATATATATATATATATATATATATATATGTTGATATGGCACTCGCACATATCTACCTCCATTGAACCATTCATTTTAAGGGGGATTTTGTCGAGTGGATATGTGCATTTCCCGTTTCAGCTAGTGACTGGTGCCAAAGGTTGCAGGTTCGGGTCCCGCTCGTTCTGAACATTATATATATATATATATATATATATATATATATATATATATATATTGGATGGCAGGGAGTCCAATATGAAGTTTCCGGGACGATGAAATGTTATATTGGGTGAGGCAAAGCCGAACCCAATATAACGTTTCAGAGTCCCGTAAACTTCATATTGGACGACCTGGCATCCAACATCTGTTATATTCTGCAATTTGTATGATTTTCTTTGTATAAATATAGAAGTCTGAAACACTCTATAGTTAAATAGCAAAATTTATTTCCAATTGAAATTCTACATATTTTGCCTGAAGCTAGGGAAAAGCCCCGTGAACGTCATTTGCGTTATGACGTCACGTGCACGGGGAATCCCTCGAGCTGTCTAAAAAAAAGATCCAATATAACATTTACAGGGCAGGCACGTGGTAAAAATAGAGACAGCTGATTGGCTACTAATAGACTAATGCAGAATATATATATATATATATATATATATATATATATATATATATATTGCCGTTCGCATACAGCAGGGACTTTAACCCTTAATTGGCACACCTGTCCTCAGCTTTGCCGAGGGCTGAGCGTTTTTTTTTGACTAATTGTCACCAGTTGAGGGTACTGTACTGGTATGAAATTGGTTAGGAGGGAAGTACATGTAATTTGCTGAACATCTAATATATATGACACGTCAAATAATAATTTGGTGTCGTAATTTTCATGCACAGAACACGAAAAACATTTGTAGGTCATGCACATTATGTATTGCCTCCTAAGCATCCCCCAGACTCACTATTGCCCGACGAGCGCCCACATAAGAAAACAATAGCGAGTCTGGGGGATGCTTAGGAGGCAAATTATGTGAAGAGTGAAAACAAATGGTGAGCGTTCGGAGCGCTTGTGACTGTCAGCTGTTTTGATTTGTGTGATGCAGTGCCGTTGTCACTGAATCCCCTCAGCCTCTGTTGGCCATTTCCGTCTGATTTGCAAGCCTTGGGCCTGCTATCTGGTTGTACAGGCGAACGGTAGGCGGACTTTTCGTTACAAATTGAAATGCTTATTGAATTTCGTTTTTATGATTTTGTTTTTTCAAATTTACTTAACGAGCATGTGAAAAAGATGTTTAAGTGAAAATATAATAATAATTAACGTCCTTGTAGAAACAAAAAAAAAAACCATTCAGGTGGTTAACGTCACAAAATATATGATAACAAGTTGTTACCTTTCTCAATCATGTGCTTTACAGCACTTGAATTAGGATTGTTTATTGTTGCGAAATAAATGACTCTCACTGCAGAGATATCATGTATCCCTACTTATTAACAAAATATGAATATTAATGTCAATATCACTGCTTCTACCAAACTGGAAACTGCATGTACTGACTGGCAACTGGCAGACGAGTAAAACGTCTATGCAACATTTTTTATATAGTTACCCGTCCCCGGGGTAGAAAAAGACTCAAGTCAACCGGATTCCTTGGCGGGGCCAAAATCGACTTTGGGCATGCTAGCCAGATTTGTCATCAAAGGTTTCATTATCCTATAAATGGGGAAAAAAACCCGTAGAAATTGAGGGCATATATTTGCCTCCAGAGCAGACCCAAGCTGCGTATTTTGTCTACTCCGCTGGGTGTAATGTAGTGACACTGAACTTGGTCTGCTTCGTAGGCAAGCCATATGTGACATGTGAGCATATTAGAGGAGAGATTTTGGGGGTTTAAAGAACATAATTTCCGTATTTATATTTTATGTTCGGAACGAGCGGGATTCGAACCTGCAACCTTTGGCACCAGTCGCCTAGCTGGAATGGGAAGCACACATATCCACGTTTTTATTTTCCCGAATGGTTTAATTCGGGAACGTCTATGAATTAAGTAGGTTGGGAATACTTCTCCACTTATACAGTTTTAAATAAAGTTTGACTTGCAGTTGTAAAGCGCGCTTATAATATGTCACATGAATGAGAACAACCGGAACATGTTAGTTGACATACGTGGCTGGCGAGCAATTGTATGCGCCAAGTACAAGTGTTCTGGTCGAGTCTCTATGGTCACAAGGTGTGCTCTTGGGTGTAAACTCTTGCAATACTTCCCAGCGTTGTGGTGTGACAGAGGACTCCGCACAATTCTGTAGCAGGACTTAAACCGTAGAGACCGAAAAAATGTGGGTGGACAAAAACCTGTAAGGATAATTACATCGTCATCAATATTACCGTTAGATTTACTCATTCAACTGATGCCCCTAATGCAATTAACCAAATCAATATCACTAAAATGTTAATTGAATATATTGCGGCCGTTTACATGTTGCTATGTACGTATGAACCTTGGGGAAATAAAGTCTAAACAAAGCATGTAGGGCGATCATGGAATCAACTGTCAACAGGTTTTTAGGGCGCTTAGGAAATCAACTCTAAACAAAGTACATAGAACACTTATTAAATTAATTCTGAGCAATGTGAGCACGCATATTACCTGTCTTACTTGCATACAGGTCATGAAATGATATTTTATGAGTCCCAACCACTGAAATAGTTAATTTTTATACATGTATATTAAATAGACTATGGAGTGAAATACGAAATGTGTACAAGTGGCGTAACTTTGATTTCATTCGTGCGTGTGGGAAGTTCTACTGTATTGCACAGGAACATTGACAATACATTTCGTGGATCATGCTGCAAAATGCTTAACTCTTACCCAATCGAAACAAATTTACCCAACAGGAAGAATCATTACACTGTTCAATATCTGAGCAGCCTTTTGAAGTAGATGTTTTCATAAAAAAAATGCAATTATGCTCGCTGCAGTCACATATATTACCAGAATAAACACATGTCGTGCTTTTGTAAATTTTGCGTTTGGTTAATATACCTTGCGTCCTTACATTTTTAACCCCCCCTCGCCCCCCCCCCCCTTTGCCGGAAGTGGGGTGGGAGACTTGCAGAACCACATCTGTTTCATTAGTGGCGAGTAGTCACCATTTTGTTCCCATGTATTTTATAATCATCGGCCAAACAGGGTTAGAAAAGGAGCGTTTAGACACTTCCATCACAATAAACAAAAACCTCATAAACACTTCCGTGTAATGCACTGAAGTGTAAACATATGACCAGACTTGATGGGGACACATCCAAGTCATATCCCGACAGCTACAAAGGGGATCCAATGCCGGCCCACCCAAGAAACATCCTATCACCTGAAAAGAAAGCAATAGACACGCAGCAAAGGCAGACCCTACCAGATACAAATTAACATGACAGACACTAAGCTAAAGCACAGTCTTACTGGGTCCAAATAGACTTGATACAGACCCACTCAAGGCACCTTCTACCAGGTACAGAAAGTGTCCAAGAGAGACAAGCCCAGGCACATGCTACCGGGTAAAAGGAGAATCCAATAGAGACCCATCCAAAGCACAGCCTACCAGGTAAAAAAAAGATTCAATAGAGACCCACCAAGGTACATCCTTCCAGGTAAAAAGAAGATCCAATAGAGACCCACCCAAGGCACATCCTAACCATGTGCAAAGAGGTTTCAATCAACTCTTTCGCGTGAGTCTCCATAAAAACACATTTACGCAAATACCTTTACACTTAACATTCTGACGTGTACTCTTGCAAAATATTATTAATCTGCACCAAAATTAACGAGAATGAAAACGAGAAGAGAAAAAAAAGAGTAAAGAGTAGGAGAAAAGAGGATTGGACAGAAAAGGAAAGGTGAAGAGGAGGAATATCTGCCCACACTCCAGTAAACAGCATTATGGAGAACAAACGTAGCAAATTAATTAACACCATTTTCGAAAAAAATATCTGGCAGGAGCTTTGAGAAAAACCAAAAATTGCATCCCCCAAAAAGATTAATAATAATAATAATGATGATGATAATGATGATGATGATGATGATGATGATGATGATAATAATAATAATAATAATAATAATGTGCGATAAATGAAAATACAGTATTACCTGTTTCAAAGATTTGACCTGGATTTAACAAGATATTATGGTGTTTGAATGTTCTATGGCATGTCGTCGTGTAAGCCGCCTAAAGCAAATGCCAGACACGTGGTCAAATGAAACTTGTTCTGTGTGTAGTCCTGCCTATAACAGATTGGTTCATGGCTTCATCTCTCCTGGCAGAGTATGCCTTGTGCTCAACCCCCTTTTACGATATATTTAAGAAAGTTGGTCAACTTTGTGATATGAAAACGATATCTTCCCAAATCAAGGCATAATGTGTGAATCCTCTCCAAGTCTCATCATCAGGCAAATGGAGTTGAAGAAGTTCTTGGGTTTGAACAATCAACTTTAACAGTCAAAATACAGCACGTAACAAATTGAGCAAAATAGTTGTGTTGTTGACACTAAAAAGCATGCATAACAACTCGTTTAGTTGAAGTACGTGCATTCATTTGTTACAATGACTGTAGTTGAGTATCTTTCAAAGCTATGTCAGAGGTCTATGTTTATGTTTTCCGGAAAGCATTAAATTGTTGTTATTAACCATTTTTGTCAGGAAATTACATGACCACTACATGCCCTCCTGACCAGGAATTTTGGGGCTACATTTATTCCACTAGTTTCTAAAATACTTATTTTCTAAATAATTTTTTACAAAATTGCAATGTTTCAATATTCCACTTTATTCTCCCAAAACAGTTTTAACATTACTCTATAACTTTTCGTCACGTTTCTACGCATCTCCTTTTCCAGACTTCCCACTTCTCGCCAAAATTATCAGTCTTATTTCCTCTGCTTTCTGTAATCCCGTATAATCTGTTACACCTAAATATATAGCCTTTTCATTTAGTTCATAGTGATACTAATCTTGTTGCACGTTATTAACATTCTACCAACTGTAGGCTATTGTGTCACAATCAGAGACATATTATGGATCGTCCATTCTTCAAATTCACATCATTTGCACATTCCATTTGATCTTTTAAATGTTCTCAACTTTCCTACTGTAAAAACTGCTCCATTTGGCATCTGCATTGAAGTCCCTTGAAATTCTTACCTGTTAATTTAGAACACAAAAATTATATATATATGTATTCCCCTAATCTAACTCGCCATATATTTGTTTCAATTTAAATTACTGTTTGCTTTTTGTCACCATGCCACATTTCCTTTTAAGTGTATAATAAATTGTCCTTTCCAGGTTAATATGTCATTTAACTTAAGAATACTATTCTTTGCCCAGTTGTCTTTTTTATCTTAAACTGGCCCAGTTGATCTAATTAAAAATGCACCAGATAAATTCAATTTAAATTTTCCCACAACTTTCCCAACATTTTTTGTTTGTTTTACTTTTAGTTATGCCAAAAAGCATTTTCAATAGTATTCTGGGATTTTGAGATCATTAACCAAAGTAAATGAGCCACTACATTTCAACACAAAATATTCACAATTAAATTTTTATCCTGACCTTTCTAATATTGTGCAGCAAAAAATTCCAAATTGTATCTTTATCTGCTGTTATTTTCTTTTCAAAATCATTATACAACTAGTGTCCTTTAATTTGTATATATCTGGTGCAACGAAACTTCCAATTTCTTTGCTTCTTACGCAGAAATGTCTGCTTACTTGTTGTATTTTGCCCTTCCATTATCATCCCACATTATTGTGTCAGTTCTTTTTAACAAATCATCAGCTATTCTCTTCAGCTGTAATGGATATCTTAAAATACTAATTCCTATGGAATTTTCTACATGTACCCTTCCAAATATGGACAGATTTCTTTTCTTCTATAAATCTAATCTCTTTGCAATTTTATTATTTTCCTTTCCAAAAATCTTGATCGTTTTCATTCTTTTCCTGTGGCAGGCGCAGTGCTTTTCCAGGTCCATTTGTCCAATGAACACCCATGCGATTGTTTTCTATGTCAAAACTATTTAGCTTTATTCCGTTTGTTTTGTCCTCATTTATTTCAGCTCCAGACGTTTAGCTGTATGTTTACAAATGAAAAAACAACAACAAAACTTTTCAATAGATTAAGCATCAGGAATATAACCTTGTGTATCATCTGCATATGCACTCATATTAATTTCACCACATATCGCTTCACCGGCCTTTATCGTAATACATTCCACTTCTTTTTCCTGTCTCCCGCAATTGGTTCAGCAAGTGATTCGGCTTGTAAAATATACCAGTACGAAGACAGAGGAGACCCCTGCCTCACACTTCTGCTGGTTTGAAAATATTCGAACATAAGTCCGTTGGTAAAAATTGCATTTTTTTGCTCCTGTTCATAAAGTTTTAATCATTTTTCTAAATTTTCTCCAAAGCATACTTTATTAACACGAGGCATCCCCATTCTGCTCTGTTAATGCTTTGGATTGGTCCACAGATAAAACTGTTCTATTTCGTGTATTTGACTCCCAGTAGTTAATAATACCTTGATTTAGCCTGCTACCTTTACCCAATGTATTTCCATTTTAAATATGCCATCGGATCACTTTTATTCTAAACTTTAGTTGCGTTTTCATTCTTGATGCAGCAACACTTTCGAAGAGCTTATAGTTAGGGTTGTGGGGAGTTATTGGTGTCCATTTGTTAATTGCTTCTATTTCACCTTCTTTATAAATCAATGTAATCACCGCCTATAATGTGATTGACAGCATTGTTCTGCTTATAACACTCATTTGCAACCTCTGTAAAGTCAACACCATTTACATCCTAAACCATCTTGTAAAACACATTTGATATGCCATTCTCACCAGGACTTGAATTTGGTTTCATACCCTACATTGATTCTGTAAGTTCACCTTTCCTTATTATTTGTTCACATGATGTCCTCTGTTAATGACACATTAACATTTGACAATGGTTTGCGTGCTTCTGCTTTATCTATACCTTGTGATTCGTATAACTTTTCATAAAATTTTTGTTTGTTTTAATATATTCTGAATGCCTTCCACTACTTGACCATCTTGTCTTCTAACTTTTGTCCACACTTTATCTTGTACTTCTTCTCTTAGATATGAAAATATTTTGTTGACCTCTCCCCTGCTTCTATCCAATTTTCTTTGGCCGTTAATCGAGCCCCCTCAGCTTTCTGAGCATAAATTTATTATATTTCTATTTCTATTTCGCCTTTCCTTTCACTTTTTTATATTCATACCTGCATTATTTAAATTATTTTCTATTTTTTTGTGATAAATCTTCTTCCTTGGCTTTTTCCTCTTTCGAACATTTTATGGTAATTCTTTAACTTTTCCTTTACCTTCTACCCTTTAAGTTCTTAAAATCTGAAAAACTTGTTTCGTACTTTTCCAATAGATCCAAAACTCTTTGAATCGGTCCCGAAAAGCTTCTGATTTAATATAATAACATTACTGTATTCCTGCCAATCGGGTAGTCTATTTTCTGTAACCCTTGTTTGTAACACCAGCGAAACAGCCTCATGATCAGAGCACATAGTATTCATTATGTCAACATTTGTACCTGTTGAACATACTTCTCCTGACATTAACGAATAATCAATTCTTGATGCGGTGCTTGCATTTCCTCTTTTACATGTGTATATCAATTTTTCTGGATGGCATCTTCTGTACACATCTTCAATATAACATTTTTGCAAAAGTTTTCCTATCTATTTTCTTCCCTTCTCATTGGAAATCTCCCTATTTTCCACTGTCCAATCCTGATTAGTCAAAGCACAGCGAAGATCCCCCGCTACAATTACATTCCCCTTATCTTAAAAAATCTGGCAACCCATCAATAAAAATAATTCCCTTTTGGTTCCTTTATTTGGAGCATATACATTTGCCAATGCATACACCTTTCCTTTAAACTGTACGTTGTCTGTTATATATCTTCCATCTTTATTATCTGTTTTCAAGTCTTTAAAATAAAATGTTTTTTGTCTGTTGAAAAGAATAACTACTCCTCTTCCATTATTTGAAAAAATCGCCCATTTACTTTTTCCATCCCATTCCAATGACCCTTTTAACACGTTTTTCATCACAGCGAGTCTCTTGGAGAACGATTTTAGCATACTCCTTTTTACGTATCAAGTGCCTCCAGCTGTGTCCGGGTAACACATTAAACTGGCTTCAAAAGAGGTGATGTGTAAAAGGGGAAAGGACATCCATTTTAAACATGTTTCAACAAACGTTCAAGCAACCTCAGGCCTAGCAAAAAATGTGTGTGTGTTTCCGATAACCTGACATACCCTACTAAAGGGACCCAACCCCAAAATTAATGCCCCCCCCCCAAAAGTACTTTCAAACCGCCCTTCCCTAATCAAAATTGATCGACCCAGGTCAGTGCTAGAAACTCAGTCAGAGACCTAAGTGGCCCCAAAAGTACATCTCTTTTTCAATGGCCCAAATTATACATCTGTGGCGCAAGGGGCCAAAGCGAGCGCCCGAAGGCATGCTAGGGGGTCTGGGGACACCCCCCCCCCGAAAATTTCAAATTATTGAATATGCAAAATGATACATTCGGGTGATTTTGACCGGAAAATCTTGCCCTGACATGGGTGACGAAATCATAACATTTTAGTCATTATTGTACGGATTTGGCTATTTTCCCTCAGATTGTACAAAAACCTGATGGAAATTGGCAACAATTAGTACAAAAAAAGTTTTTCAAAGACCTTTGCCATGTTATCAATTCAGCTAAGACAATTTTCGTATTTTTATATGTAGTGCTTTTGAGAATTTTTGCATACATATTCATCATACTTATAATTCGCGGAAAATGAACAGATAAACTATCCTGCAATTAATAAGTTGTGTATTTTCTCTACAAAAGCAACAGGAAAAACACATTAAGACAATGACTAGGCCTAAATGTACTAAACTTTTATCACTGAATATTGTGATTGATAGATAATATTTTGCTCATGCATAAAAAAAAGTGTGTACAATATTGACATTCTAAAATACAAAAAAAAAAATATAAAATGCATGTATATATACATGCCAGCATGGCGTTATATAATTGCTGAAAGCACACAAAACTACGATGCATGAAATTGAGCACCAAAAGCTTAGGGAATCTGGCCTTGGCTTACTTTCATGGTTGACAACAGCATGAAAATAGCAAGTGTGAAGTCAGAAAAATATTAAGTTGCTTTGCACAGGTTTGTACCTAAAATGGTTTAATTATTTATGTATTATAAGATAGATCTAAATTTTCAATTAATTAATATGTAAATAAATAAACCACCAAAGGCATAGTTTTAATAACACTAAGACCATGTCTTAAGTGGTCCCTCTCCAGTACTCCCATCTCATGCATCAAGAATGATTTCACCTTATTTTTGAAATATACTTACATTCATTCTCTTTGATATACCCTGACAGGTTCTGCATGATATAATCATATTACAGAAGTGCCTGCAATTACCGACCCCAGTCTCGTGGGTTGGGCGACCAGCCGGTCAAATCGACTAGTTTTCATCTCCCTTCACTGCAGTTCTACCTCTGAACTCATCCTATACTATGGTGACACTCAGACAGGCCTTGGTCAGTGGTTCTGGCTATGACTTAAGACTAAGGGCATGTTGGTACTTGGATGAAAGCTCTTTTCATGAAGAATTTATATATGTAATTGTCGCCCTAAAGCAAGGTGAATGTACGGAAAAATCAGAGACTGATATGGAATGAGATAAAACAGAGAGTTTGCAGACCATTTGGCTGAAGACGTGGTATTTGCACCAACATTGTCTGCTTTTAAGAGAAAATTCAGAAGAGGGAGGTCTCTACCCTAGGAGTTGGAAGAATAATCTCAACCAATCAGTCCGTGGCAAGGGCGCCTTTGCAATGTTAAATGACCTGACACTAACGACCATAGTGATTTCCAACTGGTAATCTCTGTAGCAAAATTTAAATGCTTCGGAGCATTTTCTTAACTTCTTTACACGAGAAACACTTATTTTGGTTAAATTCTGTAAATTTTTCAAGAACTGTGAAGCAAAATTTTGCTACAATGCTCCAGTTCTGTTGGACAGCCCTGGACCACCTGCAATACGCGACCAAGGACCAGCAAAATCACCCCACAACGACCACCCTTAAAAAAGCGGTCGTTCCAATCAACTGTAACCAAATTGTAAGTTAATAGAAAAGCTGGCCAACGTGTGCCGTTATTTTAAAGTAAAGTCAACTCAACACATCTTTGATTTCAACTTGTCTGGGCGCTTAACTTGGGCCGGGGAAAAAGCATAGCCACAGTGGTACGGTGATTGGTATCTAATATTTCGCAAGGTTCCAGTTGTCCGTTTTCCGAGTTACCAGAGGAAGTGGTCGTCAACTTATTCTTAAAAGATGACTCATTATCTTAACTTTTGTCCGCTCTGTTGAGTCTGAAACAACTATCATTGTTAGTTATAAATCTAAATGCAAAACCATACCATGCATGCATGCACGCACAGTGAGCGCCATTATTAAACATGGTGCAAAGCATTGTGGGAAAAATTGATTTGGATATCACCGTGAATAGCGGCCACGTATTTTCAGCACTGTTTGCAATGTGCAATGATAAAAGATTTTATGGACAAAGTGACCGTCGTCTGCCGTTATTTTGGAGTAAAGTCAACTCAAACACAGAATTATATTTCAACTTGTCTGGAGGGTTAACGTGGGCAGGGGAAACAGCATAGCAACACAAAATTCAATAAGGCATAATGTATCGCCAGGTTTCAGGTGTCCGTTCTCCACGTTAGCAGGGTAAACGGTCATTAAAGTACTTTTAAAATACGATTTACTATCTTAACTTTAATCTGCCCGCTCGGTTGTGTCTGAAGCAGTTATTATCGTTATTTACAGATCCAAATGAGACACGACACCCATAGCCACGTGCATGGTCAGCGCCGTTTTGAACACTGCGCAATTAATGCAGTGTTCGTTGGACAGTGGCACAAAAATAAATAAATTTGATTTGGATATCAAAGTGAATCGTGGGCACATCATGTATCATATCATTACTGGTGTTCTGAAACATTTACAAAATATATATACTTTGGCTTTCATATTTTATAACCCTCTTCCCAACCCTACCCCCAAGATCGCCCCACTGCTCATTTACAAACCATTGGGTGCGGAGTTCACTATTTTCAAAATGAAAGCCAAGCCGATTGGATATTTTGAAGAGGTACTATCCAAAATATATGTGCCATTAATGTTTAAGGGAAGGCTTATCTGTCGAATGAATGCAATGTACAACATATAATCGGACTTTTCCAGAGTGGGCACTAACTGACAATGTAAATACGATGGCAAACAGTTACCAGCTGTAGGTCTCAGAATACGGATTTTGTATCAGATACGGAAGTCGCTCCCAGGCTAAAAAAATAAAAGACAGCAACAGGCTGAGTGCCAAGCGCCCCACTACGAAGACGGAGCTTAGTAGAGAAGCTTGCCGCAATAGTGGATACAGGTCCGAAGGTACGGGGGGGGGGGGGCGTATAAGTGGTAAACAATAGGATACTGTTTTCCTTTGTTATAACTCTGAAGTTCATTCACATTTAAATGATATTAACTTAAGTTAGCTCATAGTTTATCCTGCTGTACGTTTGGGCTGTTTCTCATTTCTTTCTACAGGTGGAGGTATGGCATTTCACTCCCCCGCCCCCCTTTTCTCTGTAACTGGTGTGAACACCTGGCCCAAGTCCTGGCTCTGCTGTTGTAAATTATCTACGGCATCTTTGATCTGGTCTCTAAGGAAGTCTTCGCCAGGGAAACTGAAATGGATGCCAGAGCTATCTTCTGCTTTGTACCACTTACCCTTTCTGGTGTGGCTGCTGATTAAGTGTAATTTGACATGTGGAAACGTATCCTTAGCTCGGGTATAACCCTCTGTGTATCCTACCATCATACCGCTGAGGTCGTCATTATATTTATTGTACTTTCTACTTTCTCTGCATAATCAGAGTTATTAACCAGCTTTAGTCGCTTTTGCACTTCTTCAACTCTAATTAGAGGTTTGACAACCTTGGCAATGTTGTCGTTTTCAAAGTCGGTGTCTTTTAGGCAATTAATCTGCTGGTATCTGCAGAGGGTTTGAACGTAGGTTTCCGGGATTCATTACTTCCTGCAGCTTGACCCACTCCTACTACCACAACCATTTCTGGTCTATTTACATTTTTTCAGCCTTCACAATTAACCCTCGGGTGCCCTGTTAGTCCATACTGATCACAGACAACCTCACAGGTGCACTCATTGTTCCTAGGTGAAGCACAATGACATCTATAGCACAATGACATCTATAACACCTTCTTTCCTCACGTGGTTTCCTCTCAGGACACATATGCCATGGATGATTGATTTGTTTTCTGACAACGCACACACTCTGTCTTTCCGTTGCCACAAAAACTCTCACCCAAAGTCCTCTATTTTGATTTTTATTGGCATTATCTCCTTCACCCCCTTCACCTCAAACATCTTTAGATGTCTTGTACCATTTTCTATGTCTGTTTCTCTTATTTTGCCTCTTTTTAGAGCGCTCTGAATGACTGTACCCTACCTGTTTAAAGATTGTACTATATCAGAGTCCTCCATCTTATATGGGGATTTTTTGACTGTCATATTAGTGAGCCATCTATTTACATGCACTGGCTTTAGATGCAAATTTCCAATTCCCAGTCCATCCTTCAATTTCTGCAGAGGCTCAATATTTTCTTGTGATATCGTACATCCATTCAGTGTCATTTGTACTGCTTGCTATATCTGCCATATTGACTATCTTCTGTATACTTTCTGTCACCTCTGTCTCTTGGAATCGTCTCAACTTTTGGACTGTAAAATCTCCGTTCCACATTGTGTTATGTCATGTCGAAAACAAGTGTGTCATTGAGAAGCAATCCAGTCTAAACTAGAACAGACTGATTTTCCAACAGAAAATCAAATGTCTCCCGGTGGAACACTTTCGCCTATGAATAAGCTACAGGTGATAACAAATTACAAATGACCAAGTTTGCTTGAAAATTACAATCCTATTTTAGCTCTCACCTATATACATTACTCTAGCAATTTTCATCAAGTTCTTCAAGGCTTATTGCAGAGAAACCAATTTCACATAAATGACCCTGTGACCTTGAAAATTAGCTCAAGGTCATCCAAATGCAATCCCAACCTTGGTCTTACCTTGATACATAATCCTACCAAGTTTCATCAAATTCCATCAAGTTCTTCATGACTCATCGAACGGAAACCAATTTCACATAAGTGACCCTGTGACCTTGAGAATTCGGTCAAGGTCACCCAAGTACAATCCCAACCTAGGTCTTGCCTAGATACATAATCCTACCAAGTTTCATCAAATTCCATCAAGTTCTTCAAGACTTATCACACGGAAACCAGTTTCACATAAGGGACCCTGTGACCTTGCGAATTTGCTCAAGGTCATCCAAATACAATCTCAACCTAGGTCTTGCCTAGATACATGATCCTGCCAAGTTTCATCAAATTCCATGAAGTTCTTCAAGACTTATTGCATGGAAACCAATTTCCCAAAAATGACCCTGTGACGTTGAAAATTAGGTCAAGGTCATCCAAACACAATCCCAACCTAGGTCTTGCCTAGATACATAAGCTTACCAAGTTTCATCAAATTCCATCACGTTCTTTATGACTTATCCCACGGAAACCAATTTCACATAAGTGACCCTGTGACCTTGAAAATTAGCTCAAGGTCACCCAAATAAATCCCAACCTAGGTCTTGCCTAGATACATAATCCTACCAAGTTTCATCAAATTCCATCAAGTTCTTCAAGACTTATCGCACGGAAACCAATTTCACATAAGTGACCCTGTGACCTTGAAAATTAGGTCAAGGTCACCCAAATAAATCCCAACCTAGGTCTTGCCTAGATACACAATCCTACCAAGTTTCACCATATTCCATCAAGTTCTTCATGACTTCTCGAACGGAAACCAATTTCACATAAGTGACCCTGTGACCTTGAGAATTCGCTCAAGGTCATCCAAATACAATCCCTACCTAGGTCTTGCCTAGATACATAATCCTACCAAGTTTCATCATATTCCATCAAGTTCTTCATGACTTATCGAAAGGAAACCAATTTCACATAAGGGACCCTGTGACCTTAAGAATTTGCTCAAGGTCATCCAAATACAATCCCAACCTAGGTCTTGCCTAGATACATAATCCTGCCATGTTTCATCAAATTCCATCAAGTTCTTCATGACTTATCGCATGGAAACCAATTTCACATAAGTGACCCTGTGACCTTGAGAATTCGCTCAAAGTCATCCAAGTACAATCTCAACCTAGGTCTTGCCAAGATACATAATCCCACCACGTTTCATCAAATTCCATCAAGTTCTTCATGACTTATCGAACAAAAACCAATTCCACATAAGTGACCCTGTGACCTTATAAATTAGGTCAAGGTCACCCGAATACAATCCTGACCTAGGTCTTGCCTAGATACATAAGCTTACCAAGTTTCATCAAATTCCATCAAGTTCTTCATGACTTATCGAACGGAAACCAATTTCACATAAGTGACCATGTGACCTTGAAAATTAGGTCAAGGTCACCCAAATACAATCCCAACCTAGGTCTTGCCTAGATACATAATCCTACCAAGTTTCATCAAATTCAATTTAGTTCTTCATGACTTATCGCACGGAAAACAATTTCACATAAGTGACCCTGTGACCTTGAAAATTACGTCAAGGTCACCCAAATACAATCCCAACCTAGGTCTTGCCTAGATACATGATCCTACCAAGTTTCATCAAATTCTGTCAAGTCCTTCAAGACTTATCGCACGGAAACCAAGTGTTGAGGAACATGAACAACAACAACAAGAAGAAGAAACAGAAGCGGAAGAAACGGGCACTAAACCAATATGTCCCCCGGCTTCCACCGGGAGACATAATTATATGGCCTTTATTTGTTCACAGTTTACTTCTCTCGGTGAATGGGTCTTTTGTGACTTTTGGCTGCAGTGGTGAGTGCATTATGGCAATGATACACAAATATGTCTCCAATATGCAGCAATGGCTTCCACAATTGTCGAGAAAATGGTAACCCTATGGTCCTGGTGTGCAGACTTATCAGCCCCTGGGGTATATATATATATATATATATATATATATATATATATATATATATATATATATATATATATATATATATATATATATATATATATATATATATATATATATATATATATATTTGGGGGGCTGTATGAACACAATTACCTCATAAAATCAGACTCTTCATTTTTAAAGCAAAATAATGATGACGCAAATTACATGAAACAAATAACAAAAGATCACCATGCACTCTGCTGAAGCCGATGTGTAACATGTAAGGTCCAGACACACTGTTTTACATTTGCATGAAACTTAATAAACTAACACTAAATCTACATTCACAGGAATCAAACTTCTTGATAAAACATTGAATTGTCGGAGTGATATTGCATACAACCAACCCACGGAAGTTTTGTGGTGCTTATTATGGGATGTAGGGACGTTTCCAGCAGAGGGAGCTGGCGGTAGCGTGATTTTAGATTTGACACTTCCAGTTCTGCATAGTCTATCGCAATTAAGTTGGGAAAGCAATTATGTGTTATGAACACTAGAGCAATTGTTATGTGGTCAACTTGTTTATATGGTTATAACTTGGAATAATTATAACTGGTAAATGGGAAGCCGCAACTGATCAAAGGTAATTCCAGGGAAAGTTTCTAGGAACTTGTTTAAAAAAATGCATTGTACTCTGCCCAGGTTGAAGTAATTTCATCTGCTGTGTTGATATTATGGTGTGATGTATAGTTAGCTTGGTTGATTATATGCTGGTTTTCTGCATAATTATGGGGTTTTGACAGTAGTGCCTCTACTGAAAAACGTATCTCATTTACAGCAGTTTGGCAATTGAGCGCCATCTACAGACTATTTGTGTTATCAAACATGCACTTGATACTACACAAAGATTTGTTTTCCGTAATATAATAAGATATTGTAAAAAAAGGGGGGAGGGGGTTCTACATTACTATTAATCACTGGCAGTCGTTACTTCCAGGTCATTATTTGGGGTTACAACTACTCTTAGCAAACTAGTGGGAAAGCACTGTAGCTGGCTTAAAAATGCTATTGATTTGAGTTTTAGTTAATAGAACATATCCTATTTAACTCTTTCAGCTTTGTTTCCATAGTTTATGGTTCTTCGAGACCTTAAATATATTCAATTCTAGTGTTTCTGCCATAGGATGTATTCATGTTAACCGGGATCCTGCGCTCCCCTGTAGGCAGAGGCAAGGAACTACACACAAAGGAGGAAAGAATTATGTATTAGTTAGTGCCAAATGAGCGTTGATGATAAAAATTACAAATACAGGAAGCAGAAAGCTTAGTAAAGGTCATTCATTAAGTTTTAAAACATAGAAAATGCTGAACATATTGAGAATATTCATTGCTTAGTAGGAAAGGTGATACTTCTGGACAATAAAGTAACATAACTGTGTAAATGTCCTCGCCATGGTGGATGCATTGTTCTGTTTCCTAGGAACTGAGGAACCAGAGCAGGTCTGCAGTTGACATTATCAAATATGAATACGTCCTATTGTTGATATACCACATGGAAATAAATATAGGCACAATAATGAAAATAACAAATACCCGAAAAAGACACATAAAATAGCATTTAACGACAAAAACGTCGCCACTAAATACCCACTTAAATGAAAGAAAAAATCTCACCTCTAGATAGTGCACGTCCCGCAGCATATTTGATTGAGCCCTGTATTTCGTCGTCATTAGGCTGGTGCGGGGCATTGTCTATTTCAAGAGACGTTCCTCTTGCATGTGTCTTGCTGATAGCATTGCCCATACGTTTTCCTTCTATAGGTATATCATGTGAAGGCTGTCTTCGTGCGAAACTGGGATGGATTCGATTATCAGTTTGACTCTCCTGAGCTTGGTTGCTTGTTATATCGGCAGTCATGAAGCCTCCTTCCCCCAGTTTTGTCAATGTGGTCTCAGAAGCATCCATTGGTAGCTGAGAAGGTAACATGTGGTGACTTGTGACGGATGCTTGCAGACCACGGGATACTTTTTCTGACCTATCTATGGGTATTGCTAAATGTTTTCCGACTTCTGGACTCACAAATGTTTCGTATCTACTTTCTCGTGTGGCGGTCTTCGTTGGTACGTCACGGTTTGCGCTTGCCCTGTCATATTTTCGTGAGAACTCACTGGCCCTTGTTCTGGAGCCTGGCAATGAGTTCAAGTCACTGTTACCCTGCCTCGTCATTCTAACACTTTCTCCTCGACCCTCTGGCTTCAATGTCTCTATATCTTTGTTGTTTACATGTCTAGACACTGAAACCTCTTTATGCTGGTCTGTGTTACCCTGTCCTTTTATTTTAACACCATGTTTTCCAATGTCGGTAAATCTTGGTGCTTTTGTCGTCTTCGTTGGTTTCTCAAAACCAGATTTTCCACCAGGGCGTCTCGATCCTCTAGATGAATCTTGAGACTGAACAGAAATCCCAGATGGCAACAATTTTTCTTCGCTGTGCTTATTTATGATACGAGGAACCATGGGGGGCTCTTCAAGTTCTCCGTTGATGTATCTCATGCCGCCATTAGTCATAAATGTGGTCAATGGTGTCTTTGCCTTGTTGCACCAGTTTGTGCTGCAAAAGCACCAGACCGTTTTCCGTCTCCCCCAGCCAAGGTAATCCTGAGTTCTGCATCCAGAGTAACTGGTGTTTAAACCGTACCATCTCTGCTGATCTGCACAACCGCGATATATAACTGTAACAATAAGACATGCAATTACACCGACGAGCAAGCATGGAAACAAGTCATGGAATTCTTGACAGAAAAGAACTTGTAATGACACTCGGCACATTATTGACAAGAGAACTCTAGAGCAAACACTAAATACAATGCAGATGTATGCATTTTGAACCATATTGTTTCTGTTGATAGGTATTATTGCTCATGACCCAGACTTCCGTTCCCTTTCCGTTTTCAAGGGTATTTAGCCAGTTTTTGCAGAGGTTAAGAGAAATGGTGTTGTTGAGTAAGACTCCTTCTCCCCCACAGGCGCTTGGTGCCAAAGGGTGCTCCGACGAGCGCTCTGACACACACACACACACACACACACACACACACACACACACAGACACACACACACACATAAACAAGGGATATATATATATATATATATATGTATGTATGTATGTATGTATGTATGTATGTATGTATGTATGTATGTATGTATGTATGTATGTATATAAGATACAAGGTATGAAGGATTGGGACCCTGGGACTGACCTGCCCTTTAGAAATGTGACCAGAAAACTTGATTCCCCAAACTTTAAAATTAATACTAAGACGTCTTCTGTCATTATGCTTAGGTTCCTTTATGGTGGAAAAGTTTACTCAATACGCAATGTGTCAAATTTACTTTTACCTCGATACCTGTGACAAAAACGCCATTGATCCAACTGCCCGTCCTTCTGTATTTTGATGACAAAATGTTTTAACCAAAGTTTGAATGAATGAATGAATGAATGAAATGACGTTTAATTCCGACCAAACAGAGCTGCAACTCGTAATTCGTATTAGATAAACAAATTAATTTCTTTTACATGCCATCCGACTGCTTATGGAGCTGCTTATATATTTTCCGCCAGAAATAAACATGTAACTCCCCTTGTTCAGGTGTGTGAAAGTGCGCTCGTCGGAGCGCCCTCTGGCTCCAAGCGCCTGTGCTCTCCCCCACTAATACAACTACCTTCCTGTGAACTTTGACACAATGTTGTCCATGTGGTTACAGAATCAAATGCGGAATAAGGAAGACATACAAACACAGGCCTCCATTGGACACATTTGCAAGGTGCCTTGCCATAGTCTGAAAACAAGATGTAACTCCTTCATTGCCAATCACGTCTCACGTCGATCTGCTGGAGTCAAACTAGTCTGAATTATCATTAGGATCCAAGATTCACATTCCTCGTAAACAGACCTTTCACTCAAATACCAGCATGCCTATAGCTCCAGAGAGAATACCCAGGTCAACAGCTTTTCTCGGCGCCCATTGGGTACATTGCACCCAATGCACGCCGAGAAAACCTGTTGACTCACTCCAAAATTTGGCCCTGAAAGAGTTGAGGAATTTGCAGAGCAAATAGAAGAATGTGCTTAAGTTGGCAATTTAGTTCCATATGAAATCAAAAACTACACATAATAATGTCTCTCCCGGGCCAGGATTTAAAAACATCCAGAACCACTCTGAAATGTCTCTAGAAATCTGAAAAGAAGTTGCCCAGCAGTATCAGATATGAGGTTTGTAATACTTTAAAACAAAAATCTTTAGAAGGTCCAATCAAAATCATTGTCTATACATGTATATGGGAATACAAGTCTACTGCACCTTAATTTGTTTACTCAAAAACCATAAACCAAATCAACTCTACACCTGTTGGGCACTTTTCCCTTTCATAAATAATTTTGTCTTCCATTTTTGAAATCCACGAATATGTGCTAGACCAATTGCTTTCAAATAGAAGAAAACGTGTTGTTACCCCAAGACCTTAGTTTTCTCAACGGATATAAATGCTTGTTTTTTGTTTTACTTTGTATTGTTTTCTATTTTGATGCCCTTTTGTGTTTTTATAACTAGACTACAGACAATTTGTATGTTAGGCGGTGCTCCTGTGATCGACTCAATTTGACAATTTAAAAAAAAAAAATGACCAAAAACATGTTACTGTGGGGATACCAGTACAAGAAGCTATTTAATGAATGTGGTTTCCATGTGATCACTCCAATGCCACTGGCACTAGGATATTGATAATGAATTAGATCGTAGACATTGTCTGCTTTGGATTTGATACTGCATATGCGAATGTTTGACCTAATTCACCATAGGTCACGGGCCACGTTTGCAACTTCAATGCTTAGGCGACAGCTGGAATTCTGTTTGTAGCTGGGGCTATGATATTGCTTGATGGTAACCATATATACGTACATGCTTGAGATTGTACGCGACAGTAGACCTACTTGCCCACACGGGTTATGCCCATGTCACTGCAACATTCTACAATTTCAATATCAGTTGACCACAGGCTGCTTGCACGGCCGTCTGATTTTATATTTTTGTCAGTATGTTTTTCTTCTGTCGGTCTATAACAGCTTTGCATACATAATACTCTTTTGTTAGCCTGTCACAGCTTTGCATACATATGACACTTTTGTCGGCCGATCACAGCCTTGCAAACAAATGACTCTTTTGTTGGCCTATCACAGCTTTGCTCACATATGACTCTTTTGTCGGCCTATCCAAGCTCTGCATACACATGAATATTTTATCGGGCTATCACAGCTTTGCATACGTGTGACACTTCAGTCAATTTGAATAAAGACACAACGGGCCAACTCCTGGTGGTTTACAGCACACAACTGCTATGAGACCATACGCCAATCACATGGTGACAAATTAATTCTCATAAACAAAACATTTGAATTACTGCATTGAATTTGATAAATCTTGAAAGATGTCTCAGACTGTTTCTTGTGGTAGGTCAGTCAAATTGTCTGCCATGTATACTAAATCTCCAAAAATTAATTCCCCAGGCTTCTATATTAGAAATAATGCTGGGAAGTTATTACCATAATTTGTAACTATTTTGTGATGTTTTCCTTGGGTGATTTGACAACTGATGATTGCTTCCCTTGGTAAATCATGGGTAGAGAGACCACAAGGAGGCGGATTTAAGGTCATCTTTCTGTTTTTATATGGCTGGGGCATACGTCAATTAAACTAAACAAAGTACCACGGAAAAATATTAAAATCTGTAGGTTCAGGTCCATTGCTTTAGAAGGAACCAATGGTCTGCCGATTTTAGGAGACGAATGACCCGATGCTGACCTGCGCCAGGATCGGGCATCCTTGCGCAGCTCAGCATCGATTCATTCGTGTCCAGATGCACACGCATCTTACTCCCGTTAGAGACAATTTGACCAATGCTTACTCTGAAGCGGATCTGCCTTTTACCATAAGTTAAAGTAAACTGATAAAGAAAATAAATTTCTGCTGTTTTTTTTTTCTTATTCATTTCACGTCTAACCTGCACACATAAGAGGTTTACGCGACGTTGAGAAGTCATGTACATTTATTGAAATAATGCTAACCTTGAAAGTTAAGTTTATAGCCAGGAATTTCAATGTCCGCATCTGGACCTGCGTGTGTTTCAGTTAATTCGTAAATATCAAAGCTTGTCAAGATATTTACAAACTCTTTATCATGAAATTTAGAGAGGGATTGGCCACAGAAATTTTGTCTATGTCTGTGTATATTCCATGCCAGAATGTTCGCATGTCCAATCATTGTCACAGTTTACTTTTAGTATGTTGGAGGCCCTTGCCGTCTATTTGGGGCCACGTGATTAATATTGTGCTGGCGACGTCCCTGTGGTCTTGAAGTTGGTTTTTATATTTGCCGCTAATAACCTCGTACTCTTTTCATTTGGCTGGATATTGTCTGCCTACAGATCTTGCCGCGCTACATGTTGCCTGTTTACAAAACTGTTGTAGTTCTCACATTGTTTTATTCCCAGCTTCTACAGCGAATTTACAGCTTGGACTTTAAGATCTAACTCCTTGTCCTCCAGGATCGGGATACCACTAGAGATGATCACCCGTTTAAATGTTCCCTTTGCAATGATTTTATAAGGTTATCCAACTAAGCCAGTGGCAACATCCTCAGGTGTTCTTGTTTTCAAGTCATTGGTTATAAGATGTATTATAGCGGCTTCATGTTGTTTGTTGTGACTATTTAAGTATTCTTCGGCCTTCTCGATTGTATATACTTCTCTAAAGCTACATTGTAGGTATCTTTATTCAGCAGCTTGTTTGGGTCTACATGCTTCAACTGAAAACTTCAGAGAATCAGCACGTCCTCTTTCTTCCTTTTTGCTGAGTAGTCTGTTGAACATTCAGTTTTGCGTGCAACCACTGTTTACCACTGTGTGCTGCCAGTACCTGCATCCATTGCCTGGGCTTGTTGTTGCCATTCAAGAGTTTCCTTTTTGCTGCAATAATGTCTTCACGAAGTTGGGTCATTCTGTCATGTATTTTTTTCTATTTCGTTGTCCTTGTTCTTTATGCCAGTTTGAAGTCTTTCTATTTCTTCACACACTTTATTTACAGGTTCACCCGAGCATGAAACGGTATCGATGTGGTTTCCATACAATCGGGTTGTTAAGGCGAGCAATGAGCATACCTGACTATGTAGCAGTTGTATGTCTGTTGAAGTCCTGTTTACTTCTTTCCTTTTCTTCGACAAGACCGGTTAAAATAGGGCCATGCAGTTTTCCTTATTGTGAATACGCAGTATGCATATTAATTTCCCACCACAAAGCACGGGTTTGACGCCTGGCGATCACGGAGGACGTGCGGGTCGCATCACTGTCACAGACAGGCCATATGCTCATTTCTCGCAACATTGGCAATTTTATTATTATTATTATTTTTTTAAAGAAATTTAAGTTCACAAATGCCAACCTGGTATTCTTCTAGTACTTCTCGAGCCATATGAGAAAAAAAATCCATATGACTTTAAGAAGTATTCTGTATTTCCAAAACATTAGTAACATCCCGCTTGTCCCCACAGGTACAGACCCGTATCTCCATATCTCACCAAGCGAGACTAGTCAATCAGGTATGCAGTTTGGGCGGGAACTTAATATGCATACATCCTATTGGTAGACTCTGTCTACTAGTACTTTGTATATTGATGAAAAATGAAATATGCTTCAACCAATCATTGAAGAATAAGCTAAAGAGTCATTAAAAGCATCGTTTCAGGAACTGATCTTTTTTACCTCAGGCTCATCAAAGCTTACCGAATATTTGTGCGTTGAACGAAATTTACGCTAGACATACTAACTGCCAGAATTGTAAACAAAGTCGCATGCTATACTGTTTAGAATCAACTATTAGTATTGCAAGGGTCGGCAAGAGAAAAAGTAGTGATGTGAAAAATATATAACTCACGGCCGTTGACGTCTCTCCTTATAAAACACTTCTGTGTTGTGCTGCATTCTCCATGGTACATGCATTCGCCCGAGCAGCTGAGACACTTTATAGCTGCAGAACAGACAAATTCAATGTTATTGAAATGGTGCCCAGTTTACATTTCATCCATTCTTTCACACGCCAATTTTCAGTGTTATCAGTGCCGTGAGAATGTGCATGCAAAATGAAATCACAACAGTACCGAAAGCCTGTTAAAACATCACGGGGCAGGATAGAAATTATTCATTATAGCTGTCAAATGGTAAAACGGCAAGGGACTGTTGAATGGTTGAACGGCAAGGGACTTTCGAATAGTGGGACGGCCAGGGTCTCACACGTGTTAGTTGTATCTGTGTAGACAGACCCTGCAACATATTGCAGCGCAGCACTGCAACCTCAAGTTCGATTGACGGCAAAGTTTCATTTTATATGTTTCTGAAAACGCAGGCCGTGTAACACTCCAGCCTGTTAATATCCCAGCATTCTACACACACAAACCATTATCCTTTCGTTTAATATGGGTAGAGTTTCAAGTAGGAATATACTAGAAGCCGATCAATGACCGCAAAACCCCTCGGCCAGGACGGAGGGACAGACAGACGGACGGACGCGTAGGTGACGACAACAGCCCTTCAGTAGGTCATGTTACTTATGTTTAACCTAATGACAAAGCTTTGGTGCCAATGGAATGGACAGAGATATCATGGCAATGCCATTTTCTTCAGTGCAGTACTATGACTTGAATATGTGACTCAGTGACCTAGTTTTCAATATGTACCTGAGGCATCCTTAGGACCAACTTTCATAAATTAGTGATGATGCTACATTCAATATTTTTTAGATATTGTGTGAATGGCGTTTTTTCTTCAATGTAGTACTGTGACCTGAATGTAACCTAGTGACCTACTTTTCGATGGGGACCTGAATCACCTCCATGGTTTTCTGTGATAAAAATTTAGTTTCTGTAAAGTGATTATTTCTGGAGATAAGGCATGACAAGGCCTTCAATACAGTACTGTGACCTAAATATGTCACCTAGTTTTTACTAGGTGTCTGAGGTATCCTTAGGACCAACTGTCATAAATAATTGGTGCAGGTACAATGAGGAATTTACTATTTGAAGATATAATGGTATGGCCACTTTTCTGCAATGCAGCACTGCGACCTAAAAATGTGACCCAGTGACCTAGTTTTATAGCATCTGGGGCATCCCTAGGTCCAACTGTCATAAATAATTGATGGGGATATATTCAATAATTTTTAGATAATGTGTTAACGCCTTTTTTTTGCAATGTAGTACTGTGACCTAAAATGAGACCTAGTGACCTACCCCTCAATAGGCACCTGAAGCACCTCAATAACTCCCTGTGATAAAAATTTGGTCTCTGTAAAGTGAGTATTTTTTGGAGATATGGCGTTAACAATGCATTGACTGACGGACAGATGGACGGATGGACGCGTGAAGACGACAATACCCTTCCGGCCTTATGGGCCGAGGGTAAAAAAAACAAGAAACCTTGTCCTTTGGCTATTCCATGTGCACATCTACTTTTAATAGACCCATTTTGATCCCAGAAGGCAGCACTTGAGAGTGATCATTTGCATAGTTTTACTGATTTGCATGACAGCAAATCCTTTGAAGTTTTGGCTTGCCAAATAGGTAAATCTATGCAAATGAACACTGTCAGGTGCTGCCATCTGGGGTCCTAAACTCCTCTGTTTAAAAAAAATCCGCGGATAAACTAGGTGCATGTGTAACACCAAAGTCTGCGCATGCGTTCCCCATATTACAGTACATGACAAGGCAAACAGTATGGGCGTCTTTCTCCAAATACCATTTTAGGTTGGCTGATTCGTCAAATCGGTCATCATTACCTCATATTATAGCTTATCGTGTCTCTCAAAAATTTATCTTTTTTGAAAGAGGATTGGGATTTGCCTTGAGTTTTTCTTTATCAAGAATATACAGTAGCTCGCAGTTCAATATTATCTTCTGATATTTTTTCTGCCGAAAACTTCGAAAAATATTTCCATTGTAAAGCTGGTTCGTCAATTGCTTTAAAATTGGCAAACAGCTGTGCTGTGCTCCAATAGATTTTAATCTGCATAACAGTTAACAACCCGCAGTATGTTTTTAAAATTTCTAATGAGAGATAAACCTGCTGCCATTTCGTGATTTTAACTATCTTGGAACAGACATAATGATCATCAAGTGCACACAGTGGCAGGGCAGATGTACGTATCCCTGGCATTCGCCTGACCCAATGACCGGGTCATCTTCAAACATTCTGCGGATTTACCTGCGGAAGGTCCCTTAAGTAGGCCACTATGTAATGTTATATTTCAACAAATAAAAGGCATTCCAATGGGTAGCAACTGCTCCCCTTTACTGGCAGATTTGTATTTAACCTGGCTTGAATTTAAGTATATGAATAACTTGATGAAAAAGGACTTTCAAATGGCTACAAAATTATCAAACAACGCAAGATATATTGATGACATTGCTCGTGTAAATATACAAAATTTCAGTGAAATTGCTAAAGAAATTTACCCAAAAGATATCCCTTTGGAGGGTAACAATTCAGATGGTTTCAGAGATGTGTTTTTGGACTTGGATATTCAGGTCACTAATGACAACTTTTGTATTAAAGTCTATCACAAAATAGATGAGTTTAACTTTGAAGTAGTTAATTATCCTTTCCCGGACAGTAATATTTCGGATACTATTGGATATAATACATTTTTGTCACAAATTTTGAGATTTGGTCGTATTTGTTCTAAATTTCAGGACTTTGCATCAAGAACCAAATTTACTTACAATAAACTTGAGTCAAGAGGATTCAAAGGTGTACTTTTGATCAAATATTTCTACAAATTTTGCTGTAAATATCCCGAGATGGTTAGAAAGTTTGGCTTCAATAATTTTAGAGATCTTAGACTTGCCTGTTTTGCTACTTAATTTTATCTTTTGACATCATTATGTTTAAACGTTCACCTTTCGGACATTTTAGGCTAGCTTGTTTTCTGTTAGGTAAACCCCCAGGGGCTACAGGTAGCAAGAAGCGGCCTACGACAGTTACAAGCTTGCCTAATTGTACTTGATATCTGGTTAATATTTTCATTGCATTCTCTTGACATAAATAGAAAAGACTTCCATTCTTTTCTGACTTGCCCTATAATTCAAATGTTAACATCCAAAGATTATTAGAAAATTTGGCCGCAATAATTTACAGTTTTTAGACTTGTCTGTTTTGCTACTTAACTTTATCTTTTGGCATCTTTCTGTTTTAATATTCACTATCAGACATTTTAGGCTTGCATGTTTTCTGTTAGGTAAACCCCCAGGGGCTACAGGTAGCAAGAAGCGGCCTACGACAGTTGCATGTTTGCCTAATTGTACTTAAAATTCTGTTAAGAAAAATCGTTTTGATAGCATGTTTTTGGCATAAATGCTAATGACTTCCATTCTTTTCTGACATGCATAAATGCACATTTACTCACTATCAAAAAATTAATCAAAATTGACAGTATTTTCTCAAATGTCACAAACCTGACACATTAAGTTGACACATTGACTCAGGGTTGGCAGTTAAATAGAGCTTAATTGTTTAAGGAGTAGGTGTCATCATGGAGTTTGTTTTACATCTCTGTTACAGGATGTACATTGTTGCAGTCCTTGTTAGGATTTTCCTTGGTTTGTACAGGTGGTCTAGCTGCAACTGTTTAATTTACAATCACTGGGACTGAATATAATGCCCCAGCTTGTTTCCACTTCAGTTAAACATTGACGGATGGTTTAACTAGGATAAGCTGTCCAGCTGGAAAGGGTACATTTTGGTTCAGGGGTAAGTCAAATTGTTCTTATCTGAACCTGTACTATGAAAATTTGGTAATTAAGGTTTGTTTGACAGGTATTCTTCTTTGATATGAAGCTCTGCATTTACAAGCAAAACTTCACATATTTAGCTAATTCATCAATTGCCACGTTCATATTTATTCATTATTATGTGGGTTGTCTTTGCTGAATATTTAGCTTAGGCAAGGAGCCGGTACTCAGAGAGACATGTACGGGTAAAAGGCTCCGAAACATGTTGAGTAGTTACCCGCTGAAGACCCTTTAATTTATTGGGCTGATACAGCCTATGTCAAAATTTTACAGAGGAACGTGTGCAATATAGACAATAGTAATTCCATATATATACAGGTTAGACAGGGACAGGTTAGCTTATGGAGAGTAAAGAGTTCGAACTGCGGAATAGGATATTGACTACTAGGAAGTGGTTCTGGACAAAAAGACACAAATACAATATGGATATTTAATTCGGCGGAAGGGGGGGGGGGGCTCACTGCTCCATATCCGTATACACGGTTGTCCAATTTTCTCTTCAAATATCATTGACCTTAATCAACACAAAAGCTGGTGTTGCTATTTTATTTATTTATATATTTATTTATTTATTTATTTATTTATTTATTTATTTATCCATCCATCCACCCATCCATCTATCTGTCTAGCTAGCTAGCTATCATCTATTTGTTTGTTTACTAATTAATTTATTTATATTTGTAATTTTTCTTTGATTTATCAATATTTTTATAAGAAATTTGGCTGAAATTTGTAAGCAGTATTGGACTTCCCGCAGCATCGCTCACGGGATTCTCGTCAAGCTTGACCCGAATGTGCTAGATACGTGCTAGGATTTAGTCCAGGATATGATGCTGCTCCAATCCTGATATTGGTTTAAATATATTTTTATTTCCGTAAGGATACAATTGGGAAACAGGGCAAAACCCTATATAACCCCCCCTTGCACATAAAAAAAGATTAAAAGAAGAGGCGGCACTCATCACAGGTTCAGAGACAATTCACTGTAAGGAAGAACGCCACAAGACGAGGACAGGTCGAGTGGCGGCGCCACACGAGCATAAGCGGAACGACAGAAGACGTCACAGACAGAGGGTAGGGAGATGAAGTCCGCCTTCACTATATACACAGACGATACATTTCTGGTTTCAAGATTTTGACCATAGTATGAACTACGTCACAGCTCTCAGTCTGCCTATTGTTTTGATACAGTTGTGGACTGCGTCAAAAATAATTTCAATTTTGCTTGGAGGTACATGTTTTGGACCCATATAATAACGTTGAAACCGTAAATGGCGCAAAGGACATAATTTGGTTCTGAAGAGTATTTCTCTGAGACACTCGCAAAAATAATGAAAAACATCTTCATTTCCGTTTCCACATGCACACTGAGGGGAGTCTATGAGACCCTTTTTGATCAGATCTGAGTTTAGCTTGCTGCATCCCATACGCAACCGTGCGTGGGAAACAGTAAGCCTTCTGTCACCTCTGTAGTATAGCTTGTTTGCACTTTTTCCCCCTGGTCTATTTTTGTCTTAAAAGATGTAAGGTCTTTGGAATTATGCACATGAGTAGGCAAGTTATTCCACAATCGTACAACCGATGGAAAGAAAGAAGTGTTAAATCGGTTTGCTCGTGATCGAAAAACAGAGATTCGTACCAGATCTGACATTGTACCTGTTTCTTTCATTGACCATGTTAGGAATGAGGTTGCATAAGTATGAAGGAGCTACACCGTGCATGATCTTGTAAAATAAGATCAGCTTGCTTTTTTCACGGCGCCCAGTGATGTTTGAAAGCCTGTTTCTTCATAAATTAAGTCATGACTAGTCCTAGAAGTGGCTCCAGAAATAACTCTGGCTGATGCCAATTGGACGTTTTCAAGTTGTTGAGACTATTGGATCGTGCAGTTGTCCCATACCACTGACCCATACTCCAAGAGAGGTCTGATAAATGAGAGTTAAAAAATCTCCAAGGATTTACTATTAATATGAAGCTGCAGATATTTAAGAATGTTCACCATTTTCATTCCCTTAGTTGTTATATTTTTGATATCGCAAGACCAGGACAGATCACTGCGAATTGTTAAGCCTATATGTTTGTGATCAGAAACTTCGGGTAGGGTTTCATTCATAAAAACTAGATCGGGGTAATTTAAAGGATTCCTCTTCTTGGAGATGACCATACTGGTAGATTTCACAGGGTTGAATGAAATAAACCATTGCCGCGACCAACCCTCAACTGCCTGCAAGTCAGTATTGAGAGCATTGGTCGCAGCAAAGCCGTCATCGACTTTTATGAACAGAGTTGTGCCATCGGCAAAGAGCCGAATGGACGAATGAACTATATCTACTATATCATTAATATATATCAGGAACAGATGCGGTCCTAATACAGAACCTTGAGGGACGCCTGCTTTGACTCGTCCCCAACGCGATGTCGCACACTGGACAACAACTCTTCGCTCACGTCCGTCTAAGTGATCACCGAACCACTGCAGCAGTGTGCCGCTTATTGTAATTTATGTATAAGTCCCGGGTGATAGACGCGATCAAAAGCTTTCGTTATATCACAAAAATTACCCTTACATCCTTCTGAAGATCTACTGCTTCACAAAACAGATGATACAAAAATACAAGTTGATTGACAGCACTGTCACCCGGTATGAATCCGGACGGTGATTCCGATATGGCGATGTTGTCTCGGAAAAAGTTAAATACGTATTTAAATACTACTTTATCGAAAACTTTGCTGACGGAACTCAATAATGATATTTGTCTATAATTATTACAGTGATTCGGTGATCCCTTTTTAAAAATTGGGACTACATTAGCCTTTTTCCATTCTCATGGGAATTTACTATTAATCAAAAAAATGTTAAAGAGCTTTGCCAGATAATCTGTAATAGCAGGGGCACCTTCCCTGAGTAAGCATGCACTTATGCCATATGGACCATTGGCTTTTGAAATATCCAAACTTTGCAGAACCCAAAACACGTCGTTGCTACTTTTTCAAATCGTTTTAAATGTAACCAGATTATTTGGTTGGCACGCTGGGGGCGTAAAATTTGTATCATTAACTTTAATTTGGTCAAGAAAAAAATAGTTTAGAACTTAGGCTTTTGCTTCGTTGTCAGTAAACGTTTTATTTTCATCGAGCAGTGCTGGGATATCAGGCGCCTCATTTTTGTGTAAAAGGAATTTAATTGTACGCCACCAACTTTTCCCTCTTTTGTTTGCATTGTCAATAGAATCTCCCAGGCGCTCGTAATAGTGTTCTTCAGTAAGTCTCAAATTTTCAATATATTTATTTCTTAGTTGCCTAAAGTATGGCCAGAGTTGCGGTCTGAGTTTGGCACGCTTATGGATACGCTCTACCTTTCGCTTGGTGGTGCGGAGGGCTGACGTGTACCAGGGCGCGTCACCTGGACGTATGGTAACAGTAGGACAGGGTATGCAGTCCTCAGCTGCTGATATGAAGGTATTTGACCATTTCTCACAGATGTATCAATGTCGTAGGAGTCAAAGCAGACGTCCCAATTACATGACAATACTTTCTCTCTGAAGGTGTCAAAATCAGCTTTTTCATAGTCCCACACTAATCTCGAGAAAGCAGGAGTTTTCTTGCGTCTGAAAAGAAGACTTGTGCTCACAAGGCAATGATGATGATGATGATGATGATGATGATGATAATAATAATAGTTGAATACATTTATTCTGGGAATCCGATTCAGCAGAAATGCTGTTTTTAAATTGGGCCCAGTAAAAATCATATACAGAAATATACATAGTATGAAAAGTGGTACATAAAAGAAACATGATAAGATTCACGACATACGTAAAATTAAGACACATAAGACCATAACCTATAATGTGAAAAATGAATGTTAAACTATGAAAGCCCATTAAAAGTTAATACTATACATGGTCCAAACGTCAAGATTGTTCTCTGGTCTTTGTGAAATGAAAATGTTTGTATCTGAGCTTAAAAGACAACATGTCGTCTACACGTCTAATAGCGTCCGGTAAGCTGTTCCACACAGTAGCACCATAATAAGAAAAAGAACGTTTAAAAATTGCCTTGTTCACCGCAGGAAAAACAACATCTAATGAGCTATCTGAGATGTAACATTCATATTACGACCAAAGTTTGGCATGTTGCTTATGATTTAGTCCAGGCACGTCACTGAGTTTTCTGTAATTCTCGTGGTTTCATTAACATGTGCGGTAAATAAATTTACAGTGCAAAAATGTGTTAGTTTAACACAATGATTTGTAGCGGGGTCTGCGTGTAGGTCCCGTAGAATTATGATCTTATCTATGTCTGACATGTTCGCATTATCAATGCTATCTTGTAACGTGTCCCAAAATATACCGGATAATTTGGAGGTCGGTATACCACAGCTAGAAGAAATTTATTGTTATGTAATCGAGCTTCGACCCACAGGAGTTCCAAGTCCACATCTTCAAGGTCGCAACAGCGTTTTACCACAAGCAACCGCGAAGCATAGAGAGCCACTCCCCCCCCCCCCCCCCCCCCCTCTTGTACCAGTCGCTCGGTCACGTCGCATTATTGGATGGAAGCCGTGGATCTCCATGTCGCTGTCGGATTGTGCGTTAGGAAGAAAAGTTTCCGATAAAGCAATGATATCATATGAACTAGCCAAAGAAGTTTCAATATACCGTAGCTTATCTGATGTTTGCATGGCATATCGTAAAATCGACAAAGTCGCCGTTGGGGCCTGAATTAGGGTGTACGCCATCACATAAGAGTAGCAGTATAGCACTAATACAGAAAATATGATCGACATTTCGATCTGCCGGCTTATCTTTGACAAATGAATAGATAACATTTGATAAGGCAATATCAGAATGATACAGGTCGTGGACCGGATGTAGCAAAATAAAGTAGAGTATGAACAAATACTGAGCGAAATAGATCAGTAGCCCACACGGTAGCAGAATATTATTAAATATGCAACAGTCCTTATCAAGAAAATGGTAGCAGAGGGCGTACTGGGCCGTTGAGGGTGATCTCAAGCAGTCTTTGATGAATTGGTAGACATATGTTACAACGGCTGCTGTAAAAACTTATATCCTCCATACTTTCTTAGCAAAATGCACTTTATCAAATATGTTTCAACACAAAGTAGTGTACATTCGGGCCCAAAGCCAAGATGGAACCATTCAGTATTCCGAGACCTTATATGTGCTTCGAGGTCGAAATCCGAATTTGACAAAACTAGTAATAATAGACTTGATAACAGTAACGATATACAAATGTTACATGTAAGTACAATTATCTTGTAGTCAAGTATGATAGATATGTATTGATAACTGATATATAGAGCTTTCTTCATTACTTGAGAGTAAGAAATGGCATTTCCCACAGCAATGTAAGTACACCTAAGCATCAAGTAGTGCATACTCGGAAACCATATATCTAACATGTTCTTTAAATAACGTGAAATACCAGAAAATCCATAATTACCCACGCTTGTAATAATCACATTGAAGGTTATGACTTCAGAGTAAACCCAAAACACAATCAAAAGTTCAAGAACCATGAAAAGATAAGGGTAAAAAAACAACGAGAACAAATGTGCAAAGATTTTGCAATATGGAGATACAAATGTACAAAAGGTTAGTGTAAAAAACGTCAGAACAAGCCCAAACGTGGTTCGAGGTCGAAATCCGAATTTGGGTTTGAGCATTGATTAAGCATTACAGTGGGCTCTGTTAAGGAATATCTGAAATATTCTAAAATTGGCGGTCAATGAAAGTACATTTGCATGTAGGAATTGTGAAATTTGATTTATTTGGAAGTCTCTCGTTGCATGGAGACTTCCGCAGATTCGCTTGCTTCGTGTATACACGAAGCTTGAAAACCATGCAAGAAAGCCACAGTGCCTGCATGAGAGCGGTTACGATGTCTATTAACGAAATATTGGGTGAAAAATGGTTGGTATCGCGATCGTAATTCGTCAAGGGATCGCCCTCTCATTAGCGCATACATTCGGTACTTTATATGTTACTCATTCACTTTGAATTAACTGTATGATTGCGTGTTTTTTTTTTTTTGTTGTTGTTGGTCATATGTGTTAAAGCCAAAGTCTACCCAAGACAACCATCACTTGAGTGAGGTGGACAGTAAGAGTAGAAACAAGGGATATACTCAGAGCAGACCAACGGCACTCCATTACAGTGACAGGTCAGCAGAACCCATGCAAAACACAGGTTCACTTTTTGCTAAGTGGGCGTATTCTTTTAGCATGATGTCATTCTACAGTGATCATATAAGAACAGTTACTTCTCTTTCATCTCTCAATGTGACCCTGACCAGGCGGGGTAGCACTGGCTCAGGTGTGGCCCGTTTCCTGGGCTCATCAGAACCTCTGTGAGCCCATCTGCTGCTGTGTATATGTAATTATGTAACTGGTCATCAAACAGCAACAGAACTTCTCTTCTCCTCGAAAAAAAGTTTGAACTCCACAAATCATCTCGCCAAATTAAAAGCAACCACTTTACATAGATACCAATCCTACCTGTAATAATACGTAGATGAACATCCAACTGACGTCCTATTCCGCTTTAAGTCACTTTATTTAGGGAATAATACCTTGATGGTGCACTTTTGATTGGTTTGATACCACTTAATATATATATATATATATATATATATATATATATATATATATATATATATATATATATATATATATATATATATATATATATATATATACATATATATATATATTTATATATATATGTATATATATATATTGTATTTGTGTCTTTTTGTCCAAAACCACTTCCTAGTATTCATTACCCTATTCCGCAGTCCGAACTCTTTACTCTCCATAAGCTAACCTGTCCCTGTCTAACTTATATACATAGAAGTTCTATTGTCCATTTTGCACACGTTCCTCTGTAAAATTTTGACATAGGCTGTATTAGCCCAAATAAATTAAAGGGTCTTCAGCGGGTTACTACTCAAACATGTTTCGGAGCCTTTTATCCGTACATGTCTCTCAGAGTAGCGGCTCCTTGTCTAAGTTAAATATTCAGCAAAGACAACCCACATAATAATGAGTAAATATGAACGTGGCAATTGATGAATTAGCTAAATACGTGAAGTTTTGCTTATAAATGCAGACCTTCATATCAAAGAATACCTGTCAAACAAACCATAATTACCAAATTTTCATAGCACAGGTTCAGATAAGAACAATTTGACTTACCCTTGAACCAAAATTACCCTTTCCAGCTGGACAGCTTATCCTAGTTAAACCATCCGTCAATGTTTAACTGAAGTGGAAACAAGCTGGGGCATTATATTCAGTCCCAGTGATTGTAAATTAAACAGTTGCAGCTAGACCACCTGTACAAACCAAGGAAAATCCTAACAAGGACAGTAACAATGTACATCCTTCATCAGAGATGTAAAACAAACTCCATGATGACACCTACTCCTCAAACAATTAAGCTCTATTTAACTGCCAACCCTGAGTCAATGTGTCAACTTAATGTGTCAGGTTTGTGACACTTGAGAAAATACTGTCAATTTTGAGTAATTTTTAATACTGAGTAAATGTGCATTTAGGCATATCAGAAAAGAATGGAAGTCATTAGCATTTATGCCAAAAACATGCTATCAAAACGATTTTTCTTAACAGGATTTTAAGTACAATTAGGCAAACATGCAACTGTCGTAGGCCGCTTCTCGCTACCTGTAGCCCCTGGGGGTTTACCTAACAGAAACATGCAAGCCTAAAATGTCTGATTGTGAATATTAAAACAGAAAGATGCCAAAAGATAAAGTTAAGTAGCAAAACAGACAAGTCTAAAAACTGTAAATTATTGCGGCCAAACTTTCTAATAATCTTTGGATGTTAACAGTAGAATTATAGGGCAAGTCAGAAAAGAATGAAAGTCTTTTGTATTTATGTCAAGAGAATGCAATGAAAATATTAACCAGATATCAAGTACAATTAGACAAGCTTGTAACTGTCGTAGGCCGCTTCTTGCTACCTGTAGCCCCTGGGGGTTTACCTGACAGAAAAGAAGCTAGCCTAAAATGTATTAAAGGTGAACATTTAAACATAATGATGTCAAAAGATAAAATTAAGTATCAAAACACGCAAGTCTAAGATCTCTAAAATTATTGAAGCCAAACTTTCTAACTCGCTCGGGATATATACAGCAAAATTTGTAGAAATATTAAATCAAAAGTACACATTTGAATCCTATTGACTCAAGTTTATTGTAAATAAATTTGGTTCTTGATGTAAGGTCCTTAAATTTAGAACAAATTCGACCAAATCTCAAAATCTGTGACAAAAATGTATTATATCCAATAGTATCCGAAATATTACTGTCCGGGAAAGGATAATTAACTACTTCAAAGTTAAATTCATCTATTTTGTGATAGACTTTTATACTTAACCAATCATTAGTGACCTGAATATTCAAGTCCAAAAACACATCTCTGAAACCACCTGAATTGTTACCCTCCAAAGGGATATCTTTTGGGTAAATTTCTTTAGCAATTTCACTGAAATTTTGTACATTTACACGAGCAATGTCATCAATATATCTTGCGTTGTTTGATAATTTTATAGCCATTTGAAAGTCTTTTTTCATCAATGTATCCATATACTTAAATTCAAGCCAGGTTAAATACAAATCTGCCAGTAAAGGGGAGCAGTTGCTGCCCATTGGAATGCCTTTTATTTGTTGAAAAACCAATGGTCCGCATTGAACAAAAGTATTATCCAAAAGAAATTTTATAGCATCTATCCAAGTTTCAACAGTGTAAGATGTAACGTTACTTTTTGAATATTTGTGGTGTGACCAATATGCATTCTTTGCATATGAATTGATATTAATGTATGGTTTACCATTATGTTTAAACATTTTGCTTATTAATTCTGAAAGAGGACTTTTGACTTCATCTATGGGTAGATTTGTGTACAGTGTAGAAAAATTAAAACATTTGATATTTTTTTGCTTTAACATCTTTGATTTTAGATACAAACTCGGAAGAATTGCTAATACTCCAAAAACAATTTATCTCACAGTTTCTAGAAATTGCATTACAGTATTTACGAAAATGACTCCTAATTGCAGTCAAACACAATGTTACTTCTTTTGATAATTGTTTTGTTGTACATTTTGCAGCACCGGCTATGAATCTAGATTTTAAAGGGTTTTTATGTAATTTGGGTATCCAGAACAAAAGTGGAATAGAGGAGTCCTCTTCAGAAATTTTGATATTAAAATTCCTTTTCATCTCATCTTTATGTGTATCTATCAAATTATCAATGGATTGTTTGTGTAATTTATAAACGTCATTTCCTCTTATGTCTGAAATATTGCTTATACCAAGTTCTTTTTTCTAAACATCCAGATAATATTTTTTGCAGATGATCCCAAAATTGTTCCCTGCCTTATCTATGTGAGTGACTACAAATCTTTCTTGTAGTTCTTTGAATGCTTTTAAAACTTCAGGTTGTTTTAGATTAACCGTATTGAAATTCTTAATGTGGGATTTGTAACAATAAATTGTATTTCTACAGACTCGTTTCAAGTTTGATAACCATCACATTTCTGAAATTCAATTTTTTCTTTCTTTGCCCATTTCATACAGTAGGACTCAAATGCATCACATGTATCCTGAAAAATATTGTCAATGTTCAACTTATGACACCTCCGAAATTTTGTACCTTTTTTCATAATTTCTTTTAAACTTGAATTATGTATAATATCCAAATAACCTGTAAATACATGTTTGTGGTATGCATCAACAAAATTAAATATATTTACTGTTAGACATACGGTCACAATTTTGATTCGCTGCGATATCTTCAAGAGTAATTGAAGCCAGAAATTTCTTGTAATTCATGATACTTTGTCCAATATTGTTGCCATTTTATAGGAAATTAAGGCCGGGGGGGGGATCTTTTATTTTGCACTCCTTGGGAATCATGTTACGAACAAATTTCAGTTTGAAAAGGGACTGAATGTTTAGTGAATCAATAATTTTGTGTTTGAAAGGAATGCTGCAAAACATTTGATCTAATTTTTTCTTATTAGAATCTGGTTTCCGAATAGTTGTTGTGTAAGCGTACACAATTTCACAAACATTTTGCGGAAATGTGTGTTCTGAAAAAGTAAGACCCAAATATTTATTGATTTCTGTTATGTCTCGAAATGATAGTGCTTTAAGAGCTGTATGTAATTGATCAATGCCATTGGAGAAAGCCTGTAGTAAATTATGGACAAGGTCTTTTGTATCCACATTCCTACTTTTCCTGTTTTTCCGTGATTTTCTTTGTCCATGACTTCTTCTTCTTTGAATACCAGCCTGATTATTATGAAAAGGTGTGTGACTGCTGTCAAGAGTTGCAAAGTCCAAATTCCTAACATCACCGAAACCTAAAATTCTGTCATTGAGTCCATAAGGAAACGCTGAATAAAGGGTTTTGATCCAAAAATCTTCCATTTGTAATAATTTCCTTGTGTTAACATAACTGTCTTGGTCTAACAAATTGGCTCTATGTAATTAATAATTTGTATTCGGCAATCCAAATGTGAATGTTCCGCAGAATTGAAATGGTTACACAAAAAAGTGTTTAACTTGTGATTTTTAATTGTACTTTTATGACCACTAAATCTCTTTTTATCTGTTTGAGTAGTTAGGCCCACATATTGTGATTTACACTTGATGCATGCAGGATATCAAATAAATTATATTGGAAGATTCACAAGATAATACCAAATTTTCCGATCGGGGGTTTCTCAATTTGAATTTCTTGTTTGTAAAGTTACTGTGAAATTCTTTGTTCTTAATGAAATTTGACTTGCAGCATAGACAGTTTCAATATATATATATATATCTTTTGGCATCTTTCTGTTTTAATATTCACTATCAGACATTTTAGGCTTACATGTTTTCTGTTAGGTAAACCCCCAGGGGCTACAGGTAGCGAGAAGCGGCCTACGACAGTTGCATGTTTGCCTAATTGTACTTAAAATCCTGTTAAGAAAAATCGTTTTGATAGCATGTTTTTGGCATAAATGCTAATGACTTCCATTCTTTTCTGACATGCCTAAATGCACATTTACTCACTATTAAAAAATTACTCAAAATTGACAGTATTTTCTCAAATGTCACAAACCTGACACATTAAGTTGACACATTGACTCAGGTTGGCAGTTAAATAGAGCTTAATTGTTTGAGGAGTAGGTGTCATCATGGAGTTTGTTTTACATCTCTGTTACAGGATGTACATTGTTGCAGTCCTTGTTAGGATTTTCCTTGGTTTGTACAGGTGGTCTAGCTGCAACTGTTTATTTTACAATCACTGGGACTGAATATAATGCCCCAGCTTGTTTCCACTTCAGTTAAACATTGGCAGATGGTTTAACTAGGAAAAGCTGTCCAGCTAGAAAGGATACATTTTGGTTCAGGGGTAAGTCAAATTGTTCTTATCTGAACCTGTACTATGAAAATTTGGTAATTAAGGTTTGTTTGACAGGTATTCTTCTTTGATATGAAGCTCTGCATTTACAAGCAAAACTTCACATATTTAGCTAATTCATCAATTGCCACGTTCATATTTATTCATTATTATGTGGGTTGTCTTTGCTGAATATTTAACTTAGGCAAGGAGCCGCTACTCAGAGAGACATGTACGGGTAAAAGGCTCCGAAACATGTTGAGTAGTTACCCGCTGAAGACCCTTTAATTTATTTGGGCTGATACAGCCTATGTCAAAATTTTACAGAGGAACGTGTGCAATATAGACAATAGTAATTCCATATATATACAGGTTAGACAGGGACAGGTTAGCTTATGGAGAGTAAAGAGTTCGAACTGCGGAATAGTATATTGACTACTAGGAAGTGGTTCTGGGCAAAAAGACACAAATATAATATATATATATATATATATATACATATATATATATATATATATATATATATATATATATATATATATATATATATATACGTGTGTGTGTGTGTGTGTGTGTGTGTGTGTGTGTGTGTGTGTGTTTGTGAGTGAGTGTGTCACAAAATGTTATTTATTGACAATACGTAAATAAGGTTTGTGCGCCTTCTGTCATCATTATTTCATTCTCGTATCTCAGGCCTGATATCAGCATATCAGATTTTGGGATCGCACACGTGACACGTAGAATAAACAGAACTCCAGTTTTATAATATCTGGTGATGATAACTGTAATAATAAGGATAACGACAATAATGATGATGATGATGATGATGATGATAATAATAATAGTAATGATAATAATAACAGTATGTTCTTTATAATCGGTGATCTGTTCAGGCAGAAACTTTGATCTCCCACGTGGAATGGGCCAAAGCCCAACCAATTCTCCAGAAATATTCATATCGTAGAAAAACTAAATGAATTTTTGACAGAAGTGGAACAAAGACTCAAAAACTTGCACAGCTGGTTTTCGATTAACAAGTTGACGATGAACATTGATAAATGTTGTGTTAGTATTTTGACGTCTAAGCAAAGTGAGCGCCATACATTGATCCTTTGGTAAGCATGTAATAAACAGGGTGCAGTCAGCCAAATACTTGGGCTTCATTCTGGATGAAAAATTGACCTGGAATGAAGACGTTGAACATGTGTTGAGTAATATTATACAAATGACAGCCTTGGCTGTGGGGGACAGGAAGAATTGTCAACCTGAGGGATGGAATGTCAACCCGAGGCGAAGCGGAGGGTTGACAGTCCATCCCGAAGGTTCACAACTCTTCCTGTCCCCCAAAGCTAAGGACGTCATTTGTTTTATCATTCCACAGAAATATAAATCAGCAAAAGATCAAAATTTCCTTTCATTAAATTTTAATGATACAAAGCAAACATTGAATACATAGTGTAAGCACACTGTACAATTTTCAATACGTATATTAGCCTGAAGTTCTCGTGCCCAATCAAAATTGTAGCGCTATCCAGCGGGATGTGGAGGGCGACAGTACGTTCATTGAGACAGACAGGAAAAAAATTGCCCAACCCCCAACTAACCAGTAACGGGTGCGGATTTCCCCCTGAGGTATAATAATTACGATACCTAACTGTGTCAGAATGTTGTCTCATTCATTTGTTTATCAAAGATATCCTACGGGATTGCAATAGTCTACATGGCAAAACACCTAATACAATTCTAAACAAGCTACAAGCCATCCAAAGTAATCATTACAAATTCTCTTGAAACTTTCATCCAGAACAGCATCAGATTTTGTACACTCTTGTAGACAAGTTCGTCACATGTATGATAGGTGCCTGTCAATTTTTGTGCAAACTAACGCATAAAAAACATCCTGTAGTATATAACGACTACCTCATTCCAGATAGTCAAGTTCCTCGGTAGTTTACGATACAACATCCTGATCTGTATCTACCTCTTGTACATAAACAGCACGGCCACCATGTGTGTCAATTCACGGGACCTTACGGCTGGAATAGACTACCGAGTAAATTGAGAAACATCTCCAATACCAACAAGCTAAAGCATCACTTAAAAAATAAGTTCATATGATATCTGAATGAATTTAAAAAAAGTTAGTAAAAGTAACTTTATTACTGTGATCACGCAAATACATACACAATAAATTGTTAAATAAACTGTACTTCACATTTAGTTTTTAAGTGTATTTTTATTGATTGATAATGACTGCGCATCCATCAATATTTATGGCATATGCATCGTAGCATGTTTATTTAAACCTGAATAGAGAAATAAATCTTCAAACGCAACACGAACCATAATGCATTAAAATGCATTTTTTACCAGTTTTGTACAGTAATTATTTACTTTTTTCTTTTTATTATAAGCACAGGGATGATGTTACACCAAATGTAAATACGGAATCGGAATGATCAGTTTGCATTGGATAAATGTGTAAGTATCTCTATGTTTGCACTAGGATATGTACAAATTGCAACTTTTTTCTGTCTTTTCTTTCTGTCTCGCATTAGTCAGATCGGTAGGTTGAAAATGCGTGTGACAGGTAACCTACCAGACGAGTATTACTCCTCTACTAGCAGTTACATCACCTTGATAACATCGTTCATTGTATGCATATGACTATGAAAATAAAAATTTACTTTAATACAAAATTTAATGCAGGAGTAAATCGGAGAGCCCTGAGAAAACCCACGAGGCTGTGCAGTTGTTTATTAACCCAAATCACATGCGAAGAGGACATTTAGTTTTTTTAATGCCAACTGCGACTAATGTCGGACTAATCATAAGACGAACTGCTTTCAATTATAGGGATCCTAAATTCATACATGTACTCCTTGTAAAAAGGCCTTTCATTCAGGTGCCAGCATGCTTACAGCTCCAGAGAATATAACGGTCATTGCGCACAAAAGCAAACCGAGGAAAGCTGTTGACTCGGTCCAAAATCTGGAATTGAAATAGTTATCGGATTCTAAGCCGACAAGTTGTGCCGTGATTCGAAAGACTTGAAGAGGCGACCGTCAAACTCTCTCACCACTTGACTGACTAAAAAACCCTGAATATTATATGTTTCCGAAGAGACCAGGTATAGCAGGACATTTCTGGTTTCCTGACAAAGAAAGAGCATACCAAAGTCAGTCTGACATGCAAGATTGGAATTTAGGTCAATGGATAAGTGAGCAATAATTGATCAAAGTCACCAGACATCCTGCAATGTGTAGCATAAAGAGCAATGGAAGGGGGCAACTTTGGTATCAGCGGCACGTTAAATCTCATTGTATACAATCATATCATATCAAATATATATATATATATTATATATATATATATATATATATATATATATATATATATATATATATATATATGTATAATGTATATATATTACATATATGGGGAGCGCACGCTTCCTACGAGCATTCCATAATGTACAAGTATTCTGTAATTTCTTCAAACCATGAATTCGATGTACAGAGTACATGTATCTCTCCCAGGTACAAGAAAGCGGTTCCTCCTCCTCCTCCTCCTCCTCCTCCTCCTCCTCCTCCTCCTCCTCCTCCTCCTCCTCCTCCTCCTCCTCCTCCTCCTCCTCCTCCTCCTTTTTCTTCTTCATCATCTTCTTCTTCTTCTTCTTCTTCATCTTCTTCTGCTGCTCAAGCCTCCCTCCATATGGCAGGGGCCGCTTATTCATTTATTTATTTATTTATTAATTTATTTATTTGCTTGTTTGTTTGTTTATTTATTTATTTATTTCTCTATTTATTTATTTTTTTCTTGTTATCAGGAAAACTTCCCTTTTACAGCGGGGGCACCGAAAGAACGGGGTAAATTCCATGATGCGTCCAGTATATATGTACAAGTAATTCGTCATCTTATTGACACAGATAAAGTGTATGCGTTAAAAAATTAAGTATCCATAATTAATAATTCCTGATTTGTGTCCTCTGCACCAAAACTAAAGATAAAACACTCATTGGGACAAAACTCTAGAGAGCGTAAGGACAAGTACATTATACATATTACATAAATACAATGTAGAACATAAAGCCTCCAGTGGTATAATCATTGACAAAAAGGCATTCCCACAGTATGAATATACGAATCAAATTGCAAAATTGTCAATTCAACATAATTGCATACTTATGAAGATGTGGGTTTATAGGGGGGGGAGGGACCTCCATAAGAGTAACGGGGGGGGGGAGCCTATATACAACTTAATACAAAATCAGACCAGATTAAAAACATATTGTGTATCTCCATACATTTATAGGGTCTCTTCCACAAACGCTCTTCTCACCTTCCAGGCCTCTGCTATGTATTTTTTTGTTTGCTGCATCACTTCATCCCCGTGATCGAAAGCAAGAGCACCAAGCAGAGAGACAATTTAGAGTTTAAAGAAGACGCAGCAAAAATTTCCCAGATGTACCCCTTGTTACCCCTTGATAATTCGTTTTCTAACCATTTCCAAATTTCTTGCCAAATTGAAAGTAAGTTTGGGCACAAAAACAAAAAATATTCCAGAGACCACTTCTATATTAAGACCACCAATTTACAGACCCATTTTACCCTTAATTAAATTACATCCCCAGTACGACCCCCACCCCACCCCTCTTAAGGCCACATTTTTCCAGTCCCGTGGTGGTTTTAAATGGGAGATTTTATTGTATTTTGAAGGTCATGACCTTTTCAGTTGCAATTTTTTGTATGTGTTAGGAGCGTCATCACAATCACTTACCAGTAACCTTGGGAACAATATTGGATAATGTTTATACTAGGTCTAATATTTTTGCCCATTGTGTTCAATCTTTTACCTAATTTAGTGGGTATCCTGATCTACTTACGAAAAACATAATTTGCCTTTAGTGTAAAAAGTTATCAATGAATTTGGATGATGTTAACTTTGTTGCATACTCAACGCTACACTTTAATGCTTACATATGACGTCCAAAGGCCAAGGTCGAAGTAATCTGGCCATCTGGCTATCTGAAGACTTTAATCTAGGCATAAATCGCTCAATTTTCATCCGATATTAATCCTGTTGAGCCCAAAATGTAGCAATGGTAAGAATGCCAATGTCTGTTATAAACATTTAACCTGAAAGGTCTAACATCAATGTCATTTGGCCACCTCAAGATTTCCATCTTGGTAGAACTTGGTCTATTTCCATCCAATTTTATTCATGTTGAGCCACATTCTAAAAATGTTCATATTTGTAATGCACATATGATTTTAAAAGTTAAAATGCCGGTCACCAGCTGTCAACAGTAGGCAACAGTAGGCAACAGTAGGCAACAGCAACGTCAGAGAAGGTGCTGTGAGACTTCTTAGCAATTGCTTGCAATTGGATATATCTTGCTGTTGTTGTCATTATTATTAGTGATAGCATATTGATGATAATAAACCGGAATTAAATTGTGAAACATGCATTTAACTTTTAACCAGTCAGTGTTTGTTGTTTTCCTCAGCCCCAAGAGTCTGGGCAATTGTTATTGATTAGGATTGCATTCTGGCCGATTTCCAAGTGTTACAACAATATTCTGGTGGGTTCTGATCTGCAGTTTAAACTTCTTTGTCTGTGGCCAAACGTAGTCTCTATTTTTCAGTATCCAACCAACCAATCCACTGAAAAATACGTGCCAAGGGTATATCTTTGGACACCTACAAATGCACGACCCCTTGCAAATGTGCCTTTCCTAAGATTGTGTAGAACAGGAGAGTGTGGAGATGTTTGATTTATTCATGAATGGAGGGGTGGCTTTCAATGTAAACGTTGGGAACGTAATTTAAGATTCAAGGCTTCAAGTCATATAAGCCTGACACATACAGAATATCTGAGTGTTTCTGACGGCGTCTTTTTATGAAGAAAGTGCTTGGGCCAAGGAAACCAAGTATGTCTTCCTAAAATATTCCCTTGAACATATGAGACCAAAATATCTATTAAACGTCACTTTTAGAGATCATTATGTATATATATATATATGTCTACCCATGAATGAGGGAGTAAATATGGGCGTCACAAGCAAAATACGGGTCCCGTTGCTTTGTTTACCATATTGGAACAAACTTTGTGTGAAAAGTCCCAGTATCCATAATATACTTTGGAATAATACATTTTAAACTTCGATTAAAATTATTCTAGACCAAGTATTCCCTAGGAAACGCTATGTGTTATCAAGTCTGGTATATTAAAACATACCCAGGGGTTCTGGTATCTGTGTATAGTTTCATAAAACTAAGCCAACGTTCAAAGAAGTTAACAAAAAGACATTTAATTTGAGAAATAGTGTGTGCCGCTTCTTGTGAACGACTTTCGTAGATGTTTATCCCTATGAACCTTGAATGTTCTGCGAAAATCCGTTCTGAACTCTCGGTGAGCAACGAAAACGAAAACGAAACCAAACCAAAACAAAACAAAACAGGCAAATGACAACACTATAAAATATTTTTAGCACCATCCACCTGTGGGCTAAATTAAGTGGTCTCTTGAAGAGTATCTCTTGTGATTCCGAGTCATTTGGCGAAATTACTTTCAGAGAATATTTTTCAGGATCCGCCCTCCCGACCTCCCTAAACCTCCGCAAATCCAAATTGAAGACTACTAGAGGGCGCTGTAAACAGTGCACGCGGCGACGCTCGGCATGCACGCTAAGATAAGTCTCAACCTGAGCTGACCTTAGTTGAGCTGCAACTTGAACTGAGGTAAAAAGAGTTGAGCCTTGCTTAATTTGCTTGATGCGATAGTATATGATTAATGTTATCCAGGTACTTTTTCTAGTCACATTGTCTCACTAAGATCCCCAAGGTACAACACCCATTATGTGTGAAGTACATCTGGTGTACTTTTTTGGAAAATTATATAAACATACATGTGTAGTGGTATTCCAATATTATCCAGGACTCAATGTATCCTTATCTGTTACTACATTATTTTGGAAAGTCATTAGGGCTTGGGAATTGATAGTAGTTGAACTGCGAGGACATGTTGGGTTGAGATTGAAGCAAAATTACAGCAATATTTGCTGATAAAATTTAACGCCAATGAGTATGTAGAAGTATTCCTGAAGAATTTCAAAGAAGTTGGCATTTAGCATTATGCAGTCAAATTAACAACATGAAAACTAAACAAAAAATTAAATAAGTTAAAAGAAATCACAATATTGAAACGAACAGTGTCCTTCTGAACAAACTGAACAAACAGTGACCTGCCGAACGAATGAAAGAACAGTGACCTTCTGAACAAAATAAACAAACAATGACCTTCTTATCAGATTTAGAGATGATCAATGATGTTTGCCATATCAAAGTCTTTTCTCACTCGCAGTGTTGGAGTCATTATTTTTTTAGATCAAAAGTGACACCGTTAACCAAGATAAAAGCCAATATGCTTCAGCTTTAAAATGCCAATCTATATCAACATCAACAACGTCACAAGGAACCCCATAGGTAATTTGATGTTAGTCTTTAAGAGTAACCACGCGCAAAGGATTCGCCATAACCAAGGTATTATAAGCCAAGATGTCATTTTTATATTGTGAGGTTAAAATCCGTTGCAATCTCCATTGACTCACATAGTTAACCAATAGGAATGAGCGCATTAATCGACAAGTGCTCAAATTGAAAAAAAGGTTAAAAGTTAGGAATCCACAGCACTATCACATGCTGACTAATTTTGTTTGCCCCTTCCACAAGCCACATCTCACCGAGTTTCAGAACACTCACTGTTATGCTTTTAGATAAAAAGTCGGGAAAAGTGAAGACACACAAACAAAAGTACAAAAAAATTTAAACATCGCAGCACTAGCTGTTGAACAAATTCAGGTGTAGGTGTCCCCACAAGTGCCCCTATGAAATTTGGAAGCTGATGGCTAAGTGGTTTCGGAAATTTGTTGTTGTTGTTGTTATTTTGCCATAATATGAGCAAAAAATCATAAAAATCTACAAATCACTGTAACTTACCTATATGAACAAACTTGATCGAAACCTACCCAAGGTACATCCCCATCAAGCTTAAGTAAGTCTGGTTTACGGTTTTGTAGAAGTGGAAAATATGAATTTCCATTGCAATACCCATTGCCTTACATTGATTAAATCAATAGGAATGCATGCATTAACCTAAAGGTACACGACTTGAAATATTCTCTAGAATTCAGGGATCCAGACTATCACTATTTGGTGAATAACTTTCTCTGTTTTATGTTTGAGTATGAATGATCATTTTCTACAGTGAAACTCAAAAGGAGTAACTCACAGCAGATCATTTGACCTAAACCTTCTTTTCAGCTAAGTTGTGACGCACCTGTATCAGTGACGTAGTGTGTGGTTAAAATATAGGCAAAGTCAAATGTACACCAGGGATGTTTAATCATAGGTCACACGTGATGTAAAATAACTACGACGAACGTAAAACGTAGGCCCAGGGCATATTTTTTGCAATAAATACCAAATTAAACAGGGAATGAACAGAATCGTACATCACTGGAGAGAAAGTTTCCCTTTTTCCCACCAACAACGATCTCTCGTAAGAGAAAAATTGTAACTCACTCTTAGCCAGGTAAGATTCTGTAAGTACCCTTACCACAAGTGACATTGCCATCAAGTTTCAGAACGATCTGAGTTCTGTTGTGGAGAAACAATTACGGAAAATAAAAAAATCGCGGCGAGACCTGATGAACAAATTAAGGTTTGGTGGTCCCCCGAAGTATCCATATTCAATGTCTAAGCAATTTGACGAGTGATTTTTAAACAGAAGATCTGTCAAAAATTAAACAAAAATATTTCTAAAAATCAAAATTGAAAAAAAGAAAAAAATCAATGGAGCGCGACAACAACTTGGTACGGAGCTACCGCAGCTATATCCCCACCAAATTTGAAGCGGATCTGACAAACAGTTTTGAAGAAATAGTCCAAAATGTGAATTGTACACGGACGGACAAACGGACAACGATAGACAGATACCCATCAGAAAAGGTCAGCTGACTGACAGATAAAAAAATAATTACAGCACCTGTTGCCCATTGTCCAAAGATATAAAGATTCCCTGAAGTAGTCCTTGGCGATTGAGACGTTATTAGCCCCTTGGCCCATTAGTTTAACAGAATGAGAGCTTTGAATGTGTTTTACCCCTTACAGAATCCCCCCCCCCCCAAAAAAAAACTCTCCGGAACCTGTCCATTTGAACAAATTCAGTGATTATCGAATTTAAGGTACCTTCCAACAAAGTTAAAGGATCCAGCCACCGATTTTGGATCAATCGACAATTTGATGGACAGTGGACGATCGAAAAAGAGGAACGCCACAAGCTCAGATGATTGACACTTGAGAAGAACAAACAAGAACTACAAAGTGTGAGGAATACACCAAGTGAACATTTGGAGAGCCTGCATTCGTCAATATGCAACCGACCAATGTACAACCAAATTAGCGCATCAAATCGAATTACGATTGCAGAGATACAAATACACCTGCTGTGGCAGCGCTCTGCTGCTGAGATATGGTGGTCAGCACATTGTCTTTCTGATCTTACATGTGTTAATTATCCTGGATGCTGCAAGTTTTCATATAGTATCAAAAACTCACGATGCATAACTGGGATTATATGTATATATTTCCTAGGTGAAAATTTCTGCACTGTGGACGCTTGGCAACCAAGTTCCAATTTATGTCAAAACTTGAGCCTTCACAAATACCCCGGACTTGCTTAGGCTGTCATGAGAAAGCACTTATTCATGTCACTGAACGCATTGAAGCCGCAGGAGGCGTCTATGGGTCTGTGACGTACAGCCCTGGGCAGCTCTAGTCAATTGTGCGGCCCATCATTAACATCATGTTCTTTAATGAGCCAGCGTACAATGTGGATTGAGAAAATCTCACAACTTATAATTCATCTTTCAAACAAATTGTAAATGTGAGTGACTCCAATCTCAGTTGACCTATTGCAGGGGATAAAACGCTCAGCTATTTTACACATAGTAATGGCAATCTATTCGCTGGTCGAAACGACATTGTATAATTATTGCTGTTCAAATTTTAATTTCTGATTTTAGAAGATTTTTATTTTAAACGGGTACTTTTATCAATTCATTGTCTTCTATGCCTGGTGCATATTATTGGTTGGCTCTGTATTTGGAGAGCTGCCCTTCTTATTATCTTGATGTACTGTTCGGAAATTCAGTATAAATAAACATTTGAGGTACTGCAAACCTCAAGACTCAAGTCTTGCCGTCGGAAACGCAAGAACATAAAACGGTAGCGCAAATGAGAGAGAGAGAGAGAGAGAGAGAGAGAGAGAGAGAGAGAGAGAGAGAGAGATAGAGAGAGAGAGAGAGAGAGAGAGAGAGAGAGAGAGAGAGAGAGAGAGAGAGAGAGAGAGAGAGAACATGGCGGTGCACTTTAATTGGTACAGAATGAAGCAGTATTCAGATGTTAAAAATGAAATGTGTGTCAAAAAGGAAACGAGCAAGATAGGATACTGCCAGGAATAAATTTGGAAGCGCGACGATTTGCTGGTTGCTGTGGTTTAATCATGTTAATGTAACGCCTCCATTTTTGAGGTTGGGAACATGTTTTATTGGGTGGCACCATTTGATGTCGACATTTTGGAGCAATAGCACAATAAAGAATAAAATATGCGTCAAGATACCGGTGGACATAATTATACACCGAGGACCACCTAAACAGTGCCGTGAATAACTATGCCTTGATAATTCTTTATGGCTACATTTGGCATGTGACTTGGGGCATACCGCGGCCTGACAGTTTGGCTGGACGCACATTAATAATTGCCCGGAGCTGCTGCCTGTGCTCCAGCAGTTTTAATTAAATCACATGCGGCAAATATACGCTGGGGGCAAGTGGAAACCTAAGACCGGGCTTTCTTTGTGCTTCAATCAGTCAGTATAAATAATGGATAAATATTTTGTAAATAGTGGTTGATCGGCAGTAAATAATACATGTGCCAAGCGACTAGACAGTTTGATGCATAATTTATTTGCATTCATTAACTGCCGATCTGGTGTCCATTGACTTCTTGTGAGAAAAAAAAGAGGGCTTATTTTGACGTGACATAAGTATGTTTGGCACGGCGTGATTGATTCACTGCTAATGAGAGCAATCAATACTTTTCATATAGCTTGGCATTCTGGACATAACCTGGTCAGCTTGGTGCTGTGCTACAGCGCCTGACTACGTCACTGGCTTCGCTGGAGACAAATTTATATTCCCACGTTGATTTGTGAAGTCACCAGCTTCCAGTGGCAACAAATATCAACAATGGGAAGCCTTTGTATCATGATTGGCTTAAAGTTTCCTCTTAAAAGAGGCATTTATGTAAGAGGTTAAACAGTAACGAAAACGCGCGTCGCTATGTTAATATTTCATGCTGGAGTGTACATATAAATACAATTATTGACCTGTTTCTTAGCCACCAACATTTCAAATGGACTTGTCATCACCCATTGTCTCCATTGCCCATGTTACCAACTAGCAATGAAAGTTGGCCTAACGTTGGCCTGATAGTGGGGCGTCCTTGCCTTCGCTGGGCCAACATTGGGCCTACCTTTATTGCTAGCTGGGATGTTGATATAGCTCTTTGTAAGAGTCTCTATCGTGACCCTGACCATCATACTGCCAAACCGTCCCCTCTTGTTCACCACCAAAGTTTGCCTGTTTCTCATCTCTCAAAAGTAAATATTCGCATCCTATGCTTCTTAGAGTTTCAGTTTAATGTCGCATTTGTCGTAGATTGACCTAAGATGATTTTCTACGCAAAATTTCTACAGCTTTTATTCTTACGAATTCATTTTTGCTTTCCCTGTTCGGCTAAAGGTATATCCGTTTCATAGGAAACCTACTACAATGATACGACGTGTTGAGACACATCTTCAATTATAAATGTAGAAATGACTCTAGTCATGTATATCGACGTCGGGCTGTTCATTTGGTTCACGTGGCATTTGAACTTTTCTCCATCGACGAGGCTCAATAGTGAAAAACTTAAGTTCATATCTGATACATGTAAACTTGTGAAAATATTTCCGCTGGTAAATATGTTGCCGAACTGAGGCCGTTGCACGGACCATACAACTCAGCCCAAGTCGATATATATATATATATATATATATATATATATATATATATATATATATATATATATATATATATATATATATATATGTGTGTGTGTGTGTGTGTGTGTGTGTGTGTGTGTGTGTGTACATGTCCTTACGCTTTCTAGGGTTTTGTCCCAATGAATGGTTTATCTCTAGTTTTGGTGCGGAGGACATAAATTATTACTTGTACTTTTATAATTACTATACTCATTTTAACATACTAAGATTATTTGTTTGATAATAAGGATGCCAGATTATTTGTGTATATCTTGGACGCATCATGGAATTTCCCCGGTTCCGTTGGTGCCCCCGCTGTAAAGGGGAAGTTTTCCTAATTAATGATTAGAAAATGATTATATATATATATATATATATATATATATATATATATATATATATATATATATATATATATATATATATATATATATATATATATATATATATATATATATATATATATATATATATATATATATATATCGACCGCACAAGAGCGTCCAAAGGAACGCCCGCGGTCTTTCACAGTAAACGCGCCTCTGTGTTACAGGACGGTAGGTCAACTAAACAAGTCAAGTTAAAACTGTCACCATTTCATGTACGGTGACCAGCTGTTGCTGTGACATGTCTAGTTCTGACCTCATCAATGACAATTGACAATGTGGAAAGCTGACATCGGATAAAGCCGATAAAGTGTGGCAGGCACACGGCCAACCCAAGCAGGCAATGCTCCAATCATTCAGCTTACGGAATAATGCCACTCAAATGACGAAATCAGTTGTTGCCTTAACTCATCAAAATTTAGCGCGAGGCCAAAACTTCCCACAATTCCTGTGACTGTCCACTGCATTCATCAAATATTGACGATAAAACCGTGCGTGTGTGGATATACTACTTTTGTCTGTTCTGTAATATGCCTTATGTCATTCACATCGCCCAGCGTATTTCCAATTCGCTCATTACAGACATGTTACACGTGATCAATTAAATACATGATGAACATCCCAACACCACGTCTAACATTGCCCCAGTACACCACCATAAAATGTTAAACACAAATAAAAGACGCTCCGATCATTTCATGATTAAATAATCGAAAACTCTTAATAATCTAGACTTGCGAGAAGAGACCTGATGCTCTCTCTCTCTCTCTCTCTCTCTCTCTCTCTCTCTCTCTCTCTCTCTCTCTCTCTCTCTCTCTCTCTCTCTCTCTAAGCGGCAAACATACAAGTCAACTGAAAACATCTTACGATATTACGAAAGACCTCGGGATCTGATGAATACTTTATGGAGGTACGAATTAAGTAACACACACACGCACACAGACACACACAAACGCGCATAGATACACGAATACACACACATATACATATATATATGTATATATATATATATATATATATATATATATATATACATATATATATATATATATATATATATATATATATATATATATATATATACATACATATATATCCCTGTGTGTATGTGTACATGAATACCGTGCATTAGGCCTATGGAAAACATACCGAACCAACAATTATCTTTGACAAAAATATCTACGAATCGTTTTATATCTGCTGTGGCACCGGCTGGAACTACAAGAGTGAATTGGAAGTTGACGACCTGCCTATTTTGGCACTCGAGCAAATAAAAAAAAAAACCAACATAATTTCTGTCACTTCAGGGGAAGCCATTACTTTTAGGGTTGCCTGCGCGTCTGTTGTCAGCTACCTAAATTTCAAATTTCTGTCATTTGTACGCCGACACCATTACCTTTGTTCAATTCATGTGATTGCACTTATCGTACTTTTTTGGCAAATGCAATCAGCGATCCTGTACAATACAATCTCCATACGACGCTGTATCGCGAGTGCAGCTGACAGTAGACAGTCGCTGTCGTGTGGAAGTTGGGTAGCTGATGATATGGTGCCTTTCTAGTAAAGAACACGGTTGACGTCGAGAATGCCTAGAAATATTTTTTTGCAAAGCTGTGCATGTTTTGTTTTGTTTTTGTTTTTTTTTTTTTTTTGGGGGGGGGGTCAATACCTATTTCTTGTCGCTCTCTATCAGACTGCTTCTGCTGCTGATCATATGATGGTAACCTTTGATAACCGGGCAGGTCAAACGGGGGGTCTTGATCAAGGATGTAAGATAAATTAAAAGAAAGAGCCATAAATATATGATTAATGGATTTTTCAATCAATTGAAGCATGGCCTTGCGACGAAGCCCGTAAAATCTACACCTTTTTAAAGCTGATATTGAAAAGTGAAAGTATAAGCGTGCAAATCGCCTATTTATGTTAAAAAAATCGAGACTTTTATTAGGAACATCCTAAATTTCTTATATAAGTGAATTTATTCAAACGCTGTCACCAACTGAACCCCGACTGTTTAGCTCAGCTGAGCTTATCTTATGGTCCTCCATCTGTTATCTGTCCGTCGTCCACAATTTACATTTTTGACTACTTCTCCAAAACTGTCAGTCAAATACAGTTCAAACATGGGGAAAATGTGCTTTGGGCGCGTTCCTGCCAAGTTTTTTAAATGGTCACGCTCCAGTGATTTTTGGATTTTTTGATGATTTTTTTTGGGGGGGGGGGGCAAATTTTAAAAAATCTTCTCCGAAACCGCTCACCCAATTGCTTTGATATCGCACAGGGAGTGAGGGACACTCCCAGGGACTCCTAGTTCGGATTTGTTCACCAGGTGGCGATGCAATTTTTTTGCTAATTTTTTGTATTTTTTTGTGTGTTTTTGCCATTTTCAGCTTCTCCAGAACCGTCACTCAGATTAAGGTGATACTTAAAGGTTATGTTCCGTGTGGAAGGGCCAAACAAAAGCATTAACGAGGGGGCACTGCTGTTGATTTCTGATTTTTAACGATTTTTTCGATTCGGGTACTTATAGGACAATGCAGCTTTCCTATTGATTACTATGCGAGTCAATGGGCATTCTAGGTCTAATTCACATTTTTGAATTCTTCTGCAAAACTGTCATTTAGATTGACTTCAAACTTGGAGGCAATGTACCTTGGGTGGTTTCTACCAGGTAAGTTCAAATGGTTACGCGCCAGTGATTTCTGCATTCTTAATGTTTTTTTTTGTTTTTGTTTTGTTTTTTGACAAATCTTACAAAATCTTTCTTCTCCACAACCGCTCACCCAATTGCTTTGATATTACATAAGAATATTTGTAGGGACTCCTAGTTCTTAATTTGTTCACCAAGTGGTGCTGCAATCTTTTTTTGTCATTTAAAAAAAATCTTTTTTTTGGTCTTTTCGATACTTTGTCACTTCTTTTTCAGAACCGTCTCTCAGATTAAGTTGAAACTTTGTGGATATGTCTTTTGTGAAAGGGTCAAGCAAAGACTTTCACTAGGTAGCACTGCTGTGGATTCCTAATTTTTAAAATTTTCTTTTCTTTCTGTTTTTTTTTTTTTACAATTCGGGTACTAACCAGTAAATTCACTTTTTCTATTGCTTATTATGCAAGTCAATGGGCATTCTAATGCATTGTAATCGTAATTCACATTTTGGGCTTCTCTGAAAAAACTGTCTGTCAGATTTACTGTAAACTTGGTGGCGATGTACCTTGGGTGTGTCTCTACAAAGTTTCTCAATTGGTCACGCTCCGGTGATTTTCTATTTTTAATATTTTTTTTTTCAAAAAGGTCTTAATATGAAAGTTTAATATGGGAATTCGTTGTAATGGTTATAACTGAAATAATTTTAGCCACACTTGGGCCAAACTTGCCAAGGATGTACCTTTTATGAGTGGCTAACTATTTGTGCGGATGATCACGCTCCAGTGCTTTTTGGATTTTTAATGAATTGTTTTGCTCTTTTTTGAGGCAAATTTTAAAAAATCTTCTGCTCCGAAACCGCTCATTCACTTGCTTTGATATCGCACGGGGATACTGCAGGGGTATTTTAGTTCTGAATTTGTTATCCAGGTGGCACAGCGATTTTTTTTCTAATTTTTATGATTTTGTGTGTTTTTGCTGTTTTTTGAGAACCGTCACTCAGACTAAGCCGAAACTTCGTGAATATGTTCCTTGTAGAAGGGTCAGACAATTTCTTCACCAGGTTGCACTGCAGTGGATTCCTCATTTTGAACGATTTTTTCAATTCGGGTACTTATATGTCAATGCAGCTTTCCTATTGATTACTATGTAAGTCAATGGGCTTTTAATGGTAATTCACATTTTGGACTTCTCTGAAGAAACTGTTTGCCAGATTCACTTTAAACTTGGTGGCAATGTACCTTGGGAAGGTTTCTACCAGGTTTGTTCAAATGCTCACACTCCAGTGATTTTCAGAGTTTTAATGATTTATTTTGGATAAATCTTACAAAATCTTTCTTCTGCACAACCGCTCACCCAATTGCTTTGATATTACATAAGAACACTCCTAGGGACTACTAGTTCTTAATTTGTTCACCAGGTGTTGCTGCCATTTTTTTGGTCAAATGGTCATGCTCCAGTGATGTTTAGACCTTGACCTCATTCCCAATGTCAGAAGACAGATGACACGAAATTTACTGTTTACTTGATAATTGGAGATCTGTTTTGAGTTAGGACCTTGATGCTATACATGTTAAAGTTTCTCTGTGAAGGTCATGCTTATACAGTACATGGGTGACCTTGACCTCGTTTCTATGGTCACAGTGCAACATACATATATTTTACTCTTCACTATAAACTACTTGAACTGGGACCTTGATGTTGCACATGTTAGTGTTCTTCTATAAAGGACAGACTTGGTCAGTACATGGGTGACCTTGATCCTATCCCAATTTCACAAAGCTGCAAGTGTGATGAATGTCTAGGTCAGCTGAGCATGAGCTGTTCACACAGCCCTCGTGTTTTTACTTAATCAGGAAAGGAGGCTTTCTCCCTCTTTGCCCCTACTCTTTCAGCAGTTGAACCCATTTCTTCCTCGCTTACTTTTTTCCTTGTCGTTTTGGCATTTTAGATAAAGACATCATGAAATGTCAACCCGTGGGAAAATATTAGCCCATTATAGCCTTAATTTTGAAATTCTGTTTAGCTGTTTATGTATTGATTGATTAATTGATTGATTGATTCATTCATTTGTTTGTTTGATTGTTTGTTTATTCATTCATTCATCTAATAATTCATTCATGTGTTTATTTATTTATTTTGTTTATTTATGATATTTGGAAAACGAATTTTATGACAAATATTGCACCAAATCTTTAATAGTGAGCCTGAAAAGAACAAGATCATAACCGAAATGTTTAACACGTAGAATCCGTTTTCATATTTCTAATGATATTCACAAGTAAATCCCTGTGTGTATTTCGTGGAGGACATCAAATATATCATTTGATTACACACAGTTACAATTATGATTTTGCGAGCAGTTGCTGTTGTTTCATACAGATATGATCCTGCCTTCCTCAGAACAAGAGTGACCAACTTACCAGGCACCGCTTGGCAACTACAGTTTAGGTGCAGTGTCCAATCCGTGCTAAAGAATGTTAATAGATGAGCGTAGGACCCCATGGCAGCAACTGACGGCTTTCATTTGCATTAATTTGCCTGTTTGACAGGCCGAAACCTCAAAGGTTTGTTGTTATGCAAATCAGTAAAACTATGCAATGATCACCCTCAAATGCTGCGCTCTGGGGTGCTAAACGGGTCTATCAATACGGGGCATTCTGTTTTACATGTTTCATCTACAACTCCAATTAACAATATTGCATTAATTCAAGATTTGGGATAAAGCACAGAAGCTGCCGGCCTTTGACAAGCGGCAGCCTTAAGACACTTGAGGGGGGTATTGAGAGGGAACTTATTGGTAATAAACTTATGGACATGGGAAACACGCCTTACAATGATATGATAGCCTGATGCCAGTCGTGGCACATAGTTAATGTTTAAACTGTTGTGCAAATACTTTTCTCGGGTAAAAGAGTTTATTCAAGCAACAAAATCCACGCCTTGGTGCTGGATCAATAGTTAATTCTGTATGAAGAACAGCGAAAGATATTTGCTGACTCTTATTCTTTTTCTTCCCCTTTTAGCTCCGCTGACTTGTCAGTCACCTGAGCTATATTATCGACGTCATGCCACGAACCACAGGCCTTATTTTCTTCAAACCTGACAGGAACGTACATCGGGAGGGTCACTATCCTACCAGATCAAATGGACGATCGTGCTCCAAAGAATTCTATTTAATCAGGGGGTGGGCAGAAAAAAAAAACTTTAAAAAACTTAACGAAAATACTAAAGTAAAATAAATTAAGAAAAAAAAAATATAGAAAAGAAGATTTACTTCACAGCAAACCTGTCTGTGTGCTGAAAAAGACAAAGTGTTTCAAGTAATAGTTCTCGCTTGCTTTTCACTATTTCTATAGTGTCTTTGATTTCGGATAGGATCTAAAGCAGCAAACTTTTGTGTTAGTATTGGAATATTTCATAGACCAATTCAGGACGAAACATCTTTTTCCCCTTGTGATTATAAGCTTGTATCTCGATTATAGGCTAGCCATCTAATCATTAGCTAGTCACGTGATATTGACACAGCATCCCGAAAAGGTTTCCTGTGAACGTTTTGCTGCCACTTGTCTGCAGGGTTTCAGTCAGCTGACTTTGTTTAAAGTTGAACGACATAAAACGCATTTGCAGAGAGTGAAAATGACTATCATGATCTTAACGATACTTATGAATTATTGTGTAAGAGTATCTCAGTGGTTTATTACTTATGTCTACAAGTTGGATTGACAACTGTGTATCAAAGTTTTAAGGATATCAAAGACTTTAAGAAATGCTACATCTTTTTGTTGAATGGTCGTTAAATGGACGTTGGTCGAAAATATTCAAGATTTAAAATTTTAGATGCCTCAAATTTGCAAAATTTCAAACACCATGACCCTTCCACATAAAAATACAAAATGACATTCACAGAGAAAAAAATCATACGAAATTTGGAGTTTCTAGCTATTACCGTTTCCGAGAAAACTTCAGACAAGACTTTACGTCAAGAAAGAAGCAGAGAGAAGGAGACAACAACAACAACAAAAACAAACCATAAAAAAAACCAAACCCCCCCCCAAAAAAAACAAAAACAAAAACAAAAAAAAAAACAAACAAAAAAAAAACAAAAACAAAAAAAAAACAAAAAAAACCAAACAAACAAAAAAAAAACACAAAAAAAACAAAAACAAAAAAAAACAAAAAACAAAAAACAAAAAACAAAAAAAAAAAAAAAAAAAAAAAAAAAAACGAAAGAAAGATAAAACTAATTCTTGGAAACACAACATCTGTATCACGTTCTAATAAATTTGTACAGTGGCATCGCAAGGTAAAGTGAGGCCCCAAACCCTTCGCATGATAGCTTCAGAAGTAATTACAAACCCGAAAAGAAATATTTGCAAGCAAATCTGTTTGTGTGTACCAAAAGATTTTTAATTTGAAATTTATAAAAATGTGCAATTTTCATTTCTGGACACATAGTTCAAGATTGTCACGGTCCGGTACTTCTATCCCAATATATCATATGTTGCAACATTTATTCCATGCTGATTGGGGGGAAAAAAAGCATGATGTTCATAGCCTTTGTTTAAAGACATTTTTTTAATGATGAAGTCGCTCTGCTGGGTGGCTGCTTGGGCCCAATTATATCAGCAAGAGATAAGATAACCACTGGTTCTTCTTGTTGATATATCATCATGTAATCGTGCTTTCTTGATAGATGCTTTCTGCACCGTGTTCTTTCAGATTGGTGGTCAATACATACATGAACACTGTCTCTTACTTGCACATAAACCCATACAAGTATCATGAGCGGTAAATATTCAATAAACAAGTGTCTTGAGCTTTAAATATTTAGTATACAAGTATCATGAGCGGTAAATATTCAGTATAAAAGTATCATGAGCGGTAAATATTCAGTATACAAGTATCATGAATACGGTAAATATTCAATATACAAGTATCACGAGTACAGTATATGTTCACAATTCAAGTATGACGAGTACAGTATATGTTCAGCATACAAATATCATGAGTACAGTATATGTTCAGCATACAAGTATCACGACTACAGTATATGTTCAACATACGAATATCACGAGTACAGTATATGTTCAGCATACGAGTATCACGAGTACAGTATATGTTCAGCATACAAGTATCATGAGTACAGTATATGTTCAGCATACAAGTATCATGAGTACAGTATATGTTCAGCATACAGGTATCATGAGTACAGTATATGTTCAGCATACAAGTATCATGAGTACAGTATATGTTCAGCATACAGGTATCACGAGTACAGTATATGTTCAGCATACGAGTATCACGAGTACAGTATATGTTCACCATACAGCTTTGCGCCCAAGGTGCGCCCAGGAAAGCTGTTGACTCGGACCATTGTATTTTTAGGAACTAAAGGCATGCTGGTACTTTATAATGGAAAGTCTTTTCACAAGGATCACGAATCTAGCATCCTTATTATAAATGAGAGCAGTAAGTCTCAAGTATTTCGACTAGTCCGACCTAAGAGGCATTGAAAGAGTTAGCAAGTTGCTGCAGGGGATTCTGCTGTCTATGTGTAGGGCAATCCGCAAAAAGAGTCACACACAGCAGGCGACCTGTCAAGGCAGGTATAAATACGATGATGCTTATGGCAAAGTTGTAGGCTGCGGCTAAGCTGGCTCTGTTACCAGGGATCCAGCTGTGCTTCTAATTCACAAATATCACAATCTGAACATCTCCGAGTCAACTCTCTTCTGGTATTGGGATTTGTACCTCGTGGCTACTCTCGCGTTATAATGTAACATTCTGTTGGACAATTTTTGCCTCACGGATATTGGATGTGCCCAAAGCACAAGCCTATCAATTGACGTGGAAATGGCACTTTCATCTTTAATAAGGTGCACCTTTGTCTATAACAGTTTCTGAAACTTTTGTATATTTGCATAACTTACATAAATCTAAGTATATAACTCCAGTTCCACGTTCTTTGGATAGATACACCTATACAACAATTGAAAAGGTACCTCTATCCGTGTCACATTTTAAGATATTACAGATAAACACTTTGTGATTCAGGTAATTTGCAAAAATCAAAATGCTACAAGTTTGGTTCACATTTTATTGGAAAAGCTGTAGCACAACACTGGAAACTGAAGTTAGAATGGCACCTCTATAGTATTTAAAATACCCCAGATTTATATTTTGTGTATTGGGCTAATTTGCATAAATTAAAATGTTACAGCTTTGGTCCATAGTATATTGGATGCGGCTGTAGCAGAAACTTATATACTGAAATTGCACCTTTATCTACAATAGTTTTAAAGATATTTAAGATTTGAATTTTGTTTATATGTACGAACTTTAGCTTATGGTTCATTCGATGCGCGCGTATCGGAAACCTACAAATTGAAGTTGGGTTGCTACCTCTATCTATGTTAGTTTGCAGAGATTAAGCTTATTCATCTTTCTTTTTTAAAGAAGGAAAGAACGGAAGAAAGACGTAAGGAAGGAAGTTAGTAGAGAAGAAAGACCGAAAGAACAAGAGGAAGAAAGGAAGGAAGGAAAGAGAGAGGGATGGAAATTAATGAAGAAAGAAAGAAAGAAAGAAAGAAAGAAAGAAAGAAAGAAAGAAAGAAAGAAAGAAAGAAAGAAGAAGCTACAGCAGCACGCCCTTATGATTATATTGGATGTAATAATACTGGGCATAATTTTAGAGTTATTTTCGAGATTTTCGAAAAAAGCAAACGTACGAAAAAAAGCTGTTTTCGACTGAGAATCTGCTCTTAATCTCCCTATCGAAACTGACAGACAGAAGCAACCGATAAAAACACTAACTGATCATCTACTTGGCCATATATGCCCAATTATTGGAAATGAATTTTATTATGTTTTGGTATGCTAAAACGATAATAGCTCACGAAAAATACTGATCGATTCGGCAAAGCAAATACTCACAAATATTGAAAGGGGTACCCGCTGAAGACCATCCATCCATCTGTCCATCCATCCATCCATCCATCCATCCATCTGTCTTCTGTCTCTGTGTCTGTTTGTCTGTCCGTTTCGCCCTCCCTCCATATATTTTGTTATCATCTAATGTTTTCATTCAAAGACAGAGTCAATTTGAACTCCTTCATTGGTTCCCGCCCTGCGTATGTATATGAGGTGTGCGGAAGACTAAAACTTAGTGTTCAATATATATATATATATATATATATATATATATATATATATATATATATATATATATATATATATATATATATATATATATATATATATATATATATATACATATATTTTCACTTTTCCAACAACACAAGCTTAAACCTCTCCCGTTTCTGGATGCACAATTGCCGATGTCATCAAATCTTTTTTTTTTTTTTTAGCCCACCTTGGCCAAGTCACTTAAATGCCTGAATAATTCATCCCTGTGTAAGATTTTTCATCCCTACTTGGAAGAAACATGCCCATGAAACCAATTAATAGATGGGCATTGCAAAATATTACTCAGCGTGATACTCGGGTACTTGATATTCTGGGCCTTGAAATATCAAACGTAATGTTGGCACATTCCAGTCACGTGAGATGAGGAATAAATTAATGAGCCTATTAAAAAGACAGTGATTATACCTGTGATGAGTCATTTCAACATTTATATGGACACCTGTCATTTTTCATTCTTTTCCTGATCAAAAGTTTACTAAACAATTATCCGTCAAATATAAAGTTTTATTATTATTTGAAATTTTGGGATCATGTCCTTTGCTGCACCAAGTTTTCCTACGAAACATTTTCATAATTTGAAATGTTTTTATCAGTTATTGTCAGTCTGTGAGCCCCGTGAGGTACTTGGTTGCACTAATTGCTTTTGGCGTATGTCCTGTTTGCTCCCGTCTTGCCCGTGCCGCCTTACCCTCTCTCGGCCTCCCATCCTGCCCGCACTGCTCTCTTGTATCCTGCCCTGCGTGCTACCGCCCTGCCGTGCCCGCCATACCCGCTCCTCTCCTGCCCTGTTTGCACTGCCCTCTCCGGCCCTGCCCCCCTCCCGCCCTGTCCGCTCCCGTCCTGGCCGCTCCTCTCCCGCCTTGCTTGCCCTGCCCGCTCCAGCCCTGTCCCCGTCCCGCCCTATCCGCTCCAGTCCTGGCCGCTCCCGTCCTGCCCGTTCCTGCCCCTGACCATATCACGTAATTGTGAAAGTGACACGATATTAGAAAAGAGATGACTTGATATCATTGGCCATCACACACACACACACACACACACACACACACACCTTGAAGGGAAAAGTTTGTTACGTGCAAAAGAAAACAACAGAAGTAGACTCAAAAAAAAAAAAAAAAACAGTGATGCTGCCAGTGAGACAGAAAAGGATAAGGTTATACTGTTGAACAGTCAGGAGATCTACATTGCCAATAACTTTTTTGTTTCGATCTATCTATCTATCTATCTATCTATCTATCTATCTATCTATCTATCTATCTATCTATCTATCTATCTATCTATCTATCTATCTATCTATCTATCTATCTATCTATCTATCTATCTATCTATCTTTCTTTCTTTCTTTCTTTCTTTTTTCTTTCTTTCTTTCTTCCTTTCTGCCTGTCTGTCTGCCTGCATGCCAGTCTGTCGTGGGCCTCATACAAGACAAACTAGAACGCCTGTCATCTGTAAACCTCAGTATGTTTCAAAACTAACCACAAAGCCCGTTGAACCTGAGATACATAGCTTTGTCTCAAGCATCAGATTGAGTGACCTTAGCAAAAAGAATGCCTGAAGATGTTTTAAGACCAAAGCTGCATGAAGTATCTAAACAGTGTTTCTTGCTTTCTTGTCAGAACATGACACTCATTATCAGGAAGTGCATGCACGCGGAAAAAACTTAAACCACGAGATTAGGCAGGTTGGTCCGAAGATTTGTTTTTCTCTCTTTTTCTTTCTTTCTTTTTTTCTTTTTTTGCTTTCCTCTTTCCAACATTTTTTAATCAAATTTCGTCGTTATGAAATTTGAAACCACGGCTTTTTGATCATATATTAATATTCACCGTAGCACAGATTGTATTTGATGCCCACCCCTTTAATTGAGATATTTTAGACATATAGTAGATTTATACAATTCATGACCATAACCGACTAAAGGTATTTGCAGTACAACCTCAGTTCCTTCAAGATACATTCCCAACACAACCTGAAGTTGGCAATCTAAGTGTGACATTTTAAAGCTTAAATGTGATGTATCCTGCGTTAAAATCATAGTCAAATTAATTTGATCCTCTATTTGTCATGCCCAAATACATATCTGTCCATAAAAGATTTGTATTCGAAACAATCCATTGTATTCGAAACAACCTGAAGTAAATCGTGCGTCTTAAAAACCGTTTTGTATATTCATTTGAGTATCCGATGAATTATTCAAATTAAAATATTTTCGCCACACACGTACATCTGAGGCATGCGTAGCATAGCAAGATGCCTGGAAGCGCTTGCCGGTAGAATATGGTCATAACTCCCGTCAGTGTTGTGCTCACTGAATATGATGCGCTTGGCCTCTGCGAGCCTTAAATTTTGAAGTTGCTCATCTCTCTCTCTCTCTGTCTCTCTCTCTCTCTCTCTCGCTTTCTCTCTCTCTCTCTCTCTCTCTCTCTCTCTCTCTCTCTCTCTCTCTCTCTGTATACAGTCTCAAACTATAGAAAATACCTGTCACAAGATACAACAGAGATAAGTGTTTTGAGACGTATGTAAATAAAGCACTCGGTACACATGAAACATGACGTGGCAACATGGAGCCAAAAAGAACGAAAAAATTAATAATAAAAAAAAACATCAAACAAACAAAAAAGAAAAAAATGCATGGATACTTCAGATGCCAAGCAAGACGGGTGATATCCAGTTTAGCACAGTATAATGATTTTGGGAGCAAGACAGGTTTTAACTCTGTTTGTCATATTACTATGTGAAACAAATACACCCCCCCCACACACAAACAATATCTGAAGTAAATACAAAAAAAGAAAAAAAAAGAAAAGTCGCAAATGTGATCAATTGAAGCAAATTATTGTCAACAAACTGCCAGGAATAGTCATTTTAGCTGTCCATAAACTTGCAGGTTGGTATACTCACATAAATACATGGTGTGTACAGATGTTATCCAAACAGTAAGCAACAGAAGCGGCGTTGCGACACAGGCGACGCGATGCCCCATTATCCCCTGGCATCTACCCTCACTTTGCCGGTAATTCTTATGGAGTCCCACAATCAATGTATCCTGACTGTTGCCATTGTAAAAACCTTCCTCTACTGATAACCCCTTAATTCCAAACCACTTTTTTCTTTATGAATTAACACAGACTTTTTTGGGGAAATTCGTCTGTATTTTGTTCGTTCTGTACTGTGTGGTCGGCGAGTGGCACACCTCCACTTGCACACCATCGTGGTCAATATATTTGACCTCTGACACATTGACACACACGACCTCCATTCTCAGTTTATCACGCAAGCTCCTGCTAGGTAAACTAGGAAAGTTTTGCGTGGTTTATTTGAGCAGGCCAGATTTAAACTGTACTTGGCAAAAGGCAATCTGGATTATTGCCACGGGATTCCTGAACTGATCATTTTGTTTCATGCAATTTGGCGAGTATGAATTACATATTGATATCCGATGAAGTCTGATTTACATTGGCGCATTGATTACGTCCCGCTGGAAACGTGAGCAGTTTCCTGATGCGGCAAGTCGGGAATATAGTTCCACGTGTATTGATATGGAAATATACCCATGCAATTTCCAAATCAGAAAGAAGGATATACTATAAAGATAAGTACACCTCTTCCGTACGTCAGTACTAGTAAATCATATATCTTATTGTTTTGTTTGTTTTCGCGGCTTAGATGAAATATTTTGCTTTTACACATATTTCTTTTATGTATTTTATTTATTTACTTTTTTTTATTTTCCACATTTATTGGACCCATATGGAAGATGATATTGTTCTATATTGGATATTAGAACCAAGTCATATTCACGTCATCTTTTTCTTCTTTCTTCAGAATAAGAAGAGTAGTCAATTTAAGTCGAAGTTCCATTTGGTCAATGATCCCTATGTTTGTTAATATTTTATTCAACGAGAGAACATCGATAGCTCAAAGTTGCAGTATTCAGTTGCATATATTATGTTACATCATTGCGAAATGTAAACAATGCTTTCTCCATTTAATTAGTCTACTTAAGAACTTGTTGGTTAAAACTCATTCCGTGGAAGTAATCTATTTTTCAAATTCATTTACAGGTAGATTAGTGCTACGAACTTTTCCTTCTCATAATTCTTTACCATCCCATACACTCTTGTTGAAACGTATATGTTCTGAGAGACATGTTGCATTGACATATATTTCCTTTCTTTTCAAACATTTGTGTTAATCTCGACATAAACCAACTTTTTTGAGTAGCATGTTTTGTGAACAGTCCAAGATTACTCTGATGACATTCTGTGAAAGGAATGCGGTGACATCAATTGTACTTTGAGGTGGCAGTGGCACATTATATCATCCCGACACTACTCCATGGTTAGTAATATGCAATGATACTGGTCAATGAGATTTGAGAGTCAGTTAACTCTGGAAATAAACTCATCAAACCATGTATGTATGTATATATATTGAAATGTCGTCAGTTTTAAACATATCTTTAAATCAAATTATGTCCCTCCGGATTTACATTTATGTCCAAATACATGTGTAGATAACATGAAAATCGATTTGAAGACAGTTTTGGATATGGGCCTATTTAAAGATATCTTTGAACCTGGAATACGCAAGAAATGTTTTTTTGTTTTGCTTTTTTTTTTTTTTTTTTTTTTTTTGATTTTTGTTTGTGAATTTTTGTTTGCCTAAACAGCGCCGTCTCTCTGTATTTACTTACATTTAAAAATGGGGACTTGGTACAGTTGGTATGTGCGTTTCCCATTTTTGGCTAGGTGATTGGTACCGAAGGTTGCTTGTTCGAGACCCGGCCGTTCCATGGTCACAGAACATAACTTAACATGTTAATTTAATGCAGGTTAATCAGCAAACATCGCAATTTGATCTTCTCCCCGATTAGATGATCGGTCAGTAAAGCTGAGTTCGCAGGCTTTCTCTTTGTTCATACGGTGATTTTCTTCCTTGCTTGTTTGTCTTTTTTTATGAAGATGAATACAAGAATTTTGCATATAGTTATTTGTGACGAAAGAGCCTTTCTGATGTTCCGCAGTTGATTTCGATATGAGACTGCAAACTTGTAAATACATCCCGACAGTGAGTCAGCGAGCGATGAGTAATATGGCACGCGAGACTGATAGGCCAGTCAGATGGCAGAAAATGGAAGGTCTCAGTGAAAATTGAGGATTTAGTATTTTTATACCCGATCTTGTGATAATTATTACACGGTGCCTTATATGGCATTAAATGAATGAATGAAAAAAAGAATCCTCACTTTAACTGGCTATATTTTTAAATAACCAAATTACTGGTACGTGAGAGTGTTAAGCCTTTATTAGGCGTTAAATCAATTTTTCTCAATTCTGCAATGAATTGCATGTCCGAAAGAGCAAATACAGTGCATAATATGACGAAACCTAAATCATACAGCACTAGAGCAAAATGTTTTTGCGAAATGCTATGTGATAAAAAAATCACTATTTTTCATACTGAATTTATGTTTGTCCATGTAGCGCCAAAAATTAAAATTATGAAAACCCGAGATCTAATCTTTTACTTTATTATATTTTGATTTCTGCGTCTCATTTCGCACAGCAAAATAAAATGTTTTGTGCATTTTGACCTTCGTCAGGGGAACTTTGGTGCTCATCCCATTATGACGATTTTAAGTAAATGTTGGAGTGCAAATGTATTACCATCAGGGCAACTGGCACCACATATCAAAGTGCAAACACTTGTCTGGGTTGCAATATATACCCAAATGTCCAGATACAAGGAGCCATGTAATATTGCAGTGGACCTATGCCAAATATGCGGGAAGACTATTCACCATTTTTTTCAAAACCAAAACGCACACACACATACACAGACGCACACACGCACGGACGCACACACACACGCGCACGCATGCACACACACACACACACGCACACGCACGCACGCACACACACACACACACGCACACGCACGCACACACACACACACACACGCACACGCACGCACACACACGCACACACACACACACACACACACACACACATACAGAGGAAGATTCGCGCCGTCTGTCTGACTGGGCCACTGGAGACTAGAGTAGCCAGGGAATGCCACTTGATTAGTTTCATTCGCAAAGGCGATTTCTCAAGAGTGGAACTTCTCGTTCTTCGGCTATTCATCGTCATTTTCTTCGCTGCTGAGTTCGCTAACCTTATTGCAGGTCCAAAAAGTTTTTTGCCCTCTACTTCTATTTTTTTTTTTTTGCAAAATTAAAATGTAACATGTTAATCTATACAATATTACTCCTCCGCAAAAGAGAAAAGTTACTTTTCTAAACAGGTTGGCATGTATTTTATAGTCCAACCGAACTAAAGATTTTATCATGTCTCCAAATTCAGAAAAAATATGGTAAAATACATACAAGTTATGATATAATCAGAAGATTAATACAAAACAGATGTATAAATTTTGCAAACGGTATCTCAGTGTGCTTTGATCAACTAAAATGGCAGTGACTTCCTGTTTTGAAGTCAGTTCACTCATTATGAGACAAAATAAAAACGGAGAATTCTTTCTTTATTTACTTCCTTCCTTCCTCCCCCCTTTGTCTGTCTGTCTGTCTGTCTGTCTTTCTCCCCTGATTGTAGCGCACACTCTCCTTTGGACAAAAGAAGGTAATGCGCTTCGGAACAAATGAAAAGGATATAATTTCTACACTGTGCACAAATCTACTAATATATGAAGTCAAAAGTTCTCTTTCAGAATTCATTATAAATGTTTAAAGATAATGGTAAGCCATATAAAAATATTGATTCATATCCAAAGAAAGCATATTGGTCGCACATTAAATATTAAAAAAGTAACGTTAAATCTCACACTGTGGAAACTGTAATAGATGCTATAAATTTCTTTTGGATAATACTTTTGTTCAATGCGGATCATTGGGTCTTCAAAAAAAATAAAGGCATTCCAATGGGTAGCAACTATTTCCCATTTCTTGCAGATTTATATTTAACCTGGCTTGCATTTAAGTGTATGTATAAATTGAGGAGAAAGGACTTTTAATTGGCTGCGAGATTATCAAACAACGGAAGATATATTGATGACATTGCTTGCGTAAATGTACAAAAATTTCAATAAAATGGCTAAAGAAATTTACCCAAAACATGGTATTGTCCCTTTGGAAGGTAACGATTCAGATGGTTTCAGAGATATGTTTTTGGACTTGGATATTCGGGTCACTAATGACAGGTTTTCTATTGAAGTCTATCCCAAAATAAAAGAGGTTAACTTTGAAGTATTTAGCTATCCTTTCCCCGAAGCTATTGGATATGATAAATTTTTGTCACAATTCTGAGATTTGGTCGTATTTGTACTAAATTTCAGGATTGCATCTAGAACAAAATTTATTTGCAATAAACTTGAGTCAAGAGGATTCAAAGATGTACTTTTGATCAAATATTTCTACAAATGTTGCTGTAAATATACAGAGATGGTTAGAATGTTTGGCGTTAATAATTTTGGAGATTTTAGACTTGTCCGTTGTGTTACTTAATTTTTATCTTTTGACATTATTCTGTTTTAATATTCACCTTTTAGACATTTTAGGCTATCTTGTTTGCTGTTAGGTTAAACCCCCAGGGGCTATCGGTAGTAAGCAGGTACCTACGACAGCTACAAGCATGCCTAATTCCAACCTAACGAAATTTAGTTTTCCAATTTTGACCACCAGGATCGCGTAACGAGATTAAACGGTATTTCGCAGGAAGTGGGACACCACTATCAGCAGGTCATCGACAGTCATATTAAACATGCTCATTATGGAGTCGATGGCACTCAGCTTAACTGGTTTCGGACCTATCAAAAATAGATGTCAAAACAACTAATTTGATGAAGCTCAATCTAAATATCGAACATAATTACAGGAGTCCTACAAGGATCCATATTGGGACGCCTACTCTCCATAATTTAGCTGAACGACATGCCATGGGCCTCCCCTAAATTCAGTTCAATTCTCTATGTTGACGACACAACCCTGATTAATTCCTTTTACTTCTTTAACCTGAAAAAAAGACCAAAACCATGATAGTGTCGCAAATGATATTAACCCTGATGCAAAGAAAGTATACGACTGGTAAGCTGCAAATAAACTCTCCGTAAAAAATATTCAAAACTAAATACACGATTTTACATTCCCCCAAGCGTAAGCTGAACATAAATAGTAACTCTAAAATAGCAGACAGAACTACAGAAACAACCGCAGGCTTTCACTTTTTAAGACTACGTTTTTTTTTTTTGTTTTTTTTGTTTTTTTTTTTGTTTTTTTTGTTTTTTAAGGCTTACTTTGGAGTGCCCATATTACTAAAGTAGCGAATAAATTGTCCATAATAATCGGAATACTAATACGAGTATACAGCTCTACCTACCCAGCACTTATTACCATATATAATTCCCTTTTTTCTACCTGATATTTAAATTATGCGATATTAATATGGGACTACTCATATGAATGGATTGTAAAATACAAAAGAAAGAATTCGTTTCATTTCTTCTGCAAATTTCTATGGCCACACCAAACCGCTTTTCAAGAAATTAAACATACTTATGATTAAAGATCCAATTTTCAAAAAGCGCTCGACTTCTAATTTCGTTCTTGTAAAAACTAACGTCTGGATTATTTTAGGAATATATTTTCAGCCTTTGCTGTTACCCCCCCCCCCTACCGTCATGTTCTCCGCTATGGCACCCCTTCACACTCTTCAGTGCATAATTGCATACGTTATTACGTACCAAAAATATTCAATATGACACCCAAATGTATCTTGGTTTCTCGAAATATACCAACCTTTATTTCACCAATAAATATTCGGAAAGATGTACAGATTTTTACATATGCCATCGTTAAATAGTCTAGTTTGTGAAAAAGCACTCATGTAGTTATATTCCTAGAAAAATTCTTGCCTTCTGGCACATACATGTGTAATTGAATATAGCTACACATTGCAGCCTACAGATGAGCATATATTTACATGTTCACGTAAAGAATTAACTTCGATCAAAATTCATGCATAGAGGCATGCTTCTGATCTATGAAATACGCACATACTTTTGCAGCAACTACTTTCCGTATTAGAATGTAGCGTACCAAGGTCTATGCATGATAAAGCCCTAAATGAAAATGGCATTCAGACAACTGATCATTCCCAGCTGCTTTAAACTCTATTCGTTAATTCATCTCGTACCTGTATTGAGCTTTAAGTGTATTTATTGAAGACTATCAACATAATTTGAACAGTGTTCAGAGCCATTCAGTTTTCAATTAGGATTTCGTATATCCACAAGGTAGATCCATTTGCAAATTCAGTGAAATTGCAGTCAATCAGGCTTGAGATATTGTGGTAGTCTTTTACCCCAGGCACTACTCAGAATGGGCCAAGATAAGTTCCCCCAGGATTCATTCACAGGTGAAAAATCATCAGAGTTAATTAACTGTCTTTCGATTGGCATCTGCTCTATCCTGGACAGTGCCTTCTCTGAGAACAGTTTTTAAAGCTGCACCCGATTATATGTATGTATGTATGTATATACGTACGTACGTATGTGTGTATGTATGTATGTATGTATGTATGTATGTATGTATGTACGTACGTACGTACGTACGTACGTATGTATGTATGTATGTATGCATGTATGTATGTATGTATGTATGTATGTTTTTGCCCCCTTTCTCTGGAGAGATACATGAATATTGCATTTAGTCAATCATGGAACAGTACACAGTTTATATATAGTGCAAAAGAATAGGAAGATACATTGGGCGATCACAGATATATAATATACAGCTCAATGAAGAATGTAAGTGAGGATACCCATGTACAATAAAAAGGTTGTTCCTATGCCGGGTAGAGAAAACTATTAGAACATTTTCAAACCATATTAGCTGCCCCTGTGTTGTCCCAATTATATTTTCAATTTACTGAATAAGTTCTTTTATACATAAATGAAACGTATGTGCACGTAATTTTCATTAACTAACATTGCTGCAGTCTAGTCAGATCTCAGCGAGTACCCCCAAATGTTACATAAAGCTGTTCATCCCCATCAAGACGTTCAAAGTCCGGAAAAATATTCACTCTTTCTCTAAACATCCTTGCTCTAATAACAACATTTGTCACAAAATAAAGTAACATGTCTAAATTTTGCTATTTCTCTTTGTTCACACGTCAGATAATGTCGGGGTATCTGCTCCATTCTACATGAGTTTATCTTTAATCTGTGCTCTCCGAAAATAAGTTTCAAGAGAAGTATGACACACTGCAGTAGCGCTGGCTCATGACGAGCCGACAACCAGTGCCAAGATGGTTCTGGTTTAATAGTAGTTTATTTGAACCCCCGTTTCCGAGGAAATACTCAAATACATCAAGATAAGACATTATGGTAATTAAAAAAATAAAGTATACAGAGCACATTAAATAAACCAAGCTGGAGTACAATAGAACAAAATAAAATAAAATAAAAGGGATTCAAGTCACATTGCACCACATAGGAACTACAAGTAAATGTATCAGCAAGGTCTCCCCTGGTGGGCTGGGCCTGCCCGAGAGCTTAGAAGTATTAAGCCCTCGAGCAACCCCCCCCCACCGAATGAGAGACCAGAATTATTAAAAGAATATCAATCTAAAAGGCGCGTGTAAGAAGATTAGCCAGTATATATTCACTACGCCGTGGCTTGAGAAAGTTTTCGTGGTGAACTAGATATCTGAGAGAGTCTACAGAGAGAGTTTACTATTACCTGCCTACACAGGTCCAGTTTCGTGCTTAACTATACTGCAATTTCCCATTCTCTTCTTTCATCTTGATATTGTTATGTGGTGATAAGTTTAAAACCATAAAGTTAAATTTGTTGTATAACATGTATATTGTGGCTGCAGAATTAAGCTGCAGCAAGCACATTTTGAACGTTAAACAGTTAAAATGCCAAGTGTCAGCATGCCAGGAAGTGTTGAGTGATCGCCGATCTTGCTTGGTTTTGATTGGTTTACTGTTGGGTTCAGTGAGTGAAAGGCGATCACAGTGGTGACAGGATTAGGCCTTCTCTCCCAAATAAAAAGGGCTGTGGTACTGCTGTTTGGTGTCAGACATCCGAAATGTCTGATCCGTGTGCATAGTGAACGGGGCGCACGTTAAATTATTGGTAGTGTTCCTGCTGCGGCCAGGCGTTCAGAGTAAGTATTGATTAGTTGAGAGCACTATGCTCCAATATATATGTTTTATTGTGGATCTTGTAGAATCCACCTATTTGACGTAATTTAGGCTTGTGGTTAAGCCATTTTTGACCACTTGTGTGCTCCAGTTTATTTCGTTCTGGGAATCTTGCGTGTTTCCCCAATTCATTAAGGTATACGTAGGCTTCGAGTTAAGCCATTTTTTGAGCACTTGTGTGCTCCACTATTGTATCAGTGACTCTTGTGCGGTTCACTGATTAAATGATGTAGCTAGTTTTGGAGAGGAAATCAGTGTATATATATTTTTCAGAGCTTTGTTAGCTCTCCAATGTGGTGTTTTATGTGATATTTGTCAAGTGTTTGTCGTGAGATTGCCCGGGGGGGGGGGGGGGTACTCCCCGGAATTTTTGGTGGGTAGGCTCCACCGAGGGTACAAAACCCGGACCCAACGGGAGCGGAACCAATGTGAAAATGGGGGGTCTTTTGGAGCTTGTATTGAAAAAAAAAATGAAATTTTACATAAAATTTGGTGTGTTTTGGGGCAATTTGGAGACAGGAATTGAAAAACACAGGGGTCTTTGGGTGAGACAAGCGAAAAAGGGGGGTCTTTTAGAGCTACAAGCAGGAAAAAGGGGGGTCTTAGAGAGCGACAAGTACCAAAAATAGGGGGTCTTTTCCGCGGCGCCTACCCGTATAGCAAGGTATAGGAAGTACCCCCCCCCCCGGGGAGATTGCACAGCAAATCCTGTAAATTAATAAGTCTTATTTTTGGTGATTGATAAGACCAGAAAATTGGAAAAAACTAAAACCACAGTTTGGGTCTGACCATGTAAAACGGTTTTTTTTTTTTTTTTTTACAAAATTACAAGATAATGTTTTAGGTTTTATTTTATTTTTCTGATACTGCCCTTTGATTTTGAGTTGCAGCCCGGAGGTTGATTGGACAAGCCAGGACACCAGACCCGGCCAACCACTTTATGTACTGATATTATAGACGAACTGCCAGTTTCCATCATGCTGTGTTTTCTTGTGTAAAATGTGAGTGAATATATATTTGAACAAAAAGCTTTGTCTTTGTGTTCTGTTCACGGCAGTAAGTGTAGCGTTTCTATTTTCTTTCTGTTATTGAGGGCCAGGTTGGCACAAGACGTGCTAGGTAAAGCCACCTCGTAACAATATATATATATATATATATATTTCATTTCCTGTTTCCAAAGACTTTTACTTGCAAATACACACCCGTTGTTGAGCATTTCAAGCACACGCTCTAAAAGGTCATAGGCCTGCTTGATTAGATGCTGAACTATACCTCTAGATACACAACATGTTATATTAAACTCCATACCTAAATTTATATAAATGTAGCAACAGCTTTCTCTCGCACGCACAGGCAGGTGACCTCAACACATTACCGCCAAGGGTTAACTGTTTCAATGGTATTTCTCCTTCAACCGAGTATAGCACCCAAGCGAACTTAACACCCACGCACCCACGCATTACCTGCTTTCTTGGGGCAGAGCTTGGACACCTTCAGCCGCCTGCCTGTGTGCTATATATCTAAATGTAGGTCGGGTTAAATTAAAGAATTTAAAAAAAAAAAAAGAAGAAAAAGGTATCCGGTTACTTGACATATATCGTTAATTAATTTATCTTAAAATAGGAAAAGCTTCAATTTAAATCAGCTTGTATCATAATAGCCCATGCCTGGATTAAGGGGCTAACAGGGTTTTTGTGAGTCTACAATGCGGTAATTCCGGGTCACACAGTTTATCCATTGTGGGGAGGGGGAATGGCACTCCCTTCTCTCTGGACACACGTAGGAATGCTAGTTTGACTATCAGTTCTCTTATTACGGACAGCATGCTCCATGTGTATAGGACAGGGATATTTGCGATAAGGGGATAGGGATGCATTTCCTGCGTTTACTTTAGCATTAATTGATTTTTCCCTGGAGAAAGATTCTTTTCCTCTGTGAATTAAAAAGTGATACAATGACTGACCATTTCGTCTCCAGTGATCGGGATGCCTCTAGAGAAATTGTATATTTTGATAGAATTTGAAAAATTAATTCACTTTTTTGTCACAATCTAATGATTACATGTGCATATTGACTTGTATTATTTTAAGATTACGCCGCAGCACATGAAGATAAATGAAGTTCATTTGGACATCAAGTTCAAATTAAAATTATGGGTTTATTATCTCAAATTATATTGGGATTATTTTTTAAAATTTACATGCAACAGGGTAACCTGTGAGACCAGAATAATTTACATAATTGACTAGAAATATAAATTTTACAGATTTGACCAAATTGACTTTCTCGTACGCGTTGTGTTGATGTGTAGTGGCTTATCTCCTACATTGAAACAAATTGTGGCTACATCTCCCTTATGAAGGCCAACAAGCAGAACCCCATGTTGCAGAGTGGAAGGCAAGTATAAGGGGGGTGGGATGGTAACGACCAACGTGTTTTTACATGGATTGAAGTGGCCATGTGGTGTGGGATGGTCACACTGGCGGATGCAGGCATATGCCTAGTCTCAGGTAAACAAAGTTGTCCTGCTGTGAGCAGATTGGCTTTATGGGTTCTGGATGACTTGGCAGATTACCACAAATGAACATGATGACAAAGCTAATTATCTAATATTGTACACAAAATAATATGTAGTCTGTTGCCATGGAAGTAAGATACCAACAAAGCCGTCTTGGTCAGATTGTCTATTAATCTATCATTTTGATAGAGAACCAGTATATATACCTTTATTTGCACAATAAATTATGTGTTCATATACACGAAATGTGATAGGGTAGCAACATTTATGCAAATGAAACGGACAAAATATGAATGATTCTGAATCAAAGTAAGGAGGAGGAGGAGGAGGAGGAGGAGGAGGAGGAGGAGGAGGAGAAAGATATGGAGAAGAAGAAGAAGAAGAAGAAGAAGAAGAAGAAGAAGAAGAAGAAGAAGAAGAAGAAGGAAGAAGAAATATAATAAGAATTAATTTCCACCCACAACTGCATTCATGGTTGCCTTAGTAACCATACTCTCGCCTGACAAGATGATGGCCACTGCTTGTGCGGGCAAGTGGGTTCTGGCCGAGGACATCATGAACTTCGACTGTTTCCACTTCCTTTGTGAGAACTCCGATTCGGACGAGGGGAGCACTCGTTTCTCCCGCCTGGCCGCGGAACGGAAAGGGGCCGAGTCACGACCACCTCTTGCTGCTGCTGAGCGGTCGAAGGCTCTTCAGTCTTCGGCATCTTTCATCCCGCCTAGCGGCTGAATGGTGGGTAGCCGAGTCGCGGCCACTTCTTGTCGCTGCCGGGCAGGCGAAGGCTCTACAGTCGTCGGCGTCAACCGAGGAGGTGTAAACTTTAATATCTCTTAAAAGATACTAATTTTGTGAGAAAGGGGTATCTGGTCCTGTCTGTGACAGTGATATGCCCGTGGGTCCTCCGTGATGACCGGGGTGAGCCCCGTACTTTGTGGCGGTAAATTTATGTGCCTATCTCGTATTGCAGAGACACTTCTGAGGACCTGAGGTTTGTCGGCAAGCGTCCTGTATCACGTGACTAAGTGACCTATGGCTTAGTTACTTGGTTCCTTGGTTGCATGAAACCACTCAGTCTTCAAGTTTCTTTTCAAGGCAGACAAACAGGGTGCAGAGACTATGTCTCCAGGTAATGAGTTCCATGGATTAACCAAGCGAAATGAAAAAAATAACCAAGCGAAATGAAAAAAATAACCAAGCGAAAGAAAAAAGTTTTTGCGTGGCTCGTTGTCGGCAAAGTGCTCAATGTTGCAATTTAACATTCTATTGGGTGTGACACTGTCTGAGAGAGCTTCTCTGCACTTTTTCTTGCAATTGTTTGTTGTATTGTTCTAAAGTAAAGGCTCCAGATTGGAGCAGCTGGAGTTTTACTGAGTTACCATTCTTTTCTCACAAGGGATCGCTGTTTGTTCGGAAAATGTCATTCGTGATTTTCCCCAGCAACAGCAATCCCAAGTGACAGAAAAAAAAATGAAACTCACTTTCCAGCCATTACACAGGTAGGCTTTACGGTTCGAAATAGTAAGTGCAGTTCTAATCCCCCCCCCCAAAAAAAAAAGAAACAAAACAAAACAAAAAAAAAAAAAACAAAGCAAAAAAAAAAAACAAAAAAAAACAAGCAAACAAACAAAAAAAAAAAAAAAACAAAAACAAAAACAAAAAAAAAAAAACAAAAAAAAAAAAAAAAACAACCAAAAAAAAAAAAAAAAAAAAAAAAACCAACAGAACAAAGCAAACAAAACAAAACAAAACAAACAAACAAACAAACAGGCAAACAAACAAAAAAAATATCTCTACTCTCCATTTCCAGTGTCCATGTGAACTCTTTTTTTTAGGTCCATTCTATGCTTAAATGCGTATTTACCGCAATGAACAATGCCTCAGCCTATTTTCAACGCCGACTTGTACACGTCGGTGGCAGTTATCCTAAGTTAGGTCGGAAGTATAATTAAATAGTCCGGTGCACGCTAGGTTTTGTTTACGATGTGTTCATGCACAACATTGTTGCTGGTGAGTCACAAGTTCGTGGTAACAATGTGCCAGATTTCCCTCTAAAAAGGAATAAGTCACGGCCAAAAATTGAACATCCATATTGTTCTTTCTTGAAAAAAGAAAGGCATGCCATGATTATCAGGGAAGCAAAGATAAACTGGTGTCATTTTGGGGAAAAAACCGTTAGATCCATGGAAATAGCAGACATTGTTTTGGACTGCAGAGTCAAATTTTTGTCTCAAATTTCTTCCTATGGTTCGAGTTCAAGAAAATCAAAATACATGAATAGTAAATAGTATGTTCATAAATACACATTTTAATAGTTGGTAGGACGTGTAGTGAGAATTGAACACGGTGCATAAAGGTTCAGCCAGTAAGTTTACGTATTTTTACATCGAATTCGAATCGCAGTCTGGGCGTGAAATGAAATGGAATGAAATGAACTTTATTAACTGCATCACAATTACATTTGCAATATTTTGCTATACACACAGAGACACAATACAAGCACAAATAAACAAAACATCAAACACAAATACTCAATACCACAGTCAAAACTTGCATCTTGACAAGCGATATGAGGCGTAAAGAATTACCAGTTTAAAAAACAGCAACCTAAAATGCCCCCCTTTTATCAACAACGGCCGAGAAAAAGTCATCACAGAAACAATTTTATCACTATTGTCTAAATTCATTATAAATTCAAATTTATCGGTGTCAACTAAATCAGAGAAGGGAGGGAAAATGTCATCTAAGGTGCTATATGAATTTGACGTCCACGATCGTAATTTTTGCATGTTTTTACTAAGTGTATCTCATCTTTTATTTCATTGAAATTTTCACACAGTCTTTCTTCTGACGGGATCTTGTGGGGTCTTTTATGCCTACCAGTTTCAATCTTTAATATAAAGGCGTTTATTCTAAATCGAGTGAAATTTTTTCTGTTATGAAAGGTCCTAAATCAATAGTAGATGTTTCTCCATTTAAAAGTTTCTTTTAAATTTTGCGTAAGTTCTTAATTTTTTGTCTTCTCTACAATAATATTCCAAAGATTTGGCCCACTGTATATTGAATCTTCGTTTTAATCTTATGTCCAAAATTTTTTGAAGGAAATTGCTCAGTCTTAGAGCCGACATTCTCCTACATTCTGTTGAAACCAAACATCTGGAATGCATATCTTAATGACAATCTCCATTTAAATTTTCCCGTGTCAATATTATCAACGTTACAAAGGAAGCAGTCATAAAGCAATGTATCGGGTCTCTTGTGTACAATTCGTAAACAATTCTTACAAATTTTTGGATATATTTTAAGTGCCAGGAGATATTCACCTATTTCACTTAGTACTGCTATATTCGTAGCTTTCTTGTGTACACCAAAACAGAAACGCAGGAAACTTAGGTGGACTTTCTAAAAAGATGAATTCAGATAGGTGCCAATGTCGTTATCTGCTATATATATTTATTAAATGCTAACTGATATGATCCCCAAATTTCACAGGCATATGTAAGAATCGGTGTTATCAATTTATGAAACAAACTCAACAGAATAGGTAAATTTATGTTAGAATTAATAAATAATCGCTTAAGTCTGGATAAGGATCGCAATGCTTTATCACTTAGTGCTTTTATAGCTTTAGAAAAAGAACCATCAGTTTTAATTTCTATTCCTAAATAACAATAATCGTGTATAATTTCCAAAAGGGCGTTTCCTAAATAAATGTTTCTTTTTAATTTTCTACCAGTCTTATTAAAGATCATTACTTTTGATCTCTGTATATTCACTGTCAGGTTCCATGTCTTACAGTATTTGTTGAGTTTGTTCAGGCTAATTTGTAGACCACCTTCACTTTCATATAAGATGATTAAATCGTCTGCATATAACAGACAATTTATACTTTTGTTATATAACTGTACCGGGCAGCAGTCGGGAGTACAGATATCTGGTAAATCATTGATATATATATATATATATATATATATATATATATATATATATATATATATATATATATATATATATATATATATATATATATATATATATATATATATATATATGTTGAAGAGGGTGGGGCTCGGGGTACACCCTTGTCTAAGCCCATTGTTTAACATGTTAGGTACATGTATATGTTTAGCGTGTTAGGTACATGTATATATAAATTTGTGTGATAATAGCAGACATTCTCAATTACTTGTCATCTTATAATAAAGTCATGCATTCAGTTCATATTTCATAAAACACAACATAGTAAGATGGGGATGCTATAATTTGAGAAAATGAAATGCGATATATATATATATGTATATATATATATATATATATATATATATATATATATATATATATATATATATATATATATATATATATATTTATATATATATTCCAATTATGTTAAGAGAAAATGAAATAAAATCAGTGGTAGGATGGATTATTTAGTTCTGGGGGAAATATTTTTCAGGGAATTTAATTTTGGATTGGGTATAAATCAACACTTCTGATCTATCGTCAGAGAATCTGAGCATTGTATTTATTGCAATCAAGGTAAGAAGCCTTGGCAGTTACAAAGACCAAAATATAACTCTTTGATAACTAATTTTTGTCGTTTGTTTAGCCCAAAAGCAAAAGATTTGTCTTAGCCTGGAACCACAAGATAAGCACAGAAAATAAGGAATGCACGTACTGACATTTTGTGTTTTTGATGGACCAAACAGCCAAAAAAATAGAAATATATCCTTTGATTTAGTGGTTGTTTTGGTTTGTTCCTCCCCTGTACGTCAAGTTTTCTCTGAGCCATATATCAAAAGAAAAACATATATTGATCTCATGATGAATGTTGACGAATGTGCACGGAAGGGGATTGTTTCTGTCTGCCTAACTATTATGATAAAGCAAATAAGTAAAACTATACAGCTTCGGATATACTGTTTACACCTTTATGTATAAACTAAATTTACACATTATATAAATTCATGTTAAAAATATTTTTTGCAACGTTTAAAACAGAAATGAATTGCAAAAGAAATAAGAAGGATCTACTTAAGGTTCATATTTAATAATGATGGTAACTGGTTATAAAATTATTGATTAAAATTTTTTTCAGTAAAGGTTTGAAATCATATCACTGTATAACTAAATAAATCCTAATTTGAAAATCCTGAAATGCAACATTCTTATCAGATAAAAAGCACCGAATGAAATGAAATGAACAGCACACTAAATAAAGCATAATCAACAGAAAGACCAACAAATGATGAAAGTAGTCTATGATATCAGGTAACAGCGCATTTGGGGCTTTTCTTTTCATCTGTCAAGAATTCAATGGTTCAAGGGTTAAGAAATTTTTATTTATTAAAATAAAATTGATTGAGATTGACAATACACATATTTGGTTGGAATTCATGAAAGCCTGACTTTCGTATCATGTATATTCCTTGGGTTATGCAGGTTTAAATGAGACCACGGCAATTGATAACTGTGGGACATGTGGGTCTGACGAGACGGCTTTTTGCAAGAAAAGGTCATCATAGGACACATTTATACACCAGGATTTATATTACCCACTGTGCAAAGTTTTATTTGCTTGTGTGCATGTTGTAAATAGTACAGTGCACCATGATTAGGAATGGCGAGTTGTATATATTATACAGGTATTCTTGTTATTTGAGGCAGCAGACACGATCTGGTATGTCGGTGCCCCAGTGGCAAAGGGAAGATTCTATATAAAACTAAGAATATACTTTTCCTTCCTTTCTTGCTTTATTTCTCTCTCCCTCCTTCCTTATTTCTTTCCGACTTACTTATGGAGAATCATAGCATGGTAATAAGAATTTACATATGTATGTATGTATGTATGTATGTATATATATATATATATATATGTGTGTGTGTGTGTGTGTGTGTGTGTGTGCTTCAGTTGAAGAGACGTGTTGTGCTACAATAGACACTACTTCTCAAGTGAGTGATAAGAAAGTTCATGTATCTTTATTATACAGAATCTCATAGATTAGTTCTTGCGAAACTTGGAGTGAACTGCTAATGAAACGGAATATACATGCTACACCCAGAATGCAATTTATCCTCACGTGGCCACTTTGGCCTGGCATGGCCATGTCTGACGTGGCCATTACACCCTTGATACCCCATTCCATCTCGGTATGGCGCTTGATACCCCACTCGGCTCCTCTCGTGTCCGCAGCCTGCATGGGGCAGGGAAAAACGCCGTACTCTGTACACACAGGACGGTCCAAGCGCATCCACTCATTGACTGCAGCCGTATGACCTAGAAGTCCCACACTTGCAGGCTATTTGGCTGCAAATAATTTCACCAGAGGCTGCCCCAATGATTCAAAATATATAATATGTCCTAATTCAGAGTGTCAATTGCTCCCTGATTGGTGCCACATGGATTCCAGAGCCAAATAGGGCGCTTGTGCCAAATAAGGCAATGCGCTATACCCTTAGAGTTATGTAGATCTGGATATTGCTGTTTTTTCAGAACGATTCCATAATCTAATAAACAATCGGCCAGCTCATTTATTATCCAGAGCACTTGTCAATCTCTGATCAATGTAGGTCTACTTAAAATCAATACAATATACATTACATATATGTATATATATATATATATTTATATATATATATATATATATATATATATATATATATATATATATATATATATATATATATATATATATATATATACATATTTAAGTTTTCTGCCACTTATTCTTTTACTCATTTCATATTTACATATTCATAAGCATAACCATATGCACTCTTATACACAGCCTGTGACGGGTAGTCCATATATATGTACCAATATGTATCAATAGGGGTTTGTACTGTATTTGCAATTCTTATATAATATATATATATATATATATATATATATATATATATATATATATATATATATATACATATATATACATAAATATATATGTATGTATATATGTATATATATATATATATATATATATATATATATATATATATATATATATATATATATATATATATATATCAACTTAGCTGAAATGCACATACCAACTGCACCTAATCCCCATTCCTGAAAAAGAATGGTTCAATGGAGGCTGGTATGCATGAATAACATAATCAACGCGGCCCAGGTCATTGTATTTAGTGTGTAAGCACTATATATTAGCAAATATCTCAAGCATCTTAGCAGCATATTATAGTTATTATTTTAGTATTTACATATTTTTAGGATATATTTATGTTCTTGCTATTGTATTCCAAATAGCCTACTTAAATCGTATTTTGTACCAACAGGCAACATAACTAGCATAACGGTTTCACTTAATTTTCATGAAGTATCAAGAATACTGTGTTCTTGTTATTCTATTTTATATAGTCTACTAAAATCTTTATTTTTTTTTTTTTTGCCAACAGGCAACATAACAAGCATGAAGGTTTCGCTGATTTATCATGAAGCATCAAGAATACTGTGTGGAGTCGACAGGAGTGTGTATGATTGCTATAGGCCCAGGGGCCACCTGTGATCTGCAAATTTGCATATTTTTTTGTACCTCTGATATAAACCAATTCACGCACAGATCATTCTAAAATAAGCCAAGCAAAATATTTAAAAAGTTGTATGGTCACTATATGACTATATATGAAGAGTCAGAGATTCATGTTGCTACTTTGTGGTTATTCATATTAGGCCACATAAAAATACCCTGGTTTGTTATCAGTGCCCTCATATTCCTTTGTACCATACCAATTTTTAAAAATTATTTTTTTATATATATTTGTGAATAAAATCACTGACAAAGCTTCAATTAATGCCTTGGGCAGTCAGAGCCTCTAGCGTCGATTAAGAGAACAATATTATAGCATTCTTGTGACATTCTGAATGAATAAATGACCTGTACAGGCAATGGGGATTTGCGGAAAGCTTTAATACAGTAAATCACTTGAAGGGAAGGGAAGACATTAAAAACACTCCCTCCCTTCCATCATCAAGGGGGCAGGGGGCTTTGGAGAGAGCGGACCTCCCTCTTAAGCTTGGGTGTTTTTAAAAAAATTATACTTCATATCGTGTATTCTAATGACAATTTGCAAGATTTAAATAACTCATGATTTGCCTCTATATTGTCAATAGCATAACTGAATAATGATGAAACACAACAGACAAGCACAGTCATACATGTTTGTCACATCAAGTCATCCATTTATTCATATGGCATTAAGACTCTGACAGCATTACATTATGATGCATTGTATGCCCGCATGCACACACTATGTCTCAGCGGCATTTGTCACAGAAACAATAACTGTGACAGTTTTCAGTGGATCTAATAATGTGTGACTATTGTGGGAACTTTTATTTTGTTTATTTTTTTTTTTGAAAGTTGTTTGAAAGCTAATAATTCCAGTAGGTGGTATTCATGTTCCAAAACTGGTAGCCTACTGCATCATTTGGTAGAAGTGGCAAGTATGCTATTCACATTTCTTGCACCAATCTGACTCATCATAGTGATAAAAGATTCAAACTTGTTCATGTCCACTCTCAAGAGAGCTTGTATTTACTGGATTCAGCATCCCAATTAAGGTATCTAAATAACGACACATGTGATCATTAATTATACTCTCCAACAGAACACGAAGGAAACCCCAGCAGAATGTGAATTCTTGTTGCCCAGTAGGAATTTCTGGTTTGAGGTTTGCTGTCCAGGTTAATTACGGGCCCGCTGCCCCGTGCCACACAATGCTGTACAATGCCGCAACATACTATGCCATGCAATTTATTTTTTGGACTAAGCTGTTTCATACAGTCAAGTCATACTGGATGGATACAAAATGTCGTGGCTTCATGTGATCACTGAAATTTATAAGAAGGAACACACACTTATTTGTGAAAGAGTGGTACATTGCCTACCTTCTGAATATTAGCAGAACTCAACAGATAATGATAACAATGATATAACTTTACAATAACAATATATTAACAATCAAAATCAGTACAAAGTAGGTAAATGAAGTTATCACTTAACTAGGCTGGTTTTCAACATTTAAACAGTCTTAGGTAAATCTTAATCCCTGGTGAGATTATCCACAGGTACTGTCCAACAGTTCCACAGGAGCTAAAAGACCAGACTTAAGATGCAGCCATGCAATTTACTGAATGCGTGGAAGCAGGCTTGGAAAGGTATGCAGGATTAAAAAGGAATGATTGCCTAGAGGAACCAATGGAGGTTGCTGCAGTGGCTAATACAACACCAGAAAGACAGAGATCAGCGAGATCTTGACTACCTTAACTAAGATTCAGAAGGATCAGGAGAAAATGTCTGCTCAGATGACTAAGCTGGAATCTGCCAAGCGGAATCCAATGGATTATCAAAGGAGTGATGAGGGACGCAGATTTGAACAACAGACTCCTCAAGGAAGCAATCCACGATCACCTCAACAAGGTTGAGTGTTTCCTGTGTGGGGGAAATCACTTCCGTGTGGGATGTCCACTACGACCGCCACATCCAAGGAATGCACCTAGAGATTTAACAGCTGCCAACCAGACTACTCCGGAAAACTAGAATCGGCAGGAGTTGATCACATGAGTTCTAGACTGGGTTTGTCTGTAAGAGCAGGAAATGTGAGTATAACTTGTCTTATAGACACTGCAGCTAGTGTATCGCTTCTGCACAATATGGTATTTAAGAAAATATGTAATGATAGTGGTAGGATTAGGTTATTGAAACCTGCAACTTCATTGTTTACTGTTTCAGGAACCCCTAGTAAGGTATATGGTAAAACTGAGGTCCATTTCAAGGGGTTAGGAAATTTAACAGTGTTATTTGTAGATGGTATTAAACACCAGTGTATCATTGGTGATGATGCACTAGCTGCTAATAGAGCAGTGGTAGATTATGCAAGGCAATTATTGATATGGCAGGGGAAACAGCTACCAGTACAACCTTACAATGGGTTGCCCACTATAGACTTGAATGGCCCCTTTCAGGCTATGCATGATATTGAAATTGGAACTAATTCTTTGGGCAATGCCTGTTCAAAATTTGATGAAGTAATTGCCCAAAACAGGCATGTTTTCTATGAGGAAGGGAGCCCTTTTGGTCAGTGCCCTTTAGTAGAAGTGACCATTGACACAGGGAATCACCCGCCTATGCGGCAACGGCCATACAGAGCACCTCTTGCTAAGTGCAAGATAGTAGATGAATGTGTAGATCAGATGCTGGAGGATGGAGTCATAGTACCCAGTAACTCCCCATGGGCCTCTCCAGTGTGCTTGGTCCCAAAGAAGGATGGAACTACCCGGTTCTGTGTTGACTACCGTAAGTTGAATGAGGTGACTGTAAAGGATAGATATCCATTACCACTCATACAAAGTATCTTTGACCAACTTGGAGGTAAGTCTATATATAGTGTGTGTGACCTAAAAGCTGCATACAATCAACTCCCTGAGGCTAAAGAAGACCAAAATAAGACTGGATTTATCTGTCACCGTGGCCTCTTCAATTTTACTGTTGGCAGCTTTAATTTAGCCAATATGCCCAGTATTTTTCAGAGGACAATGGAGATGGCTTTGCCTGATTTATTGGGTATGTGTGTGTGGGTTTTCATAGATGATTTGATCATCGCATCTGAATCCCCTGAGGCTCATGCCAGAGATTTGCAGGCTGTCTTTGATAGGCTGCGAACAGCCAAACAAAAGTTAAAGGCTTCAAAATGCCATTTTGGTATGGAAGAAGTCAAATTATTAGGGTATATCTTCACTCCTGAGGGCATTCACAGTGATCCAGAGAAGGTCCGAGCTATAGTTGAAATGCCAGCCCCAAAGAACTTGAAGCAAGTTCTCTCCTTCATGGGGATGGCTAACTATTATTCAAAATTCTATCCCAGTCAAATGCGCGCGCAAGGTAAATTCGTCTTTTTTTCCGGGCATAAATTTGTAACAAATCCCAGCAACCATGTCCTCTCGTGCATTGCTGACGTTGCTTGTTATGTCAGCAGCCAGCACATTGTGTTTCATTGATCTTGCTTTCATAAACAAAGTATAACATGAAGTCTGCTGTCAGAACAGCACGTGCCGCATGCACCGCGTGATAACCCAAGTTGCAAAGCTTATTACTGTTAAAAAAATAAAAGGGGGGATGGGTCTGTCACTTGAGGTGTTTTATTTATATTTAAGTTGATCAGGTTTGCTTGTTTGTCTCTTGCAACATTACTATGTTGTTGGAAACTGGGATAGAATGGGGTTTAACTACTTCTGGGGAGGATTGGATGTTCAACTAAGCTCACACCATGAAGGCTTGGCAGCCGTCCATGCCCTCCTTCGTCGGGCATGGACTAAACCTGCCAAGCCTTCATGGTGCGGGCTTAGTTGAACGTCCAATCCTCCCCAGAAGTAGTTAAACCCCTAAACAATTCCTGGGTATGCACGAGTGTCAGAACCTTTAGTGAAGCTGACTCGAAAACACAAGCCTTTTGTGTGGGGTCCAGAACAACAACACTCCTTTGAAAATCTAAAAGAACTGCTTATGTCACGGGAGGTGATGGCATACCCCCAGACTGATAAGAGTTACAAATTATACACAGACGCTAGCGACACGTGTGTTGGGGGTATTTTGGTTCAGGATGACAATTCTGGTGTGGAGAGGGTGATACAGTATGTCTCTCACCAATTGTAATCCACCCAAAGAAAGTGGTCAACCATAGAAAAGGAGGCCTATGCAGTAGTACACTGTATAGACAAACTAAGGGCCTACCTTTATGGTGCTGATTTCATTGTTTATACAGATCACAAGCCCTTACGCTCTTTGCTCACCAAAGAGATGTGCAACATAAAATTACAGTGCTGGGGGTTTTCCTTGCAGAATTTGGTGCAAAAATTCAATATGTAAAAGGGGCCTGTAATGTAAGAACTGACTTGATGTCTCGTTTGCCTGCACCAATGGACATAGCTGTGCTGGATACTGTAGACTGGGTTGACCCAGATGCCATCATGGGTGAAGCATGTAAACAACACATTCCCCTTGAGGCAGACCTGTTGGATGCAGAGACCATCAAAAAGGCGCGGAAGGAGGAGTTCCCTCATTTGTTTGTAGAAAGGGGTACTCTGGAGTCAGACTATGAAGTACATGAGGGTCTGTTGTATTCAAATAGGCGACCAACACCAGCTTGTCCATGGCATCCCAGGTTGATATTACCCAAGGCCTTTCGTGACAATGTAATTGATAGGTGTCGTAAAGATGTGGGGCATATGGCCCTCTCGAAGACACTGAATCACGCCCCTGAGGTTGCAATAACAGACCGCGGTTTAGAATTCTCATCTGGCCATTTTCGACAGTTTCTGAAGGACTACGGCATTGAACAGCAACAGACCACGCCATATCATCCTGAGACTAATGGGAAAGTGGAAAGGCTGAACTGGACTCTCAAGGAAATAATCACAAAACTAGTGAATAATCAAGTTAGAGATTGGCAGAATAAACTAGCACAGGCCCTATGTGCTTATAGAAACATCGTCAATGATTCTACTGGGTATACCCCATTTTATTTGATGTATGGGCATAGGGGCAGACTACCCTTTACCAAATGTCTCAACACTCCTACCGGGGGCCACCCTGTGACAGGTTGTTTGAGTGATTTGTCAGATGCTCTTATCATGGCTCGACAACATTTGGCTGACTCACGAAAGCATAATCGTGAATGTCTGAATAGGCGTGCAAATGCAGGTGAGCTACAGCCAGGAGATACAGTAGTTGTCAAAGCCCAAGAGCAGATGACATTTACCTCCGGGTGGGATCCACAGTTTGAAGTCCTTAGGGTTAGAGGACCTGTTTGTTGGATACGGCATCAACGGACTGGAAGAGTTCGTTCTGTGAACCATGATAAATTATTATTAGATGATCCAAATATGGCTTGGGATGAGGTGGCAACTAGACTGCACCAAAATCGGCGGCAAGGTGCCAATCTCACAGCTGCTCCCAAATGGGATGTACGTCCCCCAAATAAGGAAGTTACCACTCCAACTCCACAGCCTCCCAAGAACCCTGATCAAGGCTTAGACCAGAGGGAGGAGACGGATATGGATGTGGATGACTATGAGCAACCCGTCCCTGCTATATTTGGCCATGACCCAACTTCAGCTGATAGCGGTGGCGTTACTCCAACCAATACCAGTGGAGCACACAGTGCACATGCGTTTCCCATAATACACTCCCTGCCTGTGCCGACTCATCAGTATTTTACAAGATCAAGAAGGCCAGTGTCGAATGAGAACGCAACTGAACCACCACCGCCTTCACCACCACCCCCATCAATACCGGTAAACAGGGGAGCCACAGAATGTTCTCCAAGTGCCGAGGATCAGAAGCGACAACATCTGGCTGCAAAAGAATTGGTAACCTTTATGTCTGTTTAATACTTCGGTGTGTACAACTCTCACTAGTGGATATAAAACCCTTGCCAGATGGATTACTTGTGACCAGAGCTCAACAACTCCGTGTCCAGTCTGCAGAATGGACAATATCAGTTGTTATTGATAACCCTGAGCTAGACCCAGGGCTTGTTCACAACATCCATCTTCTCATTGCTCAGGCCAAGAAGGAGGTAGATAACGACATAATTGTCAAATTAAGGTGTTTCTTGGACAGGACGGTTAAAATATCTCAAATCTTCTCTGGCACAGGGTCAAGTACTACCACCGAAGTCTCTAACACGCCGCTTCCCACAGGGATGGTTCGATGTAATCGGCCAGATAGGGCATACCTTATTTGGACTGGCGACCGATGACAGTATAGCTGAATGCCGCCGTGCCATCTCACAATCTCAAATTCTACAACGGGATGTGGTGCATCAAGTAAATAAGCTTACCACCATGTTGAACCGAACCCAAGGAATTGCAGCATGGAACCAACACAGAATTTCTCAGGTGACTGATTTTATTTCTGGAAGATTGGTTCCCACATTAAACCAGGCGGTAACTGCTATGAATATTATGCAGAGGGAGGTTCATCGTTTAGAAAGAGTCTTTTATTTTGAACGGACTGTTTCCACTCTGGAACAAATTACTAGCTCTTATATAAACTTGCTGCATACTAATGCATGACAAAAGGCTTCACTAGAACTGGGAAGACTGACGGAGGATATCCTCAGTCCCTCTCAATTAAGGGAGGTATTGCAGATGCCTACTTCCTCAACTGACTACCCAATGGAGCCAATCCAATGGTATTACAAACACACGCATGTATACCCTGTGTGAGGGAAAGATACTCTAATTTACCTGGAAAATTACCTTTGGTAGATGGTTACACCTATAATCGATATCATCTAGACACCTGGCCAGTCCCTTATCCATGACTGGGGTATTCTATCCGGATATTGGTGGACCATCCTGATGTGGGACTAAGAACAACAAATGGGGACATCTTCCACCCTACTGGGTGTATGGGATGGAAGCCCATGGTATGTCGTGCAGGACCTTTATATAATACCGAAAGGTGGCATTGTCCATGAACGTTAATTGCAGGTGATGTAAAACAAAGTCACACATGTGAAGTAAGCATTACCCAGCAATCTAACTTGACACAAGTAACTGAAATTAGTTACAGGGAATACATTGTTTTTACCTTTGGGGGAAACCTTCGAGACGAGGTGTGAAGGTCAGCCGGGGAAACAACAAGCTATAAACCCAGGTATGTACCTGATAACGGTACCTTCTGGATGTGTAGTTATGGGAAAAGGAGTCACTCTAACGGGTCTCATAGAAGGTGTAGGACATATATCAGTCAAGGCCTTGCAAATGTTGTCGTCTAATATTCTGAATATCACTGAAATTATACCTGCTGAACAGGCTAAATCTGTTCTAAATCAACCTCATTTTGAGAACCGAAAACCATTTGTTCAAACGAACTTACAGCCATTACCCCTCTCTCCCTCTACATTCAATTGGACACATCTCGGTAGTAGGATCTCGTTTGGCATTCTCTTCATTTTATTAATTTTAGTTGTAGTAGCTATCGTTACTGGGGTGGTGATTTGGAAAAAGTGGGACTATCTTGTAATGTGTCTAATGCCCTAAAAAATTCCACCTGAAAAAGCAACTACTGTGAATAACGAACCCTCCTCCTCTCCTTCTACTCGACCTACTTTGCCATTACATCCCTCTAAAATTTACTCATCCTTTACCCACCTATCAGGAATTAATGCTACTTCAGATACCACCATGAATCCTCCTACTCAACCCATATCTATCCTTAAGCCCAAACCTTCTGGTCTTGAGTAAATATTACTCCTAATATGGGCATAAAAGGGGACAACTTCGAGGCATTGCCACAGCTCATTTAAGGAAGTTGCCACGTGGGGTTGGCTGCGACCCTTAGTGGGTGACGGTATATGCATTGCTGTCATGTTGGCTGATACTGTTCTCCTTGGACCTACATAGAAAATTTGTGATGGTAATTTAATTTTATTCATTCATCCTAATTTAATTTTAAGTGTAAGTTCATCATATTATCGACATATTAACATCTTATCTGTCCCCATGTCAATCTAATGAGTAACGGAAACCTGTTAATATATAGTGTATGTTTTAAGTATTGACGGTGATTAAATGCAGGACGCTGCAATATGTGAATAAGTTTGACATTATCTTGATGTATCAATGTCAAGGGAATATAGTATAGTACTCCAATGGTAGCATTGAAACTGCATAACAAAGCTCTGTGAATGCAGACTTCTGCATAACTCAACCATAACTGCGAGTTACTGAGTAATTGTACTCATATGTACATCTACGTATAAACTTGTGCATTATTATGTGAATTTATAGCTAGAATATCTAGGTTAAATTAGATAGCTTTAGTCCTAATGGTGACAGATGTGTGCCTCATAGTTACCTTGTGGCTGTTTGGATTCACCCAGCCCCCTGAAAACCTAGACAGAGCGTTGAGTCTTCCAAAATGGCAGATAACTGTGCCGGCCCAGGAACATTGCATGTATCAATATTATATATTTTTTATTTTATCTTATCTTATTATATTTTATTCATTTTGTTCTGTGCCTATAGACAGACAAGGTTGGCCTGAATAATGAAAGCAAGTTACATGTAATCAGGGCAAGCCCACCTATCACTATCTTGTTAATGTGTATATGAAAGTGTTAATTTTAGACTGTTTTTTGTGCCACCTGGATTGAAGTAGGGTGGCAAAGAACGAGTTAATGGTTGACTCTTTACTGGTACCCTGTACTTGAGGACTCTACCGAGTATACCCGATTTACCCTTTTGTTTTGTTCCTATTGGTGTTAAGCCGATAGGATATGGATCAACGTGTTTTACATTTTTTCAATAACATTGGTTAGCATAAGTAGTGAAGTAGAGTAACGAACTAGTCCCAACAGAAGTGTCACAAAACCTACACCCAAATATATGACATCGTAGACTATGGATTGATTTGTTATTTTTATGTAACACTATCATATCGTATCTGGATATGAATTTTCATATCAATAATATTTATTTCATGTGCCCAGGGGGATAATATGGTGTGATTTATTCCCTGGCTTATCATATGGTATATTGGAATGGAAATCGCCGGATGGACGCTGAGAAACATTATACAGTAAGATATGTATGATATTGTTGTCATTTCTAGGACATCGATGCTTTAATGTCTTTTCATTTAGTTTGTGCCTTCTGTCAAAAGGTACTGGCGAGCTTGAAAACGAATCCGGGTCAATTACAGGGTTTTAATGTTTCTCATACTTTTCATATTTTTATTTGTATTATGTACTTATATCATTGCCATTATTATTTCATTATTATATTGATTCAATTGAGTATATTGGTACGCACTGTGTCAACCTTGTAGACCGGTTAATATGGCATATTAGGGGTTAACTGCATTGGCACCCCTGCCACAGGCCTACAATTGAGACTAGTGCCCTAACAGTATATATATATATATAGGATGCAGGTACTATTGACCAGTTTGGTCATTTACAGATAGTCAGTAAATGATGTTATACAATGTTAAATATCCAAAAGAATTTTTATATGATAGTTTTACATACATATATATGCTATGGAGGAGTGCTGAATGACATCTCCCACTGGTGAGCCATGTGCTAGTAACCTCTGGCTCCATATTACTTTGAAGATGCTTTATTATTCTGATTTATGTAGTTTAACGGTTTGGATATTCTATTCTAATCCTATAAATTTCAAATTAGCCAGATACTCGATATGAGTTTTGATACATGTTTATGCATGTAACAAAACTGAAGAAGGGAAACGTATGTAAAGTACTGTAGCGACTTTTTCTGGTAAACCTCTAAATATCAAAGTCCTGCAGTGACTTTAATTATATTTCTAATATTAAGTGATTTTAATTATATTTCTAATATTAAGAATTTCAAAAGTAAAATGAAAGGGTTAATGGCAGTAAAAGTTGCATACTAGCCAAATTGTAGTTATTTGTGGATAGGTGATGGAACCATCTTATGTAGTATTTACTTTAAGCAGTTCAGATGCACGTGGGTCATTAACAAGTCATGAATCACCACACAGCGAGAAGCCAATAAGTAAAAATACGTTCTGGTCGTTAAATAGTCATTAAGTTTTTAACTGATGAAGAGTCAACAAGGCATCTGGTCCATCGTTGCTTATTTAGTCATGAAGTCGCAAATATCGCATTAAGCTATTCGGTAAACCAGACATTCAGATATTATTGTAAACATTGAAGTATTTATTGAAAACAGGTAACTGGTAAAAATATACGTTCCTTAAACAGTACGAGACCTCACTGGCGCTTTTCGGTGCTGATCTAAGAAATATTACATGAGTTCATTAGTCACTGTCAAAACAGAACCCACGAGAGCATATTGGTGACTCAGTAAAGGTGACGTGTATTCTACATTAGCAATGTACATCAGAAATAAACAGCCTTTCTTACCATTTTGGCCACTGAACGGATGTGTTAGGCTGTCTCTCCCCTGCTTGCCTGCACGACTGTATTATTTTATTATACCTGAACTATGGAACAGGGAATCTTCTGAAGTGACACGAGTCAGCGCGTTTGCCAACAGGCCCCAACATTATAAAGAAAGTAAAGGGACACCTCTCTTTTCTAGGAACGGGAGAACTTTACAAGGTGTTACAAAGCTAATATATATATATATATATATATATATATATATATATATATATATATATATATATCGCTTTTTCTGTTAGTGGCAACTTCTAATAACCTTTAATCAATTAGGAGTTGCTTACAAAACACGCATTTCCTATCCTATCAATACAATCATCCACTCTAAGAATTGAATGGGAGTCTGATTTAGTCACCATTATATAATCAATACAAAATCACATTGAACCATCAGGGTTTGGAACCAATACAGTAGGACTACTCCAGCTACTCTTGCTTGGCTCAATAATATCATTTTCCAGCAAGTAATTTATTTCTTCTCAAACTGCAGCCAATCTCAAAAGATTTATCCGATAAGGTTGCTGCTTTATTGGACCAGCATCACATACATCCACATCATGACATAATATTGAGGTGCGACCAGGCTGGTCTGAGAATTAATGTTCAAGCTCATGAACAAGTTTTGCTAAATCAGCTTGCTGTGCAAACTCCAAATGCCTGATCTTGCTATCAAGATTTTGTAATATGTCAGAGTTCTGCATTTTTACACTTGAAAAAGAACTCAAGTCTTCATTTGAGAATGGATCATTCTCATTCTCATCATTATATTTTCCATCATTCTTTACAATAGTAGCACTGACAATTCTTACTGATGTTCCTCTTCCATGGTATTCTTTCAAGATGTTGATGTGACAAACCTATTTAGCTTTTCTCCTATCTAGTGCACATAATATATGTTCCACATCGTTCAATTTTCCTTCAACCAGGTAAGGACCACTGAATTTTGCCTGAATTGAATGCCCTGGCATGGACAAAAGTCCCAATACCTTGTCTCATGGTTTAAAACTTCTTTACCTTGCCTTTTATCATACCATGTTTTCATCTTACCCTGTGCATTAATCAAATTTGATTGTGCCACCTCACAAGCCTTTTTCACCCTTTTATTGAATTTGGACACACACTCAAAGATAGGTTCATCTTGTGGCTCCACCAACCATTTTTCTTTCATAAGCTTTATTGGACCTCTCACAGTATGTCCATACATCAGTTCAAATGGACTGCACCCCAGTGACTCGTTTGGTACTCTCTGGTGACAATTAATAATATATGCATACCTTTATCCATTCATTTTCATTTTCAAAACAATAGGTTCTCATCATGTTCTTCAGTTTTTGATGATACCCTTCTAGAGCGCCATCTGTTTCTGGCAGGCTGAAGATTTAATCTGTTTAATGCCTAATGATGGAGGGAGCTTTATTGTTTTTAATGGGATGGCTTCAGGATACCTGGTGGCTGAATCCATGATAGCAAGGAGAAACCTATTTCCTGCTTTTATTTTCAGAAGTTATTCCATACAATCTATAATAACCCTGCTAAATGGTTCTTCAAAATTAGGGATGCTAGTCAAAGGAGCAGATTCGATTTTCTAATTGGGTTTTCTGACCAATTGGCATGTGTGACATGTCTTACAAAATTCTGCCACATCCCAATGTAATCTGGGCCAAAAGAGGCATTGTAATATTCTATGTTGAGTCTTGCTAATACCCAAGTGGCCCACCATAGGCAAACCATGAGCTGTTCTTCGGACTTGTGATCGATGTGATGGAGGAACCCCTATTTGATGAATGATCCTCCATTCTTCATCAGTGGAAGCATGTGGAAATCTCCATTTCCTCATTAACACTCCTGACTTAATATAATAACAGACCAAGTAGTTTGGTGCCTGTTCTACAGTTGAAGCTGTACTTGTTAATTTCTTAATGGAGGGTCAGCGTTTTTGCTCCCTAATCAGCCTATCTCGATTCAAATGAGGCATTTGACTCAGATGATCATTTTGGTATACCTGGGCACAGAGGTTACCATCATGGCTTACCTATGGACTCACGTTACCTTCATGGCTTACTTGGTCTTTCTAGTTACCAGCAAAGAATGTCTCTGCCAGCCCTAGACATTGATCATCCTTGTCACTGGCTCTTCTTTAGAAGCTTCAACAGCCATTGGCCTTGTCAGGACACAGCTGGGAACGAGCCCAGAAATTCCTGCTCAAGATGCTCTGTGCGCTCTCTCGTGACAGGCATGAGTACATCCTCCAACGGTAAAGACTGGGCAGCGCCAATGTCCCTTAAGATCACAACTACCTTCTGGTCAACAGCATTTTCTTTCTGTGACACCAGCCATTCTGATTTGAACGTTTCTAGCCATTTAATATGGACTCATCTAGCCCAACATGTGGGTTCTCAAATTTAGCATGGAGAATATCAGAATGCCAGTCAGACACATTTAGAGGTAGGCATGCCTTAATGCTGGCTAATCCAACTGGTTTCCCAGTATTATTCGTTCTTCTCTGGAATAAAACACACTTGTATTTCACATGACCCTTATATGGCAGTAACTGCATTTGATCCACTAAAGAACTTCTGTCCCTTTTTGTCATTAGCAGGTTTATCAGACTGAGGAGCATTATTGGGCCTTTTGTTCTTCTGATTTTTGATGGGGAGAGAGGTTTCCTGCTCCATGGGAGGGTTCTTTCCAAATTTAAATCTGAACTGACCCTGTTTGGGTTTTCCAAAGAAGCTTTTACGTGTCAACTCACAGTCATCAGCCACAACTGCAGCTTCATGTAATTTATCTGCCTTACGTTCATCCAGGTAGGTGTTAATTTCTTTCGCAATGCAACCTTTAAAATCTTCAACCAAAATAAGTTCCCTTTATTTGTCAAAATCATTTTCTATTTTCCTGGAGGCACACCTTCTGTCATAGAGATTCTCTTTCTTTCTGGCAAATTCCATTTTTGCCTGGTTTCTTTTGGCTGTCCCTGAATTCCTGTCTATAAACCTCAGGTCTTAACTCTTATGCTATCAGAACAGCATCTTTCAACAGATCAAATTCAGAACTTTATTCTATAGAGAGGGATGAATAAAATTCTTGTGTATTTCTAATAAACACTTTGCAAAACAAGAGGCCATACCCTTCTAGGCAATTCTAAAATTTCAGCTATTTTCACAAAAGACAGAAACAATTTTGACACTTCTTTTTCTTCAAATTGTGGCACTAACCGTGTATTCTTTGCTATATCAAAGGTTCCTGACTGTGTTGAATTACCTGATCTAGAATGCGTAAGTTCAAGCTTTTTTCGCTTTAACTTCTGTTCTCTTGCCGCTCTTGCTAATTTTAGCTCATGCTCTCTTGCTTCTCTTGCTGCCTGTGCTGCCTCTTTTGCGTCCTGTGCTGCCTCTCATTCACTCTGAAGTTTTAATTTAGCTAATTGCAACTGAATTACCAAACTTTTATCCTCTGATCCCTCATCCTCAAGGAAAGCTTCTTCAACCAAATGGGAAATTATCGTTTGTTTCAAAGGTATTTTCCTGTTACCTGATGGTACTTCTACCTTCAAGTATTTGTCCACATTTTCCAGGTCTTCTTCTAACAATTTATCAAAATCTTTGACTGTTATGTCCTCATTAGCTAGAAACACACTTGGATCTATTGACACGTTGTCTTATTGTCTGTATATTGACCAACAACTGTTATAAATACCAGATATCCTTTGTTGAGGTCAAACTGTAAGATATGCTGTATTTAGAAACTTCACAATTTTTCCATATGATACAACCGTGATGTTCTTATTGCAAAATAACGTTTTGTCTGAAATTTAATCCTGTTTGTCTTGAATTGATCCCGGACTAGCCCCCACAATTAGTTACAATGCCCAACTTTTAAATATTAGCAGCAATCAATAAAGAATGACAACAATGATATAACCTTAACAAGAACAATATAATGACACTCAAAATTCAGTAAATGTAGGTAAATGACATTATAACTTACCTAGGCTGGTATTCAACAGTTGAACAGTCTTTGACCGGTGTAAAACCACCAGTTGCCTTTCATGGGTGACTGCCTGTCTCAAGTCAGGAGTGAAATTTGTTTCTTCACATTGGTATTGGAAAAGAAATGTTGATGCTTTGGCAAGTCTGAAATCTCTTTGCCGTCATTGTTGGGTTTGGAATTAATGAATATGGATCATGTGTTTCTGTACTATTTGAAAATTACTTCATTGGCTATGTTGTGCTGTGGGCTTTGTTCTCCGACTCATAGTTATAGTGGAGGTAGGGTGTGTTTATAATGTTCCAGATTCATAAATGTCACAAAAACGATGTAGGGCTACTTTACTCTTTTACTTTAAACTTAGCTGACTGACAAGTCGGGAGAACTAAAAGGTGATAGGCCTAACAGGCCTCTTTTTATTTTTGGCAGAAGAAATGAAATTTTTGTGTTTTGGGTGGTTAGGCCTATACATTTTGGAAAAAGAACTAGTGTCTGCAGTTAATGATGAATATTTCTAAGGTTGAGAGGACCGGTGTAAAACCACCAGTTGCCTTTTATGGGTGACTGCCTGTCTCAAGTCAGGAGTGAAATTTGGTTCTTCACATTGGTATTGGAACAGAAATGTTGATGCTTTGGCAAGTCTGAAATCTCTTTGCCGTCATTGTTGGGTTTGGAATTAATGAATATGGATCATGTGTTTCTGTACTATTTGAAAATTACTTCATTGGCTATGTTGTGCTGTGGGCTTTGTTCTCCGACTCATAGTTATAGTGGAGGTAGGGTGTGTTTATAATGTTCCAGATTCATAAATGTCACAAAAACGATGTAGGGCTACTTTACTCTTTTATTTTAAACTTAGCTGACTGACAAGTCGGGAGAACTAAAAGGTGATAGGCCTCACAGGTCTCTTTTTATTTTTGGCAGAAGAAATGAAATTTTTGTGTTTTGGGTGGTTAGGCCTATACATTTTGGAAAAAGAACTAGTGTCTGCAGTTAATGATGAATATTTCTAAGGTTGAGAGGACCGGTGTTAAACCACCAGTTGCCTTTTATGGGTGACTGCCTGTCTCAAGTCAGGAGTGAAATTTGGTTCTTCACATTGGTATTGGAACAGAAATGTTGATGCTTTGGCAAGTCTGAAATCTCTTTGCCGTCATTGTTGGGTTTGGAATTAATGAATATGGATCATGTGTTTCTGTACTATTTGGTAAATCCTTATCCCTATTGAAAATATTCACAGGTACTGTCCGACAGTTCCAAGTCCTATAACAGGTGCCAAATGATCTGGTGCAAATTCCACAAGGGTACGATATAGTTCCATTGTGGTACTCAAGGTGCAGTGCTGATCTAAATCCCACAGAGTTGCAGTTTGGTTCCAATGTGGTACAATATTCCAGTCCACTCAAACACACTGTTCACACTCTACATGTACAATGTATACTGAACCCCAATGAAAAGTATCCACATAAAAAAATTAACACATTAATTTTGTAAGTTACTAAGTACTGTGTGTGCATATATGCATGGTTTGGAGCCTACATCAGGGTCATTCAGGACAACTTTTTAACTTTTGCTGGGTTGTTACATAATGCATGTGACTTTTGTGCACCGAATATGGCTTCTGACCACCACTCCTATTGGATGGCTAAAATGACCTGATGTTTTCAGTGGCTTTAAAAAGGGATGTTCAGCCAAGAAAAAAGCCAGTGGTCTCAGGTGTGTTGAGGCGATCATGCCGCGTCTGAGCCAAGGTCAAAGACACCATGCTTTGGGGCTTGCAGAGGGTGGAGTCCCAATCACTCAAATCGCACAAAGAATGGGGTGTACTCGGCGCACCATCCAACGACTAATTGAACGGCAACAAGAAACTAGATCCGTAGATGATCGGCCTAGGCCTGGCCGAGAAAGAGTGACAACACCTGGCCAAGACCGTCACATCCGGCTGATGCACCTGCGAGACCGTTTCCGTACAGCAGCCAAAACAGCCCGTGAGACTCAAGGGGTGAATCACCGTCCTGTCAGTAGTTCTACTGTGGAGAGGCGACTGAGGACCAGTGGCCTAACAGCCAGAAGACCTTACAGGGGTAACCTGCTGACCCAACCCAGAAGAGAAAGATGACTGCAGTGGTGTAGAGCACACTCCAGGTGGACTCGCCAGCAGTGGAATACCGTCCTTTTTACTGACGAGTCCCGTTTTTGTGTCAGCAGAGCAGATGGCAGAGAACGTGTGTGGCGCCGGACTGGGGAGAGATATGCAGATGCCTGTGTCCGTCAGGCAGATCGATGGGGTGGACCCTCTGTCATGGTGTGGGCAGGCATCAGCAACCGCTACCGGACACCCCTAGTGGTCATTCAAGGGATCCTCAATGCTAGGCGGTACATTGATGAGGTGCTGGAGCCGCACATGGTCCCATTTATGGAGCAGCATCAAGATCTGGCGATCTTTCAGCAGGACAATGCACGTGCACACTCTGCAAGATTAACAATGAACTTTCTCAATGAGAACAACATCAATGTCATGGAATGGCCAGCGTTCTCACCCGATCTGAGCCCTATTGAACATTTGTGGGATCAGTTAGGCCAAGGTATTCAACGGAGGACACCTAGGCCTACTACCCGAAACCAGCTGATCCAAGCTCTGCAGGAAGAATGGAATAATGTTCCCCAACACAGAATTCAAACCCTGGTCAGCAGTATGCGCCGCAGATGTATAGCATGTGTTGATGCTCGAGGTGGCCACATCCCATATTGAACAGAAAAATTTGTGTGACTTTCAATTAGGGCAGTTAATGACATTTTTTGCCTGTAAGTGACGTTAATGTCGGTAGAGCGTGACATTATTTTTACGCCAGAAAAGTGAATGCTTTGTTAAGTTCTAAGCACGTCTAGGTATGAAATGTTTCAAGTATAAACAATAAAATACTTCAAAATTGGCATGTGGATACTTTTCATTGGGGTTCAGTATATAAATGAGTATCTCCTCTGCAATAACAATGGCTCACAGTCCCACTGGCTTGAAGTCACATAGCTTCTGTCAGATCTCAGAATTCTCCTCCCTCCAGTCAGGAAAGGAGCCGCTTTATATATCTAGAGAAAACTCCCATCCATATTGTACAATTTTCTAATTAACCACACACCATACAACCCACGACTTCCGACTTCCATGTAGGCAATCAGTAACTTATACTTTTGTGCTATTGTTTGTGCCTCCAATATCTGAACTGTGTAAACACAGAAATAATAGAAGCCACAAATTATTTCTCAATTTAGGCTTAATTTGAGATACATGAAACAATCCCTTGTAAACAAAGCGTCTGTTATACCAAAAATGAATTCCTTGTTAGGTGTTCCCAACTCGAGTGGATACCAGTTCCTCAGCTGGAGCCTGCTGAAATTATTTGTTGACCTGCTAAGGCCTGTGTTGATCAGTTTTCTTTTCTTTGAAATTACATTTTGCTTATTGTTAAATTGCATATACAATAAATCTATATGAATGAGTTTTGATGGAGGAAATTTATGTGTGTAAGAGATCTTTCAATATATATATATATATATATATATATATATATATATATATATATATATATATATATATATATATATATATATATATATATATATATATATATTATATATATATATATATATTATATATATATATATTATATATATATATATATATATATTCAGGTGACTGATGACAGGTTTTGTATTAAAGTCTATCACAAAATAGATGAGTTTAACTTTGAAGTAGTTAATTATCCTTTCCCGGACAGTAATATTTCGGATACTATTGGATATAATACATTTTTGTCACAAATTTTGAGATTTGGTCGTATTTGTTCTAAATTTCAGGACTTTGCATCAAGGACCAAATTTATTTACAATAAACTTGAGTCAAGAGGATTCAAAGGTGTACTTTTGATCAAATATTTCTACAAATTTTGCTGTAAATATCCAGAGATGGTTAAAAAGTTTGGCTTCAATAATTTTAGAGATTTTAGACTTGCCTGTTTTGCTACTTAATTTTATCTTTTGACACCATTATGTTTAAACATTCACCTTTCGGACATTTTAGGCTAGCTTGTTTACTGTTAGGTAAACCCCCAGGGGCTACAGGTAGCAAGAAGCGGCCTACGACAGTTACAAGCTTGCCTAATTGTACTTGATATCTGGTTAATATTTTCATTGCATTCTCTTGACATAAATACAAAAGACTTCCATTCTTTTCTGACTTGCCCTATAATTCTACTGTTAACATCCGAAGATTATTAGAAAGTTTGCCTGCAATAATCTACAGTTTTTAGACTCTCTGTTTTGCTACTTAACTTTATCTTTTGGCATCTTTCTGTTTTAATATTCACTATCAGACATTTTAGGCTTACATGTTTTCTGTTAGGTAAACCCCCAGGGGCTACAGGTAGCAAGAAGCGGCCTACGACAGTTGCATGTTTGCCTAATTGTACTTAAAATCCTGTTAAGAAAAATTGTTTTGGTAGCATGTTTTTGGCATAAATGCTAATGACTTCCATTCTTTTCTGACATGCCTAAATGCACATTTACTCACTATTAAAAAATTACTCAAAATTGACATTATTTTCTCAAGTGTCACAAACCTGACACATTAAGTTGACACATTGACTCCGGGTTGGCAGTTAAATAGAGCTTAATTGTTTGAGGAGTAGGTGTCATCATGGAGTTTGTTTCACATCTCTGGTACAGGATATACATTGTTGCAGTCCTTGTTAGGATTTTCCTTGGTTCCAGCTGCAACTGTTTATTTTACAATCACTGGGACTGAATATAATGCCCCAGCTTGTTTCCACTTCAGTTAAACATTGGCGGATGGTTTAACTAGGAAAAGCTGTCCAGCTAGAAAGGGTACATTTTGGTTCAGGGGTAAGTCAACTTGTTCTTATCTGAACCTGTACTATGAAAATTTGGTAATTATGGTTTGTTTGACAGGTATTCTTCTTTGATATAAAGCTCTGCATTAACAAGCAAAACTTCACATATTTAGCTAATTCATCAATTGCCACGTTCATATTTATTCATTATTATGTGGGTTGTCTTTGCTGAATATGTAGCTTAGGCAAGGAGCCGCTACTCAGAGAGACATGTACGGGTAAAAGGCTCCGAAACATGTTGAGTAGTTACCCGCTGAAGACCCTTTAATTCATTTGGGCTGATACAGCCTATGTCAAAATTTTACAGAGGAACGTGTGCAATATACACAATAGTAATTCCATATATATACAGGTTAGACAGGGACAGGTTAGCTTACGGAGAGTAAAGAGTTCGAACTGCGGAATAGGATATTGACTACCAGGATGTGATTCTGGGCAAAAAGACACAAATACAATATATATATATATATATATATATATATATATATATATATATATATATATATATATATATATATATATATATATATATATCTATATATATATATATATATTAAATTCACAGATGTAAAGTTTATTTATCTAGTGAACAAAATGAGAACAATTTTCTTTGGCTCCTCCACAAGCTACATTTCCATCAAGTTTTAGAAGAGGATCTTGGAGAAGTCAAAAATAGTAAACACAAAAAAATTGTAAAAATTTCAAACAAAAGTGCAGCGCCACCTGTTGAACAGATTAAGGTCTACGGGTCCCCAAAAGTTTCTATATGCAATGTCAAAGCAATTGGTACAAGGTTTCGGAGATTTATAAGATTTAAAAAAAGAATAAAAAAGAAAAGAAAAAGAAGAAGAAAAACAAAACAAAAGAAGAAGACAATCATGAAAAATACAAAAACACAGAATAACTGGAGCATGACCATTTGGTAGAACCAAAGTGGACCCCCTACCAATTTTGAAGTATATCTACATTATGGTCTTGGAGAAGAAATCGAAGATGTAAATTACCGATACTACTGGACGCAAGTACGACGCAGGAAGACCCATTAAATAAGCTAAGCTGACTGACAAGTCAGTTGAGGTAAAATGTCAGAGTATTATTGTAAACATATTTATTTGATAAACTGGATGAATCAGTAGCCACAAACGTGGACAATCGAGGGGTACTCAACACATGCACAAACACACAGAAATATATACCAAACACAAGGACGATATACAAAATACGGTTTCCAAGCAGACTTCAAGTGGTACCACACATCAGGTGTCAGGACATAGTTCGTAACTACAGATATCAGTTCACAAAACATCTTGTCTGAGTCATGAACACTTGTACTGCAACAAAGATATTATTGGAGTCATCCGAAGGGTCAGCACTACCACATCAGATAATTTCAATGAATCTCTCAGCGAGGATATTTAATAACAAATTATGGTGAGCACCAGGAGCAAGGACCTCACCAGTTTACGTTTATGTAGTTCGTGGAGGGGACCAAACAGGAAAAAGTGCCTTGTATCTTCCTTTAAATGGTTGCACCGGCAAGCTGCGGAGGGTAAAATATTTCCATGAAATAAATTATGTTTCAATTTCGAGCGTCGAAGGCGCAGCTGCATAATATTAGGAAAACGATGGCCAAACGTAAAGTATTTCCGAATTTTGTGGCTGAAAATAAAGAAATTTGGTGTGTGTGGCAGCTGCCTGCCTGTTTCAGTGAGGTGTCAGTGACTAGATGTAAATTTCATAGCACCAATACAGATTCTGGCTGCTTCATAATATATTCTTTTCAACAGATCAGAGAGCTCTTGTCTACAATTATCAAAAAGGACACATCCATATCCCAAAATTGGGCGGACCATAGACAAATAAATTTTTTCCAAGGTTTACTTGCTTTAATGACGATGCAATATACGTGCAGGTGCCATATGTTAGGTCTGAAGAAAGAGTTATGCCTTGGTGGCTGTGATTTATGGCATTTGGTAGTTATGCAGAACCGTCAAGGTACAAAGTAGGGTGGCTTTCTTTATCCTTTTCGCCAAAGCAGTAATTACCGGGGAAGCTGTTCTCATTGACAGAATTGTACATTATGGACTGTCTCCTCTTGACCTTCTTCCCTTTTCCCAACACCCTTTCTACTTTAGTAAACAGCGCCCTACTGGGCAGTGTGATGGCATCGTTGACTCTTTGAAATATGTTCTGAGTAGGGATGACTATAATAAACCATACAGTGACAGTCATCACCTGGCCATGTTACTGACCAAAGCTTTTTTAGTTGGTAGGGGTGTTATTCAGTTGATGCATATATATGGTCGGACTGCGGACCAGGGCTTTTACAGCTTGCTGGGCTCTGGTTGGCGGTCTCGCCATGCATTATATTATATTTCATGAAATTTAGGTGGTATGCACCAGTAGTGTGGCCGGGCTAGGCGGCGTGGCTGCTCTGCGGGTCAAAGGTTGGCTTGATGCCGGTGAGTGACCCGTTGGGTGGCGACGCGCGGCCGGCGCGGTCCGCATCTCTTGCATGAGGGGAACTGAATGTAACAATGTCTCTAAGTGTTTTAATTTGGTTATTATACCTATGTTGGTCTGTCTCTTATTCTTGTGTACACACTGAGTCATTGTCATATCATTTCGATGTCCAATTCATCTGTATTTTGCTATCTCCGTTCAGTTAAATAAACTATTACTATTATTATTACATGCATACACAATTTCATATCTGAAGAATTTTAATTTGGTGAAATTATAATTATATTGGTTTATATATGTGTCTTATTGTTTCCCATTATATGTACATACTTAGCCATTGTGTAATATGCTATTTGGATGTACGAGTTACATGTATTTTACTTTCTCCGTTCGGGGAGGTTGAATAAACAATTTTATATATGTATATATATGTATATATATACATATATTTATATACATGTATATATATATATATACATATATATATACATGTATATAAATGCATGTATATATATATATATATATATATATATATATATATATATATATATATATGTGTGTGTGTGTGTGTGTGTGTGTGTGTGTGTGTGTGTGTGTGTGTGACACAAGAAATTTCATCGTTGAATGGTTCCATTTTTTATTGCTTACATGCACTACCATTGTATTTAGATTCATAAAATTTAGCGGTTGATACAGTTTATCGGTATGTGTGTACGTGCGCACATGCGTATGTACGCATACGCACTTGTGTATATTTATATGTATTCTGCACATACACGCATGAATGTACGCATGTAGACACATATATATATATGTGTATATATACACACATGGGAAGTAAAGGGGACAGAAAGAAAAATTGTGTGTGTCCTCACAATGTTTATCATGTATAGCTTATGGTACAGTGATTAGGTTGCCTCACCAACCTTTAGTTCATGGCTCATATATCTTTCATTTGACCTGGTTGTGACTTGCGAATGACTTAATCGTTGCTTGAAGTGGGTCACTGTGCATGTAATCCCATCTTTAATCTCTGATAGCCTCATATGAAGATAGTTGACCAAAAGCGGTTATGGCATGTCTGTTGTCAATGAAACTGGAAGAAGACCTGGAAGGATGCCGCCAATTTGGTGCATCCCTTGGCCTTTCCCCTGACGAAATAGAGAACTGTGTGCTGAAGGCTTCACAAAAAATCCCAGCCAAAAACCAAGGGCAAACTTCAACGGGTGTGGAACGTGCTGGTTCTTGCTGCTGTCACGTGGTGTTTCTGCGTGGTCTTTATGTCTTTATTGCAACCGTCTTTGTTTTCTACTCAGTCATTTGCTACCATGAAGGTGCCAGCAAATCGATAGGCCGAGTGCTCCAGCCGTATGGTTATGACATCTGCAGACTTATACGACTTATTACCTTGCCCATTGCAAGACGCATTGACTTAACAGGTACGCTGTAATTCGTAGTTTTTCACAATGGGTAGCCATGAAGTGACTTTCTTCTTCTTCTCCTTCTTCTTCTTCTTCTTCTTCTTCTTCTTCTTCTTCTTCTTCTTCTTCTTCTTCTTCTTCTTCTTCTTCTTCTTCTTCTTCTTCTTCTTCTTCTTCTTCTTCTTCTTCTTCTTCTTCTTCTTCTTCACAATGGGTAGCCATGAAGTGACTTTCTTCTTCTTCTTCTTCTTCTTCTTCTTCTTCTTCTTCTAACTGGCAAGGTCAACTTGCAAAAATCAATCAAAATTGATAAAGCCCAGTGATTGGACTGTATAGTTAAGCCAACCCGGCGTTCTGCAAATGGAGAAAGGCAACTAAGTCAAAAGTCGAGAAGTAAAATATTATTAATTGTTCCTTTTTCCTGTTGCTCAGAAATTCAAACACGATGCCACTGGGAAGTCATATCGTTGCCAAATATACATCGTTGCCAGAATAAAAAACAACACCATAAAAATTCAATTGAATGGATAAATAAATTTGTGCTTTTACAGAGTTCTTTTTAAAATATATCTGACGATAATAGATTGAGTCGATAAGTTATAATTTGTAGAGTTTATTTTTGTTATACATATGCATTCTGATTAGTGGTATGGTTAAGTGAATTGTACTTGCGCAGGCGAACAGTTATTGCTGCACGTCTCTCGTTATCGATTACAAGGACTACATACTGATCCTTTGTAGTTCTATCTGAACATCTTGAAAATTATTAGCATGTATATTATGATAAAACTGGGAGTCATCACCCATTGTATATTTCACTATGCTAGGGTCCACAATATTGGCAGCTGTTAACCACTGTTTTCGTTGTTAATCATTGATTACAATGAGTCACACACTGGCTGCTTGACACGTGTGTTAGTGGTATTGGCAGGGCTCCTGTTGTTAACATGGGTGATCGTGATGGCGGTAGGACCTCATGCCGTTAACATGCGAGCCAATGATAGCGGTAGGGCTCGATGACGTTGCCATATGTGCTAATGGTAGTCATAGGATCCCATGCCGTTTACATGTGAGCTAATGAAAGTGGAAGGGCACGAATACGTTGACTTATGTGCTAATGATATTGGTAGGACCCCAGGCCGTTAACGTATGTGCTGACGGTCCCGTTAGAATCCCCATGCCATTAACTTATGTTTAGTGGTAGTGATAGGGCCCTATGCCATTAACCTGTGGTTCAGTTGTAGCGGTAGGACCCCATGCCGCTAACGAGTGGTTTAGTGGTAGCGATAGGACCCCATGCCGCTAACGTGTGGTTTAGTGGTAGCGGTGGGACCTGATGGCGTAAGGAGCCCCTGCCCTGCCTAGACCTCACACTGTTTACAAGTTCACACAGAACAGCCGCAAAAAGTGTTCTCGGAAACTGCTTTTCAAATGTACCTGTATGTCGCACATTCTCATTATGCCTACACTGCTCAATAGACTTGTAAATATTTCTTTGGATTGTAATCTAATTATCATATATTTTTCGTCTAAAAAGGGGGCTTAAGATTCATGAAAATTGCAAAGTTTGGGGACTTCTTTAGAACTACATTTAGGTTGAGGCACAATATAAACGTTTACATATTTTGTATTTAGTCTATATCATGGAGAAGCTCTCTAATTTTGCACCACTGCTCACTTACACATATCATCAATATGTTCAATGCTTATATTTTGCATTGTACGCTTATGGGGGTCTGAAAATGACCCTTCGATGCTATCCAAAGAGGTGAACTGTGATCAATAAGTGCTATATATAATATAAACAATTTCTTTGGTAGTCAATAAACCAGAATTTAAAAGGCTTGACGAATGTAGGAACAGCTTTGCTTAAACATATACCAAGCGGTGTCTTTGAATCCAGCGAAATTAGAAACATAAGAATGTAACCCAGACTTTTTTTTGTTGGAAGCTTATGTTTTTCATTTAACTTTCGGAATGCCAAAAGTGAAAAGGAAGAAAGTCTCAAATGCAAACCACTTTCACGGTACATAAAATTTTAAAGGTCGTGATTTTTGTTGATCAAAAGTCAATACGTTACACTTTGAGGCATTTGTCCTACGGGGCCTGATCAATGTCATCCTCTAATATGAAAGAGTGAGTTTAGTATATCTAATAACTACCCAGTTTTTACTCCTCTAAGCTGTTGCAGCAAATTGATGGAGAAAAAAATTTTTAACATGTCGCTAATTCAAAAGCATAGTTTAATTCCTTCCCTGCCAACGGGCAGACATGTGATTGGGGCACGATAAATGTTGGCGTTCCTCAGGTACCGTAATGAGGGCCTCTTTTGTTGTAATATTCATAATTGAAATTATGGATATTCGCCTTCCAATATAGAAATGTTGGCTGATAATACGTCCCGTTCTCTCACTGTTGGAAATCCAATTTTACTGCAATGTTGATGCACAATGCCCCCACCTCCATTTGTTTTTAGCGTGTTGGTCTCTAGACTGGTCAATAAATTGTGATGTTCTAAAACCTGATACTAAGTTAATTTTGTGGAAAACAAAGCAGGTATATCAACCTGCCTTAGTCTTCAGTGTTCCGAGGTCATCAGCCGAAACATGTGACCCAGTACAAAAACTTAGGTCCTGCATTCAGATCAGACCTTAAGTAAATTGATCATATCAATACTATAATCACAAAAGCAACAAAATATTTCAACACCTCCAAATACATTACAATAACCTGACTCAAAAAGACATTAGAATCACTCTTTCAATCTTAAATGGAATACTGTTATGTTATTTATAGAAAGAAAGAAAGAAAGAAAGAAAGAAAGAAAGAAAGAAAGAAAGAAAGAAAGAAAGAAATAACACGACGTTGCCATTACATGCTGGAATAGTGCTGTCGCTACCAAACCCTGAAGCTTAAGGCTAATTTTGTTCAGATTTTATGCAAGGAATATATTTTCCTTTGTGTTGTAATATCTCCGCTGTCTTTCCTGTGCCGTGTGGGATTTCTTTATTATCTGCTGTCAACCAGTGCCTTGTCTGTTTCAGCAGATCGTTTTGTCTACCACTTCTAACGCCCGAGACAGCATGACACTGGACCAATTGTTGTCCCGTCCACTCAGTGCAAGAGTGTGTGTGTGTGTGTGGGGGGGGGGGGGCTTTATATCTGGAAGTGTCGACTTTCTCTTTAATTGCTTTCTTTGTAATGAAATATATTTAAAACAGGTTTTTATTTTGTCATAAGGAGACTCTATAGGCCCTCTGCATTTATGTTAAGAAAAAACATATGCTTATGTGACCGTATTCAAGAAATAATCTTGTCAAACTCAGAAAGATCAAAAATGAAGTTGTAACTAGGGCAACAAACACAACAATTTTATGCTGTTCAGTTTGGACACTAGGTCATATCGGGAAAGACACTATTAAATAAAGAAAGCTTTTATCTAAAAAAACTCTAACATTTTCAAAATATTTTCTGGGCACATATGCTAAATAAATGTTTCCTTATTTTGTTTTATTAATTTGTTCATTTATTAAAATATTTTTTATACTGGGTGGCCGATTCAGTTAAAAACTGTTCTTCCACCGGGCCCAGGATCCGGGTAAAATGTTTACAAACATAGTATTTAGCACAATACAATTCAACATAGGATAATACATTATATATACAATAAAAGAAATAAATAGAACAGATAGAAAAGTACATGTTTAAATACAGATACTAAGACACACGGCTTAAAACATGAACATGTATGACTCTGGTTCTTATACCTGGGAAATGTATTTCGCATTGAAGTCTGATAAGTCATCGGCTTGTCTAGTGGATTTGGGGAGGCTATTCCAAATAAGCGGACCTTTGTAACGAAGGGATAGCTTGATTTTTTCAGTGCGTGGTCGCGGCATTTGACGATCGCCATTCAGGCTACTTCTGGTATTGAGAGAGTGAACTGTATTTCTCTTAATACATTTGGTTTGAAGGTAATTTGGAGCCATTTCGTTTAGGGAGTTGTACATAAAAGTTGAAATATGAAATTGGCGGCGTTCAGCTAATTTGGTCCAGCCTAAGTTTTGAGTAAGTAAAGTTGCACTGTGGGTAAAATCAAAATCAACAGTGATAATCCTAGCCACTCTATTTTGAAGACGCTGTAGAATTAGTTGTTGGGTCCTGGAACAGGCTCCCCAGACTGTATCACAGTAATCAAATAGAGGTTGTATTATACTCTCATAGACGGTATTCAATAATGCGGGTGACTCTGTATGCTTTAGTCGAGATAGGAGGGATACTTTTGGACTTATTTTAGAGACCAAATAAGTTATATGTTGAGACCAGTTTAATTTGTCGTCAATTATCACGCCCAGTAATTCTGTGGAAGTTTCTTGTGTAAGAGCGATTATTAACAGATGAATTTATCACATTCTCGCCTTGAGACTGATCAAAAGCCATGGCACATGATTTGGGGACATAGAGAGAAAGTCTGTTTCCATTGAAGCAGTAAGATATATTATATAATTCAGCTTGCAGATTTGCTTCTGCTTCTTTAAGAGTTTTGCCTTTAGTATACACTGTTGTATCATCTGCAACTAAGTGACTTACAGCTGACGATAAACATTGGGGAAAGTCATTCATGTAGAGTAGGAAGAGAATAGGTCCAAGTGAGGATCCTTGGGGGACACCAATATTCACGTTAAGTTTAGTAGACTTGTGCCCATTGCAATTTACAACTTGTGTGCGGTCGGAGAGGTAGGATTCAAACCAACTCAGTTCATTCCCATTTATACCATATTTACCCAGTTTATACAGCAAGATGGAAAAATCAATGATGTCAAAACATTTTTGCAAATCAAGGAAGATTGCAACAGTCGGAAAGCTGGCATCAATGTTTTCTAACCAGTCATCTACCATACAATGTAGTGCAGTTTGAGTGGAATGAAATTCGATGAATGCTGATTGCTCATCGGTGATGAGATTATACTGGTTTAGGTAATTAAGCAGTTTCAATTGGACATGTTTATCAAAAATGCGGCTTATTTGACATAACACAGAGCTTGGCCTATAGTTCGAAATTTTGTGTTTGGAGCCTTTGTCCTTGAAGATCGGTGAGACGCAGGCCAGTTTCCAGTCAGGAGGAACAATGCCCGTGTCAAGGGATAAGTTAAAAAGAAAGGTTAGTGATGGAGCAACAAAGTGGGCAGCAAGAAATAGAAGTTTACTGTCCATATCTAGGATACATTAAGCGATTTTCTCTCTGATAGTTCTTTTAATGTATAGTATGTAAAGTTTTCAGTGACTCTGTCGCAGTAAAATTGACACTCATGATGGGGACCTTTCCACTCTAGGGCTAAGTGGTCCTCAAATTTCACAGCGAGAGATTGACCAACTTTAACAAAATATTCATTGAACATATCGGCTGAGAGATTGTGAGGAATATAGTGATTATTTTTGCGGGAAGGCAAGAGATGTTTCAAAGAAGCCCACATTTGTTGTTGATTTTTAGGCTTTGTAATACTATCATCAGAATATTTCTTTTTGGCGTTATTTATCATATCCGTGACTTCATTACGACGGTTACGGTATATGTCCCAACGTTTCTCGCAATCAAGGTCGATAGCTTTCTTTTGAATATGATCCCTATGGTACATTTTTTAAAGAATATCTTAAGTGAACCAGGGATTTTTACTATCACGTACCCTTATAGTCCGAAGGGGTGCATGTCTTTTAAACATTCCATCAAATTCATCGCGCCATAGTTTCCAAGCAACGTTAGGACAAGCCGTATTGACATAGAATTTGGCTGGTGGCTATGTCATTGAGAAAAGACTCCAGTTAGAATCCACTGTAAGAACGAATTTGGATCGCTTTCACAGTGGACCTTACACTCTTGGCTGTTATAATCGTATAGGTGATAAAATGATGACTTAGGCCGCATGCAAAGACACCTGATTGCATATGCTTCTCAGGTGAATTTGTTAATATGAGGACAATGGTAGTGACTGAAGTTGTAGTTATTCGAGTTGGCTCTAAGATAAGCTGGGTCAGTTGGAAAATCAGATTCGATGAGCCGTATCGGATGATTATCATTTGAATCTTGTAATTTATAATTGATATTGAAATCGCCAAGTATGACAACATGATTGTCGTCTACAACTTTTTCGAAAATGTCCGTCATGCTGTTAAGGTAAGCTGCATCGACAGACGGTGGTCTGTAAAGTGAGCACACTAAAATAGGGGAAGTATGTTTTAATTTAACTTCAGCCCATACACATTCAACATTAAAAATCTTCATTAATATCAAAGCATGGCTTAAATTCTAAGTCATTGCGAATATACAGAGCACCACCACCATGACGATTCCTATCGTGACGCAATAATTCGTAGCTTGGTATGCGAATTTCAAAATCTATAACATTTGAATCTAACCAGGTTTCACAAACAGCAAGTATGTCTACACCAGATTGTTGTACCATTATTCGTAACTGCTCAATTTTGAAAAGAATGCTGCGTATATTTAGTGTGCCATTTTGAGACCATTTCCATTCTTGAATCTAAAGTTGCATTTAGGATGTTTCTTTGGTGTTGTCTGACAACGTGCATTATTAGAGTCAGGCGGCACTGTATGAGGTTCAGTGTCATTTAAAATGTTTGTACCATCGTTCACAAAAGAGGGATATTGCTTACTCTATCTCAATTATTGTTTTCTTCGCAATTGAAATATGTTTGAAACAAGATACACGCCCTCAAATGTTGTAGGTTCTAGCGGTACTGGGTGTTTGTGAATTCTCACACAAACTCAAGTGAGACTCCTTCACTAACGTACCCTTCCAGCTTCCAAACCTCAACGGAAAAGATTCATATTAAAATGTGAGAACACTACACATCTGGGCAAACAAAGTGTTGCGGAGTTTTAAGGGTTATTTCAGTGACAAACACAGAAGGCCTCGGTGTATGGGGTCTTGTATTTACGTTACAACCACAGAAAGAATCTCGGTATATAGTGCCTTGTTCTTCTGTTACGAATACAGAAGGACCCTCAGTATACAGCACTCTTTACTTCCGTTGCAACCACAGGACAACAGTCGGTATATGGCGCCTTTTACTTCCGTAGACAAAGATAGATCAGCGGCAATTAACACCCTGTACTTCCATGACAAACAAAGAAGGACCCTCAATATATGGCATCCGATACTGCCTTGTAAGAGTGTCTATCGTGTATGCGTAGAAGAAGCAACAACACACCTTTTTTTTTATTTTAGAGAAATTGGGAGTATCGAAAGTAACCGTATTTTTGGGATCAGTGCTTCGTAATGATGAAAATGTTTAAACGTTTTTATTTTGTTGTTGTGGTTAAATAATAGTCAATGAATCTTCAATTGCCATGTTCATAGGACTCACAGAGTAGCGATTGTAATATATTTCATGTGCAGATTTTACCTAAATAAAGCTCAATGCACTAATCATATCATTGCCTCCCAAGCTGAAATGGCGAGGACACGGAACGAGGAAGTGCATCAAATCCACACACACATGGACAATGAATGATAATTGCGCAGTGATATGGCCATGCCCATATACGAACTACATATACCTGCAAGAATTTGGTTATCCTTGATATCTTTGACGCTCAATGTATCTACTCTGCCGAAATACGTTCTGCATTTTTTACTTTACTGATAGTGACATAAATCAACCACGACAAGTGAAAATTAAACCCGAACGACTGCACCACAAAAAAACCGTTGAGGTCCAGGAGGAAGCCGACCTGAAGAAATACCGACCCAAGGAATAAATTGACCTTTAATTGACTCTGCTCCGCGGGTTTTTTTCTGTGCCTATCCACGAGCACAACTGTTCAACTTAGAAAATAACTTTTGTTCAACTTGCAACAAGTTGATCTTGGTGATGTGAACTGTGACTGTGTCTGTGAGTGTGACAAACATTGAACCCATACAACATCATTCGACCTTTTGTCCACCGGACAATAAAGCACAACGTATTGTCCAGTCGACCATTTATCCATAACAACTGGTTGACTTAAGTCTTTTTGTCATTACAACGTTTTGTCTGTCGGATCTTGGTTTGGTCTGCCTGACCAATTGCTATAGGAACTTGTAACATGGGTGGTAGGAACAGACCAATAGGGAGCCGGAAAAAGTGTTGATTATATCACATAATGAACTCTTTTCACACAATAGAATTGGTAGTGTTGTGTAGTGCAGCATGGCCTGCAAGCAGTGTGTTGTAGAAGTAGTTGTTGTTGACACCTTCCCCTGAACAGCCCAAACTAAGATAGTATTCCAGCCGGATCTTTGAAGATGACCACAGGACTTGGAATAGTACAGACGTGTATTCCTAGAACTTTCCAAGTCGTCTGTCATATCTAGCATGACATCACTGTCGGCATTATGTAAGTTGATGTACAAGACTCAATTTACAGCAGTTAATCAGTGTCCATGCTAGGCATGAACCCTGGAAGAGAAAAGTGAATTAAATTAAAAAAATTATTGCTTTTTTACCTGCAATAGGTTTCCTGTAGCGTGCACTCTCGTCATTATGACACGTACTCCTCTGAAAAAGTAACTGTTGAGTGGGAATATTGCCCACTTCACTTAAATTTGTCCTTTTGGCTTCCACCACCTGCTCTCCCTACTGCCACATTGGTAAGTGGAAAATACACGAGCAAGCAGTCAAATTGACTGTGCATGTGACAACTTCCATAAGCGGCAAAGTACACCATTCACAAAAGGCAGGGGAAGATGTCGTGCACCAAGGAATATCTTGCTCAGTTCCTACCACCCTTGCTACAAATCACTTATGACATGTCACAATGACCATTATGCCATCACAATCAACCCGGCCGTCGATCTCGTTGATTATGTGGCATAATGGTGGTGTGACATGTTATAACTATCACTTTTCCTTGGTTTATGCATGTGTACTAACTTTTATTCGCCCTTAATAACTTACCTTGCTGCTGTTTGTCATGTATTATTCAGTTCATTTAAACTGAGGTATTTGAGCTGACCTATTTGTTTTGTTACAATTGAATTAACACTGTATATGTCGACAGCTCAGGCTGTTGAGAACGTGAAGACCACGACATACAAGCATTTAGATCTGATAGGCCACGTGCATCGATGATATTTTTGCCACTGGACTAATTGCGCCTCCCCCCTTCACTACGAGGCAGTTCCAGGAGAGCCTTCATTGGTGTTGTTGAAAAATCCATTCTGATATCAAATCGTGGAATCTCTTCCGCTTGAAGTGCGAAATTTACCGACTGCCAGTTCAAAAGGAGATTTTCGTATCCACCAAAATGCTCAATGAAATATCCCGAACTTCTTAACTTAGGCAAGAGATGTCTAGTTTACATTCGAGACGACGCATGGACCACAGCCAATTAAATGAACGTCTGTTCCAAATACGTGTTAAAGAGTCACCAGCATGTTCGTGTGGTACCGCTGCCAAAAGCGTTTGGCATTTCCTCGTCACTTCCCTCGATACGTAACAATCTTGATACGTCTGTTAATACAGTTCATGCGTCCTTATGTTTAAATACAAATTTGTTTGGTGATTGTCACCGCAGTCTCGAAGATAATATTTAAAGTGTTTGTGTTAACACACATTTTTCTGTTTTTACTGAAGTTTTTTCTTTCTTTTTTCTTTCTTCTTTACCAGTGAATTTTTTCCGACACTTTTTTATGACACTAATATACATAGAAACTCCAAACGTGGTATGACTGTACCTACAAGGAGTCTGGTCTTTTTATGCAAAAGAATGAAGATGTTTAAAATTATGCAAATTAGTGGCGTTTGAAATTTTCAATCTTTGATATCTTCAAAAGTACAATAGATGTAGATGTCATTTCAACTTCTACTAGGGGTTATTGACCATTGTGCATCTAATGAATTTAAAACAAAAGTTTAAGGAATTTTAATCATTCTTATCACCAGCGTTTGAAATTTTGAATCTTGAATATCTTCAAAACTACTATAGATAAAGATGTCATTTCAACATCTACAAGGGGGTAATTGACCTCTGCACATATAATGAATCTAAAAGAAAAGTTGTAGCAATTTAAATTATGCTAATTAGCAGTTTTTTTAAATTTTCAACCTTGAATACATTCAAAACTATTATAGATAGAGATGTTATTCCAACTTCTAGTTGGGATTGTTGGCATTGCGCACATATTGAATTGAAGAGAAAATCTGTCGCAATTTGAATAATGGTAAGTAGCACTGTTGGAAACTTTAAATCTTGAAAAACTTCAACGCCATAATAGCTTGAGATGCCATTCCAAATTGTACACCTATGTTATGGACCAGTACGCAGCTTTGAAGACACACACATTGATTTGCTATGCAGCAAATCATCTTTTCTAGTTTTATATTTCTATCTGTGCAAGAGTTTGTACAAAAAGTAAACGTTTTGAAATTGAATACCTGGTATGATACATATGTTAGTAGCATCTACAAGCCCCTCTGGCTGTGCTCCGTTCTTCTCTTTGTTTTGCCCCAGCGTCGTCACACCCAGAGTACTTCTTGCACTCGACGCGTGGCGGCGCAGCTGGTGTGTGTTACGTCTTGTGTCTTTTCTTGCAAGAGGGATTCATATAGGGCTCTGTCCTTCTTTCCAATTGTTTTCCCTTGTGAATAAGATATATTTAAACCAAGTGAAAACTAGTATTTGTTACAGATCTTCACCAAAGCATGTGTCTCCTAGATAACCCTCTGGCCAGAAATGAGCATATTGACTGCGAACTTTGCCGTGGTGTTGAAGAGATCCACCAAGAGCTCCCCGGAAGAAGTGCAATTGATGTCCTTCTTGACTTTCAGCATAATTTTGTGGGCAAGGGAACTCCTTTCCTCTGCAAGGTAATTTATATTTTACTTTATCATGTTTCAATTTTTTCAGTGCCACATTTTGGACTGAGAGAACAGCTGTCGTCGGCCCACTTTTGGGCACATGCAGCCAAAGCGCGATGAGGAAAACTGTTGACCTGAACTATTATATTGGATGTAACAACAGGCTGGTACTTGAATGAAAGAACTTTTTACAAGGAGTATGAATCTATCATCCGTATCATATAGCTCAGAGTAGTTAGTCTGTGGCAGTTCGCTTCAGCACCAGTTGGCACTGAAAGAGCTATGCAGTATTCCTTCCAGTGTTTGACCGTCTTTATTCATCACCGCACAGCCAAGTTGTATGCATGTTGCGATCAGAGAGGATGTCCTCGTCGCGCAAGAAAAATAACTTGGCTGAAAGTATACGTGATACACATAATCTTGTTCCCCATTCCTGCACACAAGTGTTACTGATGATTGCAAAGATTAGGGTTTGGCCTGATCAAAGAAATGTCGAAAAAGGTGTATCTGTATCCAGCTATGTGATCAATACTTAGTAATTTCTTCTGTGCTCGGCGATTAATCACACACACGGATAAGAATATGGAATATAGAGCACACCTGTCAAAAATGAATAAAAACAAGGAAACAAGTGTGCAGAAGAGAAAAAGAAACAAGAGACCATAAGAGTTTGAAACATAATTACCCCAGACGTGTGCAAATGAAGAATTTGATATGGCAAACTGTGATAATGTTTTTAAAGAAATGTGACCTTGATATTATTTTGAAGGTCGCAGGACTACTTACGTCTGTGCGTCTGAGGTGGGATAACACGGTCCTCTTGTTTTCTTCCGAAAAGGGGGGAAATCTTTTCATACTGTCGCTCAGCTAATACCTTCTTAATTGGAGGGAGTACTTCTGGGTTCCCTCAAACATTACTTTATTTGGTGATCCCAACCCCTGAACCTGTCTGTTCCACAGATAGCGCTGCAACTTTTTTCTCCTTCGCAATCACGCGCTTCCCTTGACTCCCTTTTACCCGTATTCGTTCTCCTCCTCCTCTCCCTCCATTTTCTTCTTCTTAATAATACTAAACTTTTATGTACTTTGCTATTTTCCACTCCTCCCAAACTACATTCTGGATTCTCTTCAAACTTGGTGGGAAAGTATCTCGAATCTGCCTCTACTACGGTTTGTCACCACATGGTGCTACTGATATTATCAGACTGTTAATCAATTTTGGAAGTTACTGATTATCGTTAAGACTACATGCTAACATTGTTAATACAGGGTGAGTAGCTAATCTAATATACTCCTTATATCTCGGTAATGGTCAATCCTAGGCGCATGGTTGCTATTAAATACTAATGTTGCTGTGGTCATGCGGTTTCTTTGCCCTGAAAGGTCAAGCAGACACACTGGCTCAAATTTTGATTAAGGTGGATCCTGTCAATTAAATTTTATATATATTGAACCCAGGACTGTAAGGGTGGAGACTTCAACACTGCAAATATTCATGATGGTCTTGAAGAGAAGAGACCTTAATATTATCCCTAAAGTCACCCGCCAGACTGTTCCTTTTAGGTTATCTGAGCACAAGACTGTCACAGTCCTGTTTTTTTAAAATTTTAAGTTACTTTACTTTATTTTATTTTTATTGTGTTGTCTATTTTCACGGAAGCCTATAACGACCACAAAAAGTGAAAATAAAACTCGTAATTTTGAGTATTTCCTCGAAATCTCATGACTTCAATCCCGTTATTTCGGGATTTTTCTAGAAATTTCGATTCTTATCTCGAAATTTCGACCTTAAAAAGGCAACGTTTCAACTTTGTTCTCGAAATTTATAAATTTTTTAGCTGATATGTCGACTTGAAAAGTCGAAATTTCCACTTTTTTAAACTGAAATTTCACTTTATAAAAGTCGAAATTTCGACTTTTTTAAGCCGACATTCAACTTTCGGAAGTCAAAATTTCGACTTTTTTTCTCGAACTTTCGCCTTTTTTAAGTCAAAATGACGGCATAAAAATGTGATTGTAAAAAGTCGAACTTTGGAAGTTTGGAAAGCAGAAATTTTGGGAAGAATCCCGAAATTACGAGTTTTTAAAAGTCTTAGAAGAAATATTTAGAAGAAAATCGAAATTGTGACTTTTATTTTTAGTTTTGTGGTCCCTATGGACTTCCGTAGTTGTTGTTTGTTTACTCGATTCGTTTTTGAAGGCTTGACGTCTCCAAAACCAAATGCGGATTTATTATCAGCCCCAGTGAGAAAGTGGAAATGCTTGGCTTTCTTTGTACTAAAATTGCTTTACAAGTGGAGCTTTCTTTATTTTCGGATTTTTAAAGTAACCTGTATACCCAAATTGATGTTCTTTGGGTTGGGTGGTGGCGGATTTTCTGGCATGGGTTAGTTCGATTTGTTACGTTCTACCGGTGCGATTTCGAACGGCTGTATATATGTTGAAAAGACCATATATATATATATATATATATATATATATATATATATATATATATATATATATATATATATATATATATATATATATATTATATATATACATATATATACATATATACATACATATATATACATATATACATATACATATATATATATATATACATATATACATACATATATATATACATATATATGCATACATATATATATACATATATATACACACACACACACACACACATATATATATATATATATATATATATATATATATATATATATATATATATATATATATATATATATATAGTGTAATATGGTAAAGTACTTTCCGGTGTTAAAAGTAACCCTTTCCCGGATTTAAAATAAAAAATAACAAGTACAAGACTAGTCAATAAACAAACAAACCAAATTGTATCATTTGAAATATTCATCATCACACATGCATTGTCGAGGGCTATGTAACATAATGACCAGGTTGTAGAGACCGATCTTCATCACATAGTTGTCAGTCAGCCTGTTATCACATTCTTCATTCTGCTACTTGATGATCACTCAACAGAAGGGACTTTTTCTGCTGTAATACAGGATCCTATCTGGCTGCAGACTTCTTCTTTTCTTTGTGTGCGGGTCACCATCGCCGGAAAAAAGGTGCTCATGCGGAACACTGGTCGATTGAAATTTCCGAATAAATATAACCAACAGTTGAAAAACTGCCCTCTTGTCTCTTGCTGATGCACAAATCACACACACACACACATACACACACACACACACACACACACACACACACACACACACATTCTGAATCAGGTCACCTAGATGTTTTCTTAGATGGAAGATAATTTTCTCGCAGTGCAGAAAGAATAAAAATATTGTTTACATTATCCTTGATTTATTGCTACTCTATATAAATGCATCTTCGGCTACTATTTTCGGATCACAAAAGGCTTCGAACTTGCTTTGACACTGAAGTTGACAAAGAGATATCAGAAGTTTGGATTGATGAGTGATTTCTCTCTAATTGGTCAAAGAGAAGACAGAAATGAACAGTTAGCATGATAAACAATATACCGGGATGAGAGATTGACTACCTCGTCAAAAATAATCGCTGAGTCCGTGGAAACAAAGTCTAGTTTGAATTAAGTCGATCAAAGGGTTGGGGTGGATTTTGAAGCCCAGTTTCTCGGAATGCACACGTGGGTGAGGAATTCGAGTTGTCACGATTATTCCTCCATGTTCCATTGATCGATTTCTGGTAAAGACTGACTAAATTATTGATTGCTTGAAAAACAAAACCTCAACAACAGTTTGTTTTAAATGAGTTTCTACGGACGATACTGGCATATGGAATAAAGAAGTCACTTTGTCTCGGTACCAACAAAATGTGGCCCAATAAACAACTTTGATTCCATGTCAAGGGAGAACAGAACCATTGAACCGAAATCACTGAATCATTTTAATGTTTGATTTATGATGGAAAATTTAAAAAATGACTGTTTATTGAGCAAAGTTGCCTGTATGTCCTACTATACCTATATCTAGTTATTCCCGTCAGAGCCCATTTGTTGGTATAAATGCATTCTCGTGACTTGTGTGGTGATGGAATGGCACCCACCGTTCTACCGTTGCTGCTACCCTAAAGTGAATATGGTAAGATGTTAACATGGGTAACAGGTACACTTGCATAAGTGCGTGTACGTATATAGACTTGCACAAGTCCCTGGTGTATGTCCCTCTTTTCCCATTCCGCGGTCCCACCCAGAAATGCGATACATTTTCCCCTGTGCAAAGTCAACTGCATAATATTATGCCAACTACACAGTATAATGTTATTAAGTAGGCCCTGCTGTCATTTTGTTTTAACTGGTTGACACTGCTGCCGTGCCGGTTTTGACAGTAGCAGCTTTTGAGTCCTGGTCAGTCCTTATTCCATTATGATTGTGATAAGGCTAAGTGGAAAGTAGTCTTTGATGAATGCGTGTTTATTTTAGGGACTGACCAATCAAGGCAGACAAAGCCGACCGTCTTCCTCACGGGACGCTCTCCACCTGACGCCGTGCACTGCAATTAATCCTTCATTACACAGCTGCTCAATTAACAGATTCGGAAGAGGGATGCGTTATGACCACTCGCTTGTCTGCATGATAAAAAACACAGTGCAGACCACCTGGCGCTAATCTGTTATCTGGTTATAGACACGATCCAAGCCAATTAGTTAGGTTCAGGGGCCTACCTATATTATAACAGTAATATGTTGCAGGCATAGCCTAAGATAAGAGCATCACATTACAAAGTATCGATAATAACATCGGTGGATCCATCAGGCAGTAGCACCTTGTCGATAGGTCCCTCTAGCGGCCATTTAGTAAACCAGTCTAGATCGGAAAGGCTGTACTACCTTGAACAGCTGAACGAAATTATTTGCCATATAGCATTTCTTTTGTTAGACACTGTTTCACAAATTTAAGTATTGTTCCCAAGATCTTGATATCACCATTGAACTAGGGCCATATCCAGTGGCAGAGACAGATAACATAAGACAATCCAACAATCAGAGAGTGATTGTTGGATTGTTGTGCATCAAAACCAAATTGGAGCAAGCTTTGGCAACATGGCGTTTTGGGGCCTCTGAGGGAAAAGTGTGACTGGAAGTTGCAATCTGGAAGTTCCCAAGAAGCGACCTGGTGACTGCACAGTGTGCAGAGATTAGTAAGGTGACATGCAAAATGGGCAACAAATATTACATGCTTAAACCCATTTCCAGCTCCAGAAATGGGTTTGCCAGGTCCATGTTCCATCAAGGTGTTAACGATGCAAGTTGGTGAATCGTTATTTATTTATTTATTTATTTATTTATTTATTTATTTATTTATTTATTTATTTACTTACTTGCTTACTTACTTATTTATTTTTTATTTATTAATTAAAATATATTTAAACTGGGTGGCCGATTCAGTTAAAAACTGTTCTTCAATTGGGCCCAGGTTAAAATAAACAATGTTTACAAACATAGTATAGCACAAAACAATTCAACATAGGATAAAACATTATATATACGACAAAATAAATAAATAAAACACATGTAAAAGTACATGTTTAAATACAGATACCAAGACACGCGGTTTAAAACATGAACATGTATGACCCTGGTTCTTATACCTGGGAAAGGTATTTCCTTTTGAAGTCTTGTAAGTCATTGGCTTATCATTTATAACACTCTGCCTACAACGTTTTCCGAAGCGCAGTTATGAATTGTTGACACGATTTCCATAAAGGCCGGTAAGTTTGAGACTAGTGTAAATAAAACTGCGAAAATTACCCGGGGTGCTTGAAAAACGCAATGAATGCGTTCATGTGCGCATGCGCAGTAGCGATGACGAAGAAAATCAACTTCGCTGGATAGATACTGAGTACTTTTTCTTATCGGATAATTAACCGTTTTGTTATATCCTACGTTCACATGCGTTCATGGTCAGAGGTCGCTGACGCTAGCTATAAGGATACAACATGTGTGACGGGTTTCACTTAAAGTTTTATTTTTTGTAAAGAATTTAATTTTATATATAATACGGAAGACAGTCCTGTGAGACCTTAGCGAGTCTAGTACATATAGTGTTTTCTAAATCTGTTACAAGATCTTCTTAAAATTCAGAGAGGATGTCCTGTGTGTTGAGTTGCATCATTTTATAAAATAGACCAGTCATCCGTGACTCTGTAGGGAAGGGGTGTGTCTGAAACTCTTTCAGAAATTGCCTCAAAATTGCAAAGCAATATTCCTGACTACCTCGAGATCTCAACTGCGTAACTGATCGCGCAGCATTTTTTCTCTCTCAAATTGTCGCGCTTCCAAATTCATTCCTGACAGTGTCCTATCTTGCTAGTTTCCTTTTTTGACACAACTTTCATTTTTAACATCTGAATACTGCTTCATTCTGTACCAATCTCTCTCTCTCTCTCTCTCTCTCTCTCTCTCTGTCTGTCTCTCTCTCTCTCTGAAGGCCCTCTGGTTACTATTTTTCCTGCAAATATTTTATTTGCACAGTAACTAGTGCAATATTGTATAACACGAGATGGGTCTTGCTTTTAGCACATGTTGAAACTGAAATGTCAGCATTTTGAAGCCTTGTAACTCGCATCAGCGTTAATCATTTGCTGAAGCCACGCTTTTGCCAGTCATGTTACCTCTATCTATCATAACCCGTTGGCTTCAGTTGACACAGGGATGTATAATATCTGTTTGGGCTAAACTTTTTTTGCGTGTACAGGGGTGCCTGCAGGAAGAGATGAAACTCCCGCAATTACAGCGCCATCTGTCGACGAAAAGCAACATGAAGATGTTACTTAATGGCGGTACAAAAATTTGGTCAACGGACAAAATTATCACTAATATCAACCAGTTAACAACAAAACTAACGTTGAAGGATATACAGAATGATGCTCGGTTTCATCTTACATGGTGAGATATATGTTTGCATGCTATCCTATTGTTGGGGAACGGGTGAAGTTTCAAAGACGCGACTAACGTCTTGTGAACACTGTTTTTGTATCCCAGCCAACATGATATCACTATATACCCTATGGTGATTCCACTCATAGTTATTTACCGTGGATAAAAGAATTGCAGCGGTAGCTGTATTTTTTTATGGAATTAGCCTATATTTTGATTAATTGTCTATATAAACTTCCTGTGATCATTTTCAGTAAATGTAAAATTACTTAATCAACTTGAAACAGCTTCATATATGTGCGAAATAATGCATTTCTGAGGAAACTAGAACAGTGTGCGACGGACACGGATGCCCCCATCTGTCATTTCCTCCCATCAGCATTGAAAAAGGTAGCATGGGTGATATGAGCTTTAGTGGCTGAACCATGTATACAACAAAAATGGCATTTTGCCAAAACTATACAATATGACACCACAAAAACACAAGTATATGTAAAAATTAACACACAAACGGTAAGGTATGCTGAAGCATATATAGAACAATGTTGCAATGGGAGGGCAAATTTACACAAGTGGATGTGGGTGCGGGGGGGGAGGGTAAAATGTAGAATAAAGTCAGAGATGTCCATTAATATCTGTGCATTCTTTTATGTAAGTGGCAGATTTTGATATCAGTTCTGTATCATTAAGGCTCATGGTGAATGTAAATACGCTTCCTCGTCAAGGCTATCTAAATTGAAAATTAGTCTCATGTGATCGAAAAATTTCTTTCTTGGTTGGTCGAATTTAGAACACGCCAAAATATATTGCCTTTCGTTTTCAATTTCTTTACAGGTATCACAAAGTCTTTACGTAGCGGGAATTTTGTTGGGTCTTTTATGTCGACCAGTTTCAATATATAAATTATGAGCGGTTATGCGGAGTGGAGAGATATTTTTATGTATTTTGAAATCTTTTAGGTGGTAAAGATACATTTCTGTATTTAAATTCGACTTGAAAACAGAATAAGTTTTTTTTTATCTTCACCACTTTGTGAATTTAGATCTTTCTTCCACTGTGTATGAAATTTGTTTTTATCGCCAACTTGAATAATTTAGAGGGAAATATACCTGTATTGTTTCCTTTGTTGTGCAAAATATCTTCTAGATTTAAACTTTAAAATGTATCTTTGATTGTACTGGTTCATTGAGAGGAATGCGTATTTGGGGAATCTATATTAAATAAATAGCAGTTATACAGTAAGCTTTCTGGTGGCATATTAACAATTCGAAAAAAGTTTTTATTCACTAGAGTTAGTATCTTTAAGGAAAGGGGTACTGTGCCAAGTTCACTTAAGACTGCAATGTTAGAAGCTTTGCGGTGGACGCCAAGACAATATCGTAGATAATTTATATAGAATTTTTCATAGTTTAAGCTGAAGTATCCAGAAAGCTTAAGCTTATTGTTTAATATTGTTTTGGATGGAGTTGTAATATAAGCTCCCCATATCTCACATGCATACAGTACTATCGGGGAGATCAGCTTATCAAACAGGTTCAACTATTGTTTTTTGCTTGACTTGAAGAATTCGTTTTAATCTCCCAAGGGCTTTATTTGCTTTTTCACTTAGTCTTTTGATAGCATTTTCAGATGTGCCATTAAGAGATATTTCAATTCCGAGATAACTATTACTGCTTACGTTTTCTACTAAGTTCCCACCAATATAGAACTTCTTTTTTTTTATCTTTTTACCGGATTTGTTGAAAATAATTATTTTTGATTTTCTAATGTTTATGTTTAGTTTCCAGTGCTGACAATAATGATGTAATTTAGCTAAGCTAGTTTGAAGTCCTTTTTGGTTTCAGATAGTAGAATAAGGTCATCAGCGCAAAGGAGGCAACTAATTTTTTTTCTCAGGGTTACAGGGTGGCAGCTATCGTCGAAAATTCTAGGGAGATCATTAATATACAAATTAAATAAAGTTGAACTCAAAAATCATCCTTGTTTATCGCCTTTTCGTAAGATTATGTCGTCAGAAATGCCTTTAGAAAACTTGATTTGTGTAACAGAATTTTGATACATGTCCTTTATTATGCTATGAACGTAACCATTGATTCCGTCGTTCATTAGTTTATACAAGAGTCCATCATGCTAAACAGTGTCAAACGCTTTCTGGAAGTCGATAAAACAAGCATACAAGAATTTATTTTTACCCAGAATCTAAGTATATTTATCAATGAGAGTTCGCAACACAAAAATATGATCACTTGTTTGGCAATGCTTCTTAAATCAAATTTGGTATTCATTTGTAATTGCTGTAAGACTTCAAACATTTTGTAAAATCTTCACATGAATAATAATTATACAATCATAACTTTTCATATATTATTGATTGATTTTCTAATCAAATTTCATGGCTAAACCTGAAATACTTTATGAGCTACACATGCCCGTTTGACAAGAGCCAAAACTCATTTTCCTGGAATTCTCATTTCACTAAGTTAATTCATGATACAAACAAAGGATAAATAAGCCAAGTGACAAACAAAACCCAAGGAGCACATCTTCACATATCGAAACGCTCCTATGAAGTTTCATATATGAACATCAAACATTTTGTGAAATGGCGCATGACACAAGTTTGATAGGAGCCAACTTTTCACTGAATTGACATTTTCACAAAGTTAATTAATGAAAAATGAACAGAGGTTAATTAACACAATTGACCAAAAAAAACCAGGTGCACATCTTCATATATTGATAAATTATTCTATCAGGTTCCATAGCTGTAAAAACTGCTTGAGATATGTACGACACAAATCTGACAAGCCTTACGTTGAATCAAAATTTCCATTTATTAATGATTAATTAACGTGAGATAATGAATCCAAGAGGTACACGAAACCCCTGGTGCACATCTTTAAATGTTGATTTATGTTCCCATCAAGTTTCATAGGTGTACCTTAAATGCGTTTTGAGATACATCCAACAAAAATGTGACAAGTGTAATGTCGAATCAAGATTTTCTCTAAGTTAATTAATGATTGATTAACACTGTATAATTATTCCAAGAGGCAAACAAAACACAGGTGCACACATTCTTATATTGATAGATGTTTCCACGAAGTTTCATGGTTGTGCCTCAAATGATTTATGACATACGAGCGGCACAAATGTGGCAATTTTAATGTCGGAAGGACGGATGGACGGACAAGGGCAAATCTATATGCCCCCTGGTGGGGCATAAAAAGTAAAGAGTAATTGCAACGCTAGAAGTTATCAAATTTTACTGTGTATTTCTCATTATGCTGGAAATGAAGCCCTCAAACTCTTATTTTCGCAAGACGTTTAATATAAATATTATCAAGTAACAATTAAGTTCATTTTGAACTGCTTTTTGTCTTGTATGTATAGAGTTACTGTTATTTTTCCTACACCTGTCATTCACAGACATATTATGCACATGGTGGGGAAGTTTGAGTATTTTGTGTGGGCCCAATGAGATGCTGTTGCGATTAACATTGTGGAAAAATGTGTTTTGTTGAAGGCATTCTACAGCACGCGACCCGGCACGATTCCTTGATCGGATCGTCCCCAGACCACACTTTCTGGCAAAGGATTATGTGTTGACCACAGAGAGAACATTGTATATAGACGGCCCAGCGGCCCAGGGATTCATAATGGTGAGTCCCAAAAATCAATATCAATCGGCAAAGATTAGTTTCGAAACAAAGCCGCCTCTGTGTTTGCAAGGGCAACAGGTTTCAGACATTATCCTTCATGTCTTTTTCATTATAACTAGAGACACGCCATCCGAGATATTATGAATGCATGGTGTCCTTGCTTGGATATATTAACACAAACTTATATTTTGTATTCAGTGTTGATAGAAAGATGTGCTGCAAGATTTATCATAAACATAGAAAGGTCTTTTGCTAGATAAAATAACATCTAAATCCACTTGTGTCTCTCTTCCACTGTTTTGATGTATATTTATACCTGCTGTGGGAATCACCACAAATGAGAGACTGTCCTTATTGGAAAATCCCCTTTCATATCAAACTGTGGTCTCTAAACTGAGAGACTACTTAAGTTTTATTAAAATATAATATAGTCATTGCAGTTGCTATGCTGAGGACCACACTAAAATATTTCTACTGGTTCCCAATGCTTCACTTGTCATAACATAAATATAACTTGTCCCAGCAATCAGGCAATTTGAGTCGTTTATCAGTTGTTTATGTGCAGCATTATATATGGTCGCGGATCTCTGCATATAGAATGGTGTCAACGTCTGCACATCACACATTTCATTTGGAATGTCCAGCAACATGTATTGTATTGTGAATATATCATGTATTTTTGTTTTTGCTGAGTTTCGTAATTGTTGCAAGTGGAAGGAATCTGGAGCGTCTCCAGTGTTCACATCATACATGGCATTGCATATGTCATGTAGAACATCCACAAATATTTGGGGTTCGGAGACGTTGCCCTATCCAGAAATGTGAAGTTTAGAATATTGTCACCTGTTTTAATGACAAGAGCAATTACAAAAAAGAGAAAGACCTAACTTCTTCAATTGCACTCTGGGTTGACCCAGCTGGCCCGAAAAAATTTTGTGATTGGCAGTTTGTCAGTGGCCTGACACCTGCGGCAAACTGAGTCATTGCGTGGATCTCAGAAGGTAGTCACTTTGTGACACTTGTATGTTGTCAGAATGACAACTCTGAATCTCAGCTTCATGTGTATATTATTATAGCAACACAGTGCTGGTAATGCAAAGCAAAATGCTCTTTGCTTCTTGTGCTGGTGAACTAATAATGTGACATTTTAACACAAAGAAAGAAAGAAAGAAAGAAAGAAAGAAAGATGCGATTACTTCTAACAGTGCATTGATATATTTGGCTTGACTTCATTGAACTCGGCCTGACCTGATGTAATCCCCAAGATTATCCTTAAACGTGATGGAAATGTAACTTGACTCGCTTTCCACCATGATCACTAAGCCGAAAAAGCACATAACTAGGCATAATATAGCATTGGAGGAAAAAAGGACAAAAACTTCGCTTTTCAGATTCACAAAATATCTGCTCCTGTTATGATAAAAGTTTCTGGCCCCATGCTGCATTGAAGTACAAAAATGACATTTGTTTTTATTGAAAAGGAAGACGCTATGACATACAACCACAGATCATATTGATTTGTCTGTGAACTTATGCTCTGTGCTTCACAAAATTGCACCAAAATCTTTCAATAGTTTTATTTGACAAAAGTAAAAATGATATTCAGTCACGGTCTTGCATATGGACGCATGATACTACAACTTATGTTCTTTAATATCAATAAGACAAAATGATTTTGTATACTGATATGTAAAATTTACACTCACTTTCTCCTGACAGCCAATTATCAAAAATTATTCATTATCATGGTGTGAAACGTCCCAATGAAAAAACGCCTTTGTGTCCACCTTACCACATATATAACAATAATGTTTGTGTTGCGGGCTTTTTGATCATTTGCTGTCCGACAGTTGTCATTGGCGCTTGTCGCGAAGCGGAGGGTGCAAATGATCACTGGAGGGCCGTAAATCGAATTCCAAGGGCCGTAAAATTATCCCAATGACACAAAAACAAATATTATTACTTGTGTTGTTCATTTGTAGCATTTTCCAAGCCAACTGTTTTTAATGCATATAACAATGTAAATATAGGCCTTATATTTAGTCAAGCTTGCCATTCATGGCCGCAAAATGGGTGCAAATGTCATTTGGAACCGGCAACCTCGCCATTTGTGGTAAAGGTAATAAAAAATAGAATAAAATGAAATAAGAAATGAACTTTAAGCTCTTACTAAATTTATACATAGCAATACATATAAACGCATGTGTAATAATTATAAATTTATGTACCACTCAATTAAGGTATCAAAATTCCGAGTTAATATGAGGTTTTTTTTTTTTTTTTTTTTTTTTTTTTTTTTTTAAATTTCGGGAGGGTGACAGCATTTTTTTTTTTATATCGCTGGGGATTCTGTTCCAAATTTTGACCCCAAGATATCTCAGATAATTTTTTTCAAAAAGTGACCTTATAAAAAGCAGGAAGATCCAAATACCTAGATGACCGGAAATTCTTATTAGACTGAAGTTGTAAAAACATATTCTGAGTGTTGTCGGGACCGTCGCTGCCTAGGGCCTTATACACTTCTGTGGCCAGGGAGCGTAGTCTTCCTATAGATAAAGTTGGCAGTTCTGCCCTTTTAAAAAGGGTGTAGTAGTCACTAGAACGGTCTTTAAAAACAAAACGAAGACCTCTTTCCTGTAAGTTTTCCAACTTTTTGGTAAGATTAGCACCACAAAAGGCCCAGACTAGAGGACAATAATTAGACTTTAATTTAAAAGAATAAAAGACCTTAAAATAAAAAGTTTGGAGGAATCGTCAAAATATGAGCTGATTCGTCTGAGAACATACACTTGTCTGGCTGCTGGCGGAGGAGGGTAATATGTACATCAAATTTGACCTTGTTGTCAATTTCTACTCCGAGCAGTATCATATGATCTGACTTGATAACCTCACCTCCAATCTCAAAATTGATGTTGCAGAAGTCTCTCCTTGCGGGGCAAAGGACAATAGCCTGAAACTTATCAGGATTTGCAAGTATTTCATTTTGTGTAAACCACTGAATGGACATCTCAGATTTTTGCTCAAGAGTGAGATGCAGACTTTCACGGTCATGATGACTGAAGGATAAAGTGGTGCCATCTGCATAGTTGTACAGATGACAACCCTTTATCATAAAACATGTTGAATAAAAGTGGTCCTAAAATGGACCCCTGAGGGACACCTTTAATGATTTTCAGCCAGTCACTATGTTTATCAGCTATTTTGACTCTCTGGTATATCAGTAAGGTAGCTGCTCGTAAGTTGGAGAGCACTGTACTGTACACCGTATGCTTTCAGCTTAGATAGATCAAGTGCATGGGGTAAGCATTCCAAGGCTCTTGACAAGTCATAAGTATTGCACCAACATATTTGTCATGAAGTTTTCTTCTCCAGACCTTGGTGATTTTCATAAGTAGGTTATTGCAGTTATAAACTTTCCTAAAGGCTGATACAAAGGGAGAGAAGACTGATTCCATGAATGCATTAAGCTGCTCACCAATGATGCTCTAAAACATTTTAGAGAAACAAGGGAAGCTGCTGATAGGTCTATAATTACCATTGATAAGACGATCTTTCTTTTTGTAAGCTGGTGTAACCTCTGCAATTTTCAAATCTTGGAGGAAGGTGGAAGTGATGAGGCCTTGGTTTATAATACTAGTAAGAGGAGAAGCTAAGGCATTTGATGAAAGTTTTATCAACTTTGGAGGGATATGGTCGCAGCCAGTGGACTTCTTAGGATTAATGAGCATGCTCCTATGTAAAGACAAAAGAATAACTCAGGCAACCACTTTTTTGTTTGGCAATTTTTCAATTTTAAATGCTACTTTTTGAGCTACAACGTGGAAAAAAAGAATCAATGTTAATTGCAGATGCTTCAAAATTCAATAACATAAAAGCCATTCCTTTAAACGAAAAAAAAAAACGCTTACCTAAGTTATACTATTGTCTTTACACGACCGTTGATTTCAAGCTTGTTATGCGAACAGTTTTGTTGTGACCCTTTGTCAAAGTGTAAATCAGACCAATTGAATAATATGTCCCTGAAATGTGACAAATTAACCTAAGAATATTTATTATTACATGCAAAAAAAAAAAAAAAATACACATATTGACAAAACAAAAAATTATACATCGATGGGCTGGTATCCGAAAACAGAGACACAGTGGCAAACTTTGTACCACTCACTTATATGCACCCTAAGTAAGAGCAGGCACCTTAAACTACGTGAATGTTCTAAACAAATATGTCTCAAATCAGCGACTATTGAGCTGCATTATGGCACTACCATATTCTAATGCAAATGGCAATTAACAGACGGAAAGCGCTTAGTACAATTATTAGCTTTTGTTTCTTTATCACCTGGCACAAGACGATATGTACATTATACAAATATTGTGGCATGCACATGCTGTCCAGTATTATGCTTTTAACTGCGCAAAATGAAGTTTTGCAGGGCAGGCACGTGGTATAAATGGCAATATCTGATTGGTTGCCTCACTGCTAATGGAGAATATATATATATATATATATATATATATATATATATATATATATATATATATATATATATATATATATATATATATATATATATTTATATATGGTTGAGAAGATTTTCACAGTTCTATGAAGTGATGCGAAGTTGTATATTTAAAACTTTCGTTACTTGTCTCGAAACTAGAAAGAAATCCAGTTTTGACCTTTGCAATATTCTCTTGGGCAATTGGTGGCTAAGATATCCCCATGCACGATGCTTCTTACCAAGTTGCAGCATTTTGATGGGGCCACCTAGTTGTTTGGGCTTGAGGGATCTATTCGACATGAACAATAACAGATTTGGCAAATACCTGTGTTACGAAATGGCAAGTACCCGTGTCTGTCGCCAGGATCCTTTGGCATGATATCGCGGTACTTCGCGATAAGTAGGACAGGCACTTATTGTAACGCATAAATGCTAGTTGACAAATAAATGCAGACACCAGGGAACCAGAAAAACAAAAAAAAACAAAAAAAACCCAGAAATTAAATATAAAAGAAAAAAATAAATAAAAAATTAAAAAACAGAAACAAAAAAAAAAAAACAAAAACAGAAACAAATACAAAAACAGACAAAAAACAAAACAAAACACAACAAAACAAAAACTAAGCAAAACAAAACAAAAAGAACAAAAACAAAAACAAAAAAAACCCAAAAAAAACCAAAAAAGCAAAAAAAAAACAAAACAAAGCAAAACAAACCAAAAAAAAAAAAACAAAAAACAAAAAACAAAAAACGAAACAAAACAAAACAAAAAAAAACAAAAAACAAAAAACAAAAAACAAAAAAAAAAAAACAAAAAAACAAACCCAAAACCAAAAAAAAAAAAATGGATGCTGGAGTTTACCTTTTTTTGGCCACTCCACAAAAAGTACAAGTGTGACCTACCAAGCAACGGGTGCGGTGGCGCAACCACAGGCGTATGAAAATATTCTGAGTGCGAGAGTACCGATGCTGCTTGTGTAGTAATACCACAAGGCCAGTATCCCACGACCAACGTTACTCATACAACTCCGTATACATGTCAATAAAGTACATATTCCTTACTTGAATATGGCAAAACCATACATGTATGTGTTCCTTATCTGTTATTACCCATGTTGAATCAAGTCTCAGTGCGTTTCCAAGCTTACCGTGCACAACACACTTACATTACTGTCGCCGACGCCTGTTTTGTCCACATACTTTCGCTATTTATCTTCCGTTTTCATGACCCGGAAAAAGTGAAAATGGCAACGTAATAGCTGGTGTGCCGATGGAACCGCACTTCGCTTTTCATGGGTACCCAGTGGTGGCTTCACAAAGCCAGGTTGGTTATCAGGTGCAACGCCTTTATTGCGGTTGCATCGGCACACCAGCTATTACGTTGCCATTTTATATAGTGTCCTAGGTGACCTTAAAATTGAGTCAAGATCATTGTCCTTCGAATTTGACGTAAACTTCCAAAAGAGTGATCAACTAGAAAGATTCATGATCCCAACTTATCTGGTTCTTCTAAAATCGCGCGAAAATGGAAGGGACACATTAACGCAAGGACTGACGCACGGATTCAGACAAAGACGCAGCCGATAGCAATACCTCCCAAGCCCACATGTCCGAGGGGTAATAAAATAGCAGGAAGACAAAATTGTAGTTGTCTCTGTCGTGGATCACAAAGTTGTATAGGTTCATGATGCTCAGGATGAACTGGCATGGATATTTTGGAACCATGTAACAGTTCCAATTTTTAGCGCCGCTGGCACTATTTTTCAAAAATGAAATGTTAATTTACTCCTGCATGTGGTAGACTTATCCAAAACATCGTCTATTCATCAACAGACAGTGCACGAATATTTGTCCCTGACGTCCTCCAATGAACAGTTAAAGTGGTCTGAAAAATAACGACCAGGGTGTGTTGTTTATTTGTAAAAAATTAAACCAGCCAGCAATAAAGGTTGGCCCAATATTGGCTCAACATTCGCAAGGATGGCCCAGCATTGGGCTTAAGAGGCAAATGTCACATAGTGGTATAGCAGACTGTCGACCAACGGATTCTTATAAACATTGAAACTTGTCAGCCTGCACTCCAAGTTTTGCGACTTTTTAATAAAACCCAAATTTCGGATATCAAGTTGCGTGACATGAATCGGGAGGTATACAACTTGGAAAAAATATTTTAAACTGCAGTATGGGATATATTTCAATTATGAAGTTAAAAAGCGGCTTTTAACACATTTAAACCGGTATCAACTGGAAATAAGAGAAGATTTAAGTGTTATTTTGCTATAATATGTTTGGAATCGCCAATACATTGAAAGTATGTGGTGTAAAATAATGAAAGTATGTGATTATCATCCGAGTGAGAAATTATGAATATAACATGCCTTTAAATTTTTAGTACCTATTTTTTATTGGCCTCATCTTACTTTCCGTAAGAGTAGGCACATGTTGCCCGGTTTTCCTAGCCTCACGAATGAGGGAGATCATGCATATCATTGTTAGCCAACACTTTCATTGTAGGAATTTAATGACGTTGAAATTTACCAAGGACTTTTTAATGCAAGGATTACGTGCGTTTCCTCCTACAAAAATATACACGCGAAGTGCAGGTTTGAAAAAAACAAATGTTCGTTTAAGTGCAGATCCCGACTTCCTTCCAGTATAATTTTCAGAAAATACAGACATCCAGCGACAATATATGAACGGGATCAAAAGAAAAAGAAAAATAAGGCAGAAGCATCATACATGGAGGCAATGGTCATGCTGTAACGTACGGCAGCTCATCGATGTCAACCTAACCTCTTTTTTTTTTGTTCTTGTTACAACCACATTTTTCTGGTTATAAAGTTAAAAAAAGCCTCGTAATTACAACTTTTTTCGTTTTTCTTGTTATTACAACTGGGGTTTTTCTTGGTTATAATAAGAAAAAATATTGTTATATATTTCCATTTTTTTTCTTGTAATGACAAGAACAAATCTTGTTATTACAACTTTTGCTTCTTCAAGTCTTATAAAAAGAAACATCTTGTCATTACAACTTTTTCTTGCTCTAACCACATTTTTTCTTGTTATTTTAACTTTTTTATCTTGTTATAACGAGAAAAAGTCTCGAATTTTGAGCTCAGCTTTTTCATATGAAATGTTTCATAAGTCATTTTACCCCATGAGGAGGGTTGCGGGCATATAAATATGCCTTTTTCCGCCCGTCTGTCCGTCCTTCCGTCAGACATTAAAGCCATGGAATTTGATAGAAATGTCAATAAATAAATGAAAAATTATGTACATATAAGCATTATCCATGTGAAGATTTTACAATATGTTTGAAGTCTTAAACCAATTACATACTACTCTTTCCAATCCGGACGGGGCAATGACATGTGGGGGCATCCATGTCCTTTTGACATTTTTCTAGCTTTCTTCCTTCCTCCCTCCCTCTCTCTCTCTCTCTCTCTCTCTCTCTCTCTCTCTCTCTCTCTCTCTCTCTCTCTCTCTCTCTCTCTCTCCTTCAAAATAGGACCTGAAGGCAGTTTGGTAATATTTATTTATTTAATTTAAAATAAAATGAGTTGACAAAATACACATCAAATGACATATATACATCCATGACATAATCAAGTCTACACATACATATTATACCATTTATAGAGTCAGATAAAACACTCAGGTAGTGGTTATGTCCCGACCACCAAGTACTTAAGAACAGGCCAAGCTTTTTTAAGGAAGCGCCTACATGCACCATCAAACATATTAACAACCCGAATACCCTGCTCAGTTTTTCATGTGTTCATCAAGACCATGTACCAAACGCCATGCTTTAACTTGTATACAGGCCATTTTTCCATAGAGCGCAAAACAAACGATCTTCGTTTACAGTGTGAAAATGCTATGCTGATATCTTAAAAAGCAAGCCATGTTTTCTTGCTTACATTTTCCTGAGACTGCAAAGGCCCTTGAAGGCAAAGTAATGATCTTCCAGGCGATTCCCCTTCCTGTATGCGCCATACAATTCGCCCAAAAAAATCAATATTCTTGAAACAAAGTCATCATTTGATTTTCCACGATTGATGCGAAAAGCTTATACACATTTGATGTTAGATTTTCGCCCCGATAATTACAAAGGGACTCTTTATTTTCATCTTTATGCAGAGATTTTATTAACCCCTTATCCCATTCACTACGGAAGGTTGCCAATAATTTAAAAAACGTTGAACATTGATTGATTGATAGATTGATTCTTTATTCTTTAACCAGGGTTACTAGCTCAGTGAGGATTAACTGGTCTTCCGCCAGGCCCTGGATGGTGCAATGGGAATACAATGACAATATGACGAAATGATCCAGTTGATAAATAAAATACACATAAGAAGAATAAAAGAATCATAAAATATACGTTTGCATATAAATAAAGAAAAAACAGGTCTACAGATAAAAACATATTAACTAAGGTAAAACAATAAATACATAAAATGTGAACAGTGTCTTATCTGGGAGGGTAGTGGATTACTGATGGAGGGATTTAGTTGCTCATTGAAACAGGGAAAGGGAGTGAAGCTGCCTTATTTCGAGCGGAAGCGAGTTCCATTTTAATGTCCCTCGGTAGGCAATTGTATTTCTACCATAATTTAGGTTGACCGAAGGCACATGAAAATTGTTACTTTGGGCTGCTCTGGTTGCATGTGAATGGATGGTATGGGAGTAAGTGAAGTTGCGTGTTTCTGATACTATTAGGAGACTGTTCGCAGCTTTATACATAAAAATATCCAGGTGATATTTTCTTCTGTCGTCTAGCATGGGAACATTATAACATGATAACAATTGAATTTATCAGAGATGATCCTCAATATTTTAGAAATTCGTTAGGTATGTAATCGACACAACATAATTTACTACTCTTTAATTAAGGGGTGGCTTTCTCAACAGTGAGAGTATTAATATGTATATCACATAGCCCGTCAGGAGTTCCAGTACACTCATGTAAATTTTCAAGTTCCTCTTTTAAACCAATATGCTCTTCAACCTGGGAACCTGAGGCAGAGGTACCCATGTTTTGCCAGTATTCACCTAAACTAACGTTAATCTCTTTAGGGTCATCTATTGCCATGTCTATACCATCGAGGTGTATAATTCTCAGTGGTAATCATTGTTCGACTAGGCAAGTGTCATACCTTTTCAACGGTGTCTAATCAAGGAAAAGTCAAGTAATATCCAGCTTAGCACTTCCTCAGCTAATTGTGAAAATGAAGTAATCATATGCCTGTAATTAGTAAAAAGAAAGAAGTTAAAATAACCAGAAAAATAGTTGTAATAGCAATATTTTTTCTTGTTATAACAAGAAAGGAAGCGGGGAAAACAAGATTTTTTTCTTGTTAGAACAAGCAAAACAGTTGTAATAACAAAATTTTTCTTCTTGTACTAATCAGAAAAAAAGTTGTAATAACATTTTTTTTTGGTTATAAAAAGAAAAAATGTTTAATTACAAGATTTTTTCATGTTACAACAAGAAAAAAGTTGGAATAGGAAGGGGGCCAACAGTCCGAGGCCCTCCAGTCGCTTCGCCCTCCAACTCACTGCGCCCATACCCTGCTGCCCCCTCGAAGGCCACATGTCTGCGGCTATGTCATTACCATATTCAAACCGTAGTCCTGATGAAACAAACCCAAATGAATTCCGACCAAAGGCAATGTTCCTTGGTATGTTTACCTCGATCACATAAATTTCCAGTTCGTCTGTATCCAAAAGGATCTAAAACGTACATCCTAAGGTCCATAGAGTCAAAAAAGTAATGTCTAGTTTTAACATAACAAGAATGCCAAAAAATTGTGTTTAAAAATATAGGGCTATTGCAGTAAATTGGCTGGAACAGGTTCATTATTAATGTGCACTATAAGGACTGTATAATTTGTAAAAAGGGACTAAAATCTGCAGCACAGTGGAGGATATGCAAGCACAGATTCCAAGTGTTGGCGAAAATATAATGAACTTCATCATCCATATAAGTCCATAAAGTGACACTCACGCCAACATCAATTCACCAAATAAGCCATAGGCCTTACTGACCATCAACAAGAGTCCAAGCAACATGATTACACAATTCGATGTGTTTTACAGATGTAGCTTAAGGCTTGATGTTGTTTTAAAGGAGATAAACTAAGAATATTTCCAAAACAAAAGTTTCTGAATGTGCAAGTATAGTGGTCAAAATTTAATACAGTGACAGAATTTGCAAGTACACTGGTTCGAATGTCAAACATCAGAAATAAGTCACATCAGGGGCTCAAAACGCAGGACAGCTGATTTACAAGAACAGTAGTCAAATTGCATTACAGTAGCAAAATATTGTAAGCATAGCAGTCAAATTGTAACTTTTGTTTTTAGCAGTATTTTTGAAAGGAAAATTGAATGTTCAAGCAAGCATAGAATCCCACAAGTCATATAATAAGTCACTTATAAAGGTAATAATTTAGCATTAAAAATGTAGTATGCCATTGCAAGTCATCTGCCAGTCAGCTAAGCATAATGTACATCTAATTAATGGCTCTATAAAGTTCAAAAGGTCAAAATGTATAGCAGTCCTAATTATATAAGTCTACCACATTTATCTTGTAACTGTCGTAGGCCGCTGCTTGCTACCGATAGCCCCAGGAGGGTTTAATCTGACAGAAAACATGTAAGCCTAAATGTATGAAAGTGAATATTAAAACAGAATGACGCCTAAAGATAAAATTAAGTAGTAAAACAGGCAAGTCTAAAAACTGTGAAACTAATGTAGCCCAGCTTTCTAATAATCTTAGGGTATTAACAGCAAAAATTTGCGGGCAGGTAAGAAAAGAATGAAGTCATTAGCATTTAAGTCAAGAGAATGGAATCAAAATATAATATTCCTGAACCAGATATCAAGTACAATTCGCAAGCTCATAACTGTCGTAGGCCGCTGTTTTCCATCGATAGCGCCTGGGGGTTTCAATGTGAAGCTAGCTTTAATCTTGGCAGAATGCAGAGTGTCCTGTCCCAAAACTCAACAACTCAAGTTTTTGCATCTCACAGTGAATTATTGACAAATGACACACGATTTCGGCATTGCTATGTAGATGTGTTCAAACACAAGAGTAAATTTACGGTATTTGTCAGGTTATTAATACTAATGTATGCATAAACAATTTTCGTACGCGGATACAACGCCACAACATTCTGTGTGATTAATAGATATTCAACATAATACTGTAGTGATGATATGATCACATAGTTGTGCCACGTTCTGTCACTTATTTAAGTACCAATGTGGGCTATGAAGTTAAATAAAAATGGCACTGAGGTTACTTTTCGTGCTTGTATACACTTTAAACAATGCAACAAACGGCACTTTGCATGTACGTGTGTCACATGGGTTGCATTAACCGCCTTAATTACATAACAATAGTAATACCCCTGTGCATAAGGGTAACAGCTATTAACCCCTGTCAAATATATAAATTATATATATATATTATATATATTATATATTATATACATATATATATATACATATTCATTTGTATATATGTTTATATACATGTATATATATATATATATATATATATATATATATATATATATATATATATATATATATATATATATATATATATATATATATATATCGTTTATTTATTTATACATCAAATAAATGGCAGTCATTTTTAATGCCATGGAATCGGTTATCAGATTTGCTTTTTGCAAATTATTAAGATGACGCAAAGTGTCTGTCAAATTTGTAATTTAGGTGCCAGCTTGAAAATTTCACAATCTTCGATCGCCACTTTTCCCATATGTTTGCAGATGGAACATCTTCACTCTGACGTTTTACTGCTGCAGACTACCGGGTCACGTGACATAACCATTGCACCAAAACATCATTGTACTAGTTCTTGTGCAAATATGAATGTATCATTACAGCCAAAGGATATCTGTGAGTTTTATTTACCTATTTTGACGAAACTTACCAGTGAAAAAGTGAATCATACAAAGCTGTAGATAGCAAGTTGATTATAACAGTGTACTTTAGCTTCTATTTCTAATACATTAATCAGCAATGGGGACCACAATCCACAATTTCGTATAGACGAAGAAGGCAGAAGTATGTTGCATTACTTAATTTTAGCAATGGATGCTAATTACATGATTACTATTTTCATATAATATTCTACGGTAAAATCCAAACTTGTTAAGTTAATATAAACTTACTGGCTGCAATTCTTCTGAATCATAAATAATAGCACTTCGTGCAGTTGTATACCATGTATATTTTTGATATAATATATATATATATATAGTGTGTGTGTGCGTGTTTACGACAAAATGGTTTATCTTAGTTTATACTCATTTTGGTCAAATGGAATCAAATACGAGCTGACTTTACAATCGCCATGTGTTTGTCTTAAACAAGAGGATCATGATGATCCTGTGCTCAGCTGACGTGCATCTGCTTATTTTAACAAAATTACCCCAAAAATTATGCAAAAATCAATATAGTGTGACCATTTGAATAACATATGTAGAGACCTATCGAAGGTACATTTCTACAAAGTGCGAAGAGTGTCCCTGTGCGATATCAAAGCAAGTGGGTGAGTGGTCTCAGAGAAGATTTTTTATTCGCCTAAAAAAGAACAAAAAAAATCATTACAAAAAAAATCAATAGAACGTGACCATATGAACAAACTTTGTAGAGATCCATCCAAGGCATATCCCCACCAAGGTTATATTTAATCTGGCCAAAATTATTTAAGTAATAATCATTACAAGAAATCCCCATGTTAAACTTCCCTATAAAAACTATTTTTAAATTTTTTGAAAAAAAAAATCATAAAAAAAATCCAAAAATAACTGGAGTATGACCATTTGAATGAACCAAGCAGAGACCCACCCAAGGTATATTGCTACTAAGTGTGAAGTGAATCTGACAGACAGTTTCTTCAGAGAAGTCGAAAGTGTCAATAAGCATTGGAATGCATTAGAATGCCCATTGACATAGTAAGCAATTAAAAAGGTGCATTTACCGATAAGTACCCGAATCGAAAAAAAAAAAATCATAAAACATCAGGAATCCACAGCAGTGCCACCAACTTTGTTTGACCCTTCCACAAGGAACATATCCACCAAGTTTCAGCTTAATTTGAGTGACAGACAAAAATAGCAAAAAATTCACCCAAAAATCATTTTAAAAAATTAGAAAAAATTTGCAGCGCCACCTGGTGAACAAATTCTGAACAAAGAGTCCCCGGGAGTGTCCCTGTGAGATATCAAAGCAACTGGGTGAGCGGTTTTGGAGAAGAAGATTTTTTAAAATTTGCGCCCAAAAAGAACAAAAATTTTATAAAATATCCAAAATTCACTGGTGCATGACCATTTGAATAAACCTGTTAGAGACCCATCCAAGGTACATCGACACCAAGTTTGATGTCAATCTGGCTGATGATTTCAGAGAAGAAGTCAATAATATGAATAAGCATTAGAATGCCCATTGTCTTGCACAGTAATCAATACAAAAGCTACATTTTCCGATAAGTACCCCTATTGAAAAAAGTCGTTAAAAATCTGGGATCCACAGCAGTGCTACCTCGTGAACAGCTCTGTTTGACCCTACTATAAGGAACATATCCACCAAGTTTCAGCTCAATCTGACTGACGGTTCTGGAGAAGACGTCAAAACTAGCAAAAACACACAAAAATAGTAAAAAAGTTACAAAAAAATTACAGCGCCACCTAGTTTTAGACAAACCTAACATGTTTTTCTACACATTTTTTATCGGAAATGTATGCTTTCATTACCTTGCCTCTACCAGATATCTAAATCAGAAGACACCCTATAGCTGACCACGGATGGCAAATTTTAAGTGGGATAGAAAAGACACTAGGGTGAACAGACGTTTTTGCACAGCCATATGGTTGGCATTGCATAGGCTATGTACAAACTGAACGTAAAGTTTCCTCTTATAGATAGAGTATGTAGTGTTAATTAGGAGAACTCAGTTTTTCGCCATGAGTTGACTTGGACCGTCAAGTGAGTGGCCAAAATGTTAACTATATAATACTTGAACCAAGAATCCTGTGAATTCTTTGCATTTTGCAGTTCTATGCAAAGGAAAGACAAGAACAATCAATCTACAGGGTGCTCCAGTAGACTATACTCAATTGAAACATTATGTTGCTTTTTTATGACCTTTAACATTGATTTAATTTGCAGTGCAATTTACCTCTCTCCGATTTTTATCATCGGGGTTATATGCAGCATCTGAAATTCCTACACATGCGTTTCAGATGGGTTGTTCACAAAGCTCAGTGTGTCAATGTACTATTGAATGGTCTTTCACTTCTGGCGCACATTATGCTGTAAAACCTTTCCATTAGCATCTTTGCGTTCGTTTCTGCCTTTGTTTCATAGAGTGAATCGATTAGACGCGGTATGTTGTGCAACAACGTACAGAAAGGTTTTTTGAAATGCTCATTCATACAACGGAAAGCATACTTAAAAATCCACCACAGAATGAATGATGACTTCATGTCCCAGCTGATTTGTGGAACACTGAACTGAAAAATGACACAATGTATGTTTCAGTGTTCCAAGAATATTCATTTCCAAAGCAGTTTACAACCACCGCCGGAATATAATTTCATAACAAACATATTTCAACAAAATTAGTATGAAGACTGAACGTTTCTAATGCAATGTGCCCATAGGCCAGGCATGATATAATGGAATTTCCATAAAGCTGGCAAGAAACCAACGATCCATACCCTGAAAGAGGGATAAATGGTGCTTAGACTGGGTTCTTTTTTTGTGGCATGAAAAGCAAAATCATTTGTGCAGTGTTGTTAAGACGTTTTTCCCGCCATTTGGCATTATAATGCACAGGATTTTTTCCATTCATTAGCACTACTGTATGTAAAATACTGCTTTGAAAGTGGACATAAAAATGCCCTGCCCTCAACAACACATTTAGGTATCTGTCCTAGTTGATGCGTAAACCAGTTATCTTAATTGAGCAGGAGTTGGAGAATATATACATCATAAATAAGACTTTATGGCCAGGTAAGACTGGTTTTGTTCCTCTTATATTTCTTTATAAATGGGATGTTATTTTACACTTGCAGTGTACTATCATGGTGAAATATGGAAAGTAACCTCCCAGAGGAAGGGAAGTTTACATGGGGAAGCAGCAAGTATCACCATATCGACGTCATTCGTTTAGAAAAAAATAAAAGCTATTATTTCAAAATCCCTGCATCTGCTGATTAAAAGAAGTCGTCACTCACAGTATGCAGACAAATAAATTTCTGTGTTGATTGAATATTGTTAATACTTCCTTCTTTGTCACCACAAAACCTCGCCTAATTTGCTTGTTAGATATGTATATTATTAATGCATTTGATATACTGGACACGAGTAATGTCGGAGTATCAATACTAGTGCCAACTTATCTGGATTAAAAAGGAAATTAATGCATTTTTGTCAATGTGGATCAGCTGTTGGGATAAAAGGTTCTGCAGCTCGTCCTGTGAAGTCTGTTCTTTCATTCTGCAAGGAAGATATCACGTTATGCATATTTATGGTTACCCCCTAATTTAATCCCCGAATAGAATGTAAAAGTACCACTTTTCCTTCCACACGTACATGCTTTATATTACCAGAGTTGTTTATGTGATGACCATCTTGCACATATTCAGCATCTTTTAAAAATCTGGTTTCAATTTTCGAAACCTTGGTCCACGTATTTTAATAGGATAAGCCTGGTTATGTAGACAATTTAAGCTTTTGATTGAAGTGTTGTTTTAGCATCAACAACATATAAAATAAGAAAATATGAATTGACCAAATAAATTATCAGCAATGTAAGAGGGCATTTTTCTGTCGCTACATGAATAAACACAGCTCGGGGTCTCATAAACGTCATAGATCTTTAAAATCTATATCTTCCATTAATACTCCTTGACTGCCCTGTCCATTATGTCATTTCAGATGAGTATGTCCCTGCCTTAGTATCCAAATTTGCCTTCAGAATAATATTAATGTTCCCACCGACAATATTTTCCCTGTTCATTGTGCTATCACTATTTTAAGTTGTTCTATCTCGTAGTTTTTTGTTGGGGCATATAAGTCGTTATTTATATTTTAAATCAGATTTTCATCCATGGGAGTCTTTACCAGAATGTGCTGGCTGGAATTAATGATGGACAAATTTAAGATACATTTATATGTTCATGTGCTCGTTAGGTCAAACTAAGAATTACTAGTTTTAATGGTAACCATTATCTCTTGCTGACGTTTAGGTAGAAAATTATTAATTTCTAGCTCCAAGATACCATAAATCTTTACATTGTTCAACACATGGAGAACAAGCTAGTTACATGAAAGGGAGATTCAACACTTAAAACATAAAATTTGAGCTTTTATACAGCACTACAATAAACAGAACCCGACAGGACTATTACTGTTAATAGCTTTTGAGAAATAGCCTTTGTACCGATTGAGAAGAATTGCATTCATGGAGCGCTGAATGCATTTATATTTAGAGCCAAAGTTTGTAAATTGGGTCAAATATTGTATACTGATGCCTTTTCCAATGACATTAGCAATGGATAATTATCTGATTTTGTTGTGTCACAAGAGGAGCCAACAAAAATGTCGTCTTTCTCTGATTTTGTTCATTTTGGCAGTTGAATCAATCGCCCCTATGATTATGTCTAATTGAAAAAATATAAGTTCAAATTCTGGTAGCCAAGTTTATAAAATCAGTTACCTGACTGATGGCTCCATATGTTTTGTCCCAGATCAGAGGTCAGCAAGCAAAGGTATTATGCAATAATGGTCCCAAATTGGTAGAATTTCAGCGTTAAGAAGCAAATTAAATAACCACAACCTAAAAAGTATATATTGGCCCGAGCAAAAAATATTTAATGGACACTGAGGTCTGTCTGTCTTTCCAAAACGATTTTTTTTTTCATTTGACATATGTTTTGACACAATTGAAGGTAAAATGTGTCAGTTACACTGTGATTCAAAAGTACAACTTTTCAAAGAAATTTTAAACCTTGGTAATCAAGTTATTTGTCTCTAGTAGGAAAAAATGCTGAATGTCTCTCTTTGAAATCAGCTGTACCTAGAGATAGGTTACAAAAGTACCGTTCGTTAACTTTTAATCAAAACTGCATCCTCTGCATACTTTAATGGTATTGGCAGAAAATAGATGAAGCATATTAGGAATCAAACGTTTTACTGGTGCATTGTACCTACTAATATAATCGAGTCTCCATCTTCCGTTAGTACTTTGCCTGAAAAATGCGGTGTTTATATAGGAGGTTGCAGTAAAGGGCTTGATTATTCATTCAAATGTACCTCACAGTTTTCAATTTTACGAAGCAGTGTAGTACATAATGCAAGATTGCATGTGAAGGAACTTAATGTTTCAGAGTTATGCAACCGTTATTCACAAGAAGCTACTATACCACATACATTTTGTGACCGACCATGATGTAAGTTTAAGGCAGGTAAAATAAATGTTACATTCAGGATAACATAACTTTAAAAGCTTTTATTTCTGGATGGTGTGAAAAACAAAGCAAAAATAACTTGAAGAGATGCTTATTTTACCTATTTTATCATGTTGATGAAAAAAATAGGTAGAAACAGTGATTATCCTTAGTTGACCTCTTGATGTATCTCCAAATCATCGTTGCTATTAAACAGCACACAATAAACGGCCACGGAAAACTACATTCGTAAGTAAAATAAAGGTTTATCGTTTACTGAGCTTGTCACAATTATAACTTGTAATTGACTCCATAAATACATATAAATGTTTACTCATATGAGTTATAAGTTTTATGTTTTTTGTTTTTTATATCTGAATGAAAGTGTTCAATGAAAATACGAACACTGAGGTTACACATTCAACACATGTACCGTGTTAGCCAATTGCGAGGCCATCAACTGTTGTAGTAATCTGTGCTGCTGCGGGAAGGACTAAGGACTTTAAAATTCCACACTGGTGACAATGTACCGTTTCCTAAAGATTTCCATACCATCATATCTTACATCAGTTTGGAGGAACTGAATGTACAGTGCGACCATACAAGCGTAAGTGACACAGGGACAACCGATTCATTGAATGAGGATGGACCTATGGATTTTAAATTTACTGCTTTTCGGGGGGAGCGGGGAGGCAATGCAGAATATTTCACATGGACTTCAATATGGTAACAGAAATAACCATGTTTTATCTTCAGCTGTATCTTCAAAACTTTCAAAATGATGGTCGAAACATGCGTCAGATGAACTTTACTCCATTATTTAGTGGTATATGATTAATTGCAGAGAAGTAGATGTACATTCACAGGTGAACTCAAATGAAGCTGCTATGAGTAGCTGAGCTCAGTTGAACGTGACGTAGAACCTATAACATGAGCCACCCTGGTCAGCAGTTCCCAGTATTTCTATGTAATTTTAAAGTGATTTTACTGGAATCACAGGACAAAGTTGGTACAGACTTCTCCCGAGGTACCCCTTCTATATGTTTGAGGTGAATCTGACAGAGGGTGTTGGAGAATGAGTTGAATATGTGAATTACTATTGCAATCTCCGGTGATTTATATTATAATGAAAAGGCACGTGTGCTGTAAGTAATAAAAATGACTGGTGATGTTATTTAAATCTAGGGACAAGGATATTGTGTTTTACATTCATTATTTATTTCCCTGTGGGATCATCATTTTACTCTGATGCATTCAATCTAGCAATGGGTGTGAGTGCCTTTGTCAATGGGAACAATGTGTTTTAATTGTGTTCCAGAAGAAGCAGTGGAATAAAAAATCTACTAGCGGGTTGGTGCTCAATAAAACTCAAACTGAGGAATCAGTCACAGCTGAAAACAGGCAAAAGATCAAATTTTGCACCAACAGTGGTCCCATCAACAAGTGTATCCTAATTTGGGGAAATGTTTCCTACAGTAATCTTTTATTGAAACAAATTTAGCTATAAAGTGACACTTCACCTGAGTTTACAGCTGGTCTATTATGGATAAAAGAAACCGATTTACATACATGAAATTTAATTGGTTCTTCTCTAAGTTCACACAGGAGGTCAGATTAAATTATGACACGATATTTATATTCAAGCTCAAGGCAATTATTCTGTGAGTCAAGTTTTGGATAGCCACATTTATTTTGTGTCTTCTGTGTGGGAAGGTTCGTGAATATGTGTGAAAACTTTTCTGGGAATCAAACTACATTTGAGTACAGTCACCTTTTCCGCATATTGGTGCATATACTAATTCATAAGTGTCGCAATTATAAGCACGAACTTGTGTGTTCCATTATATATTTATTGGTTTTCTATTATTTTACGTCCTTACATTTTTTTAGATTGAGCGGGTTCCCTTTAAGTAAGTGTAGGGTAAGGACAAGCAGCTGGCATCACAAAAAGCATGTCCCAGAATTTGAAGCTGCAAAACATTTGTTTTTGATGGTTTCCCACTTATAATCTGTTGATAAGTTCAGTTCATAGGACTTTGGAAGCATTGGATTGTCAAAATATTTGCATTAAACATTGATCGGCAGAGGTATAGCTTTAGACACATACAGTGCCTAGATTGCGTATGGTGCATACATTGACTGTATTGTGCTATTTCTTGGTCAGAGCTACATGGTAGATGTATCCCTTTTACTCCTATTTGTATAATTTGTGTCAAAGGTATTATTGCACTCATGTGTAGACGTCTCAAATATGCGTAATTTATGTGTAAAAGGGTTTCATACATGTATATATATATATATATATATATTTAACTATTTTGCATAGCTATGCAAAGGTATGGATTAAGTGCCAAAAGCCCTTGCCATATTGAGTGATACCAGTCTTGACAAATCATCCATAGGTATGTGCAAATTGTGTTATGTGTAAGCAGGTGGTCCCTCATGTAGGGATGGAAAAATTGAATGAAAAGAACCAAGCACACTGTTTTGAAAACGTGGTCTGTGAAAGCCTATCATTAGTATTTCAGGATATGGACTGATGTACATGTTACCCTGACTGTTGTAATTAACTCTTCCAGGACCAAATTTTGAAATGAGTCAACAGCATGTGCTCAAAGCATGCAAAGAAATTTTTTACCCCTTTCATTGTAATCCATGTAACGATGGGCATGCTGCTATTTAAATGAAAGTCTATTTACAAGGAACATGAATCTAGCACCCTGAAGATAATTCCAAGCAATTCGGTTAGATTTTAGTCACAATTGGCACTGAAAGAGTCTGTGCACCCTCAGTCTGGCATCTGCCAAGGACGATCATTATGCACTTTGACTGTCCACAGCTCAAGTTGTCAGAGTGTTATCGGCTCAAATGTATTTCACTCAAGTTATCATTTGCCCTTGAAAGCTAAAGCCAGCTGCCCTATATGCAATTCTACCAGAGCCCTAACAGTGGAACATCGTATTGTGCAATGGCAAAGTCCTCAATGGAACTGTTTGGAAGTCATAATCCCATGTGGTGTATACTACTAGTTGTTACCCTACTTTCAGAATCCAATCAAGACTTCTGTTATAATTTTCAAACTTCTGTCACATTTCATCATTATGTGTTATCACATTTTTATTTGAAATTATTCTTGCATCTGCTCTTCAATTGTCAGATCAGCATAAGACGTTTCCAGCATAAAGGGTTATATAGAGAAGACCATCATCATATCCAATTTCACAATCTCACTCAAAACAGTTTTTTTTCTGAACTGGTAGCATAACTATTGACCTATGTTGCCTTACAATACTACAAAATAGGCCAAAGACATTCGTTTTCAATCACAACCTACCATTGATAGGGAACATAATCATAAACCATACCAAATCGTCACAGGTTTTTCAGTTATCATCTGAAAACTGATTTTCATGTGTTTTGCATTAAAAGGGCGGAAACTTCCTCATGAAATATTTACGAGGTACTATTGCTGCAGCTGTGTTCAATTCGTATTCGCTACTCTCGCAGTCTTGCAGGAGAACATTCATTGAACAACAGTTGTAGTAACAATCTCATCTTTGATGAAACAGATAGTTTATCTTTTGAAAATAGACTCATTTTAGCATTCTCACTGGGTTGGTTTCCCAATGTATTGTCACAGCAGGTCATATGTTAGAGATTTAAATAGAAACGCTTTCTGTGCAGTAGTCCGATATTTCAGTAAGTACCTCAAAGTGTGCAGTATCTGGAGAGTCCTGCGTACAATGACTTCATAGAATATGCTCAGATGTCCAAAAATTGTGTTGACATAAAATTACAGGGGAAAATGCAACAAATAAGCAAAATCTTGCAGGTTAAAACATATCAATATTACAAACAATAGTAGGGTTAATCAACCTTGAACAATTGTGTAAAGTTTCAAGGCATGACTACATTTCATACGTGGCAATATCCCATTTAATATATCACAGTTTACTATAAATCATGACCATGAGAAATCTTCTCTCGCTGTGCAAACCTATATGGAATATACATAAGTGATGAGTATTTTGAGGTTCAAATGCTACTGTAAGATACATTGAGTCAGTTGTAATATATCTTGATATATGAAATATCCCTTAGTCTCCTGTAACTTTCAGGGACACAGCTTATTTGGCTTCCCTTCTTCTTTTTTTCCATCTTTTATCCTAGTATGAGGTGGGCTTTAACCAACTAGTGCATTTTTTCCTTTCATTTTAGGCAGATAACTTAGACAACTGCATACTTATCTGGCCCTTTGCTTGGTTATTAGGTATTTTTTTGCTCCTCCACTAATTCTCATGAAAACAAGAGAAAATGATGTGTCTATATACTACATCTACCATAAATTGTTAGTTCATCTTTAAAATGTGAATTATAGCACAGTTACTTTTCATATATTTCCTATGTTTTGATCAGTGTGATCAAGTACTTTATTCAAAATTTTGTGGTGCCATCTGGTTCCTTTTCTTCAGTTGGATTTTCCTCTGGATCATCTTGTTTTTGTTTCGTTTCGTGGACAGTATCTGGCAGCTTTAGATTCATTGTCTCTGGTAATAGTAACGTTAAGAGTGCTGCTATCAGGAGCATGGAGCCGAATATTAAAACTGGAAGCCAACTTATGGTATAAAGTCCCTGTAAAGATTGAAAACATTCAAAGGCTTTAATTTAATCAGTTTTCATAATTACATAATACCTGTATATTAAAACGTTATATTATTATGTTGGTGCACACACACACACACACACACACACACACACACACACACACACACACACACATATATATATATATATATATATATATATATATATATATATATATATATATATATATACATATGAGAAATAATACTAACACAAAAACTCTAATACAAAACACGATGCAGACATAATGTTTATAATATAGTTACTGTTAATCGCTAGAACTTAACAGGTATGTTTTTTAGTCAACGGCAATGTGCGTGCCCTAATACACTTTGGATCAGGCTATCTGCAACAGTAATATAGAGAGATATCCATAGAGACTCTGGAAGAAGAAGAAGAAGGAGGAGGAGGAGGAGGAGGAGGAGGAGGAGGAGGAGAAGGAGAAGGAGAAGGAGAAGGAGGAGAAGAAGAAGAAGAAGAAGAAGAAGAAGAAGAAGAAGAAGAAGAAGAAGAAGAAGAAGAAGAAGAAGAAGAAGAAGAAGAAGAAGAAGCAGAAGAAGAAGAAGAAGAAGAAGACGACGACTGCCAAGCAAGGCATGGTAATCAGTTATCAGATCAGCAGTAGTTTTCAACATAAAACCATGCTACATGTATATTAACTTCATGAAATACCATCTTGTGACTGTTTTAATTGGAAATTTTATGTGCACAATATTGTAAAGTGAACAGACCTGAGGTGAACGATTAGGCATGATACAGTTATGTTTTTAGGCCACAGTTTAACTATGTTGTATTTACCATGTATATCAAGAAGGTTTCAAATATCATAATCGCTCCGAGGAACAAGCCCATCTATGTTGAAAGGATTGGTAAATGGGGCTATGCTAAAAACTATGACACATTTATGCCTTATTTGGTGCTTGAAAATACGTTTACAACACATATTCGCTGAAAATCTGGAAATAAATTCATGGAACAGGAGGAAGTTTGTCTTTTATGGTCTGTGAAAATGAAGTGAAGTCATCTAGAGATGCAAGCATATACCCCATCAAATCAGCATGTGATATCATTTTTGTCTCTGAAAATAACTTTATATCGTCTGGAGATGCAGGATCCTGCCAAAAAAAAATTTCCCATTACATTGAAAGTATTCATATCTTGCCCTGCCGGCTATTCCACAGCAAGGAGTTTGACAGGAAGAAGGGCATATTCATACATTTAGCAGGGCCAAATTAGATTATATGTTAAAAGTAACAATTGGAGAAAGCGAAAAGTTTAAGAGACTTCATTCACTAAGTTTCAAATCATACAACATGGCACAAAATTTAGAAAATTTCATTAGTTAGGTAGAGAAAAAAAGTTTTTTGTTTGTTTTTTTTTTTGTTTTTTGTTTAACTGGATGATTAAATAACACAAATGGTAAGGTTGCCCTTATCATAGCTCTGGCATAGTTCGATTGTCTAGCAATGAAGGGGATCAGAGCAGGTTTGCAGTTCATGCAGTTTAACATGAACACCTCCTTTAGGCAATCTTTGTCGCTGAAGTTCGTGTGGCAGTTCAACAGTACAATTATATAACTAGGTCATGAAGTTCTACCGTTAAACTGGTTGTGGCCAGAATTAATTGATGACTGCAACTCCATGTCCTAAGTGTGAAAGGTGAATTGCAAACGCAAATGTGATGAAGAGTCTAACGTGTATGAAAAGATGACCATAGGAAATAAGACCACTTACCAGTGTGTTTATTTGAGGGGCAATGAGAGATCCTACTCTTGCCCAGAAAGCACAGGAACCAACAGCAACATTTCTGGAAAGCATATACTCCATGTCAACTTGAAAGTATTCACAATGCTTTGTCCAGAGTCATCAATGTAACATAATAAAGGTGATAAATGATTTGTACGAATAAACTTTGCAAATTTTGTTAATCTCGTTACTCGATTAAATGTTTTTTCTAACGTATGTGTAATATAATTTCCAACCTCAAACATTGATGGGGATTGTGATTACAAGGCTTACCATTTATATGTTTTGTGCGTGCATAATCGTTTGCGTCTGGCTGCAGGCTGATAATTACTGTATACTTCTGATGGGCAACACAGCCCAGCACCATCTGAAGTTCAATGTACAATACCTGATTGTCGAAGCCAAACTCCTTAGAGTTATACTTTGCTATTAGATTTCTTTTTAATTTCCGAGAAGTGTGTGATATCACGATTTTTTTTCAAGTATTTCAACACATTGAAAGCTGCATGCACACTGATTGTGGATACTTGCATCTCATTTCATTTTATTAATCCTTTTGGGGCATAATATAAATGAAACATGGCAGCTTTCTGCAGGAAATTGTGAGCATCCGATTTTATTACCATTAAATACTGCATAATGTACATGAAACATATCGACACACGTACCGCATGACTGTTGGGTATAGCTCGGAAGAGTAAAGGAATATGACACTGAAGCTCCCCGCTGTGCTGAACTTTCCTATCCAAGCCATTATCGTCGACAACAATCTGATATCAGTATCTCCTACAATGCACATGTACATGCATTTATTATGTGAAAAAGTAAGCTAAACGTTCCATGCGTCAACTCTAAAAATGCATGGATAGCTGCTTCAAAATGACACAGGGATAACTCTGAATACACCCGGGGCGTTATAACTGGTGTAAATAACGCAGGGATGTTTTTGTTTTATTTTTATGCGTTTTTTTTAGTTTTTTGTTATTTTCAGCACAACCGCGTGCTAGTTGATATTAACATTCCGTAGGGATAGATCTTCACGCTCTTAGTGTCAGTTTGTTCTTAAGCTAAGCTACAGGATAATTATCGATGTTCAATGACCTTCTGAAATTTACGTAGTTAGCACGAATATTAGCATGGTTGGCACGCCACTATAAAACAGAGAAGCTGGATCCTCTTCTAACGTGATGGCGATGTAACTTGGGTAGGTCTCCATAGTTTTACATACTGTTATCTGTTTGCCGACTTTAACCAGGTGCTGTTAAGACTAAGTCAGCTAAGCAATGACTGCTTTTATAATCATCCACTTTAAAAATGCCAAACGTGTGAATGATAACACGCTAACGCGACTTCAATTTATTTAAATAAGAAGATCTCTTGGAGAAAACCAAAGAAGCAGCACCTCATACGTTTTAAAGTTATATCTTCTTGAGGAATCCAAAGAAGCAACACCTCTAAGGTTTTAAAGTTACATCTTCTTAAGGAATCCAAAGAAGCAACACCTCATACAGTGTCATGGGTTTTACATTTTTTATCGAGTGTGTGTGGGTGTGTGTTTCATGTACAATACTCTTTATAGATCAGATATAGTGTTCTTCATCTTTTTGCCGTGATTTATAATTCTGATAAACAGTTCATGTTATTTTAATGTACCCTGAACTTGTAATGTCTCCAATTACCGGCCATTATTGCATGCTGTTACTTCTTGCCCCCGTCTTTGTGTGGGTAATACATAGCAGACAGAACCCATAACCTTTGTAACCATACCTGCTTTAGTGGGGATCACTCCTGCGGCTATGCAGGCTGTGCCGCCAATGAGAAAATATATCAACAATGGATATTTTCGGCCATATCTGGAAAGCATGAAAATGTGGTCAATTTTGAGGGCGCCTAAACTTTTGCATAAGGTCTTAATATAGGAAAGCATAATTATATAATATGTAAATTCTAGACTGGGCTTCTGTTTTGTTTTTGATCTCGTTGCTTAGTATTTTATTTTATTCCATTGTGTTTTTCCGTCACTAAAATAACCAAAAATAAAGTGGGAAGATAATCTAACTTGTAATCAGATATTGGAGATTGGCATACCGAAGACGTATCACTGATGTGTGAAAAGGTAAATTTATTTTCATATGTGAAGAAGCAATGCATGGACGGAAGCGTACCCAGAATTTTGAACTGGGTTGGCATGGAGACGAAAGCAGCAATATAAAATGGGACATCTGGGATGTGGACATTTATGACAGCCAACACAAGTTGAAGCTAGGATCACTCAAGGGAGAAGGGGAATTACGTGCATCGGAGGCCCTATTCGGGGGATGTGCAACTGAAGCTGCTTGCATTCTGTATATTCAAGCTTGCTTACCCTTTAAAGCAGAGAAAAATTGACAGAAACATTGTAATGCTACCAGTGTATTGGCTTGACCGTCCGGGGATGTGGAAGGTGTTGTCGCTGTATTATACAGTAACAACACAGTATACCACCTACCAGGTTTATTGTGCTATGCTGTTGCCATTCAGTCTCACAGACTAAGACTTTGATATAATGAACAGTGGGAATTTATGCTTTTTTGTCAAGTTTGGTTTGTTGGACTTATTTTTGTCAGGTGTATGATATCAATTTCATTACCATTATCAATTAGTAAAGAATAAAAATGGGTTTAAAGGGCAATATCCAGACTGGTCAGTCCCAAAATATGCTTTGCTGGATTTTGATTTGCCCAAATTATGTGGTTCAATATATTGGGGAAAAAAATCACATTTGGTCAAGTACAAAGAATGCAAGCTGCACTGGATAAAACCTAATACCATTGCGTCGACTTGGTCAAACAGTTTTGACCTCTCAAAGACGTTTTGACAAATGAAATAAACGCTTATAGTAAAGCAACGTTACCATGGCAATCTGAACGCTTAAAACACTTAGGACAAATTTGGTCACTCGGTGATAAAAAGGTCTAAATTATGTTTAATCTTACCTGCTTAATATATAGATACCTGTAGCATATGCAGGAAACTCTATTGCACCATTGATAAAGAAATTGAGATATTTGTCCCCAGCAAGGCGGGAAGCGTTGAGTGATAACCCGTAATAACCAAGTGACGTGGCAAGCCTGAAAATTATTTTGTAATGTCACCTTAGGTCCATGTTTACCTCCAGTCAAAAGGTCTTTTTTTTGTACATTACCTGGTGAAATGGACTTTTATCATGTATGAGTCGTTAATTCGTCTGAAGGTGCAAAACACAACCAACATGTTTGTGGTATTTTTGTATTTACGGGAGTCAGCTGCCAAGAAAAGGTGTGGTATTGGTACTGATTCGTAATTGTGTTAAATAATGGCGTGATTGGGTGTTTAAATTTTTGCATTATCAAAGGTTTTTTCCTCAAAATTACTCTTAAACCGACTACATATTCGAAATCTAAGCTCCTCGGTAAGGCGTGAGCTGTTAGGTTGAGATCCCCGACACAGCACTGGTATGACAAGCGATACAAGCATCTTGTATTGCTTGTTACACCACTGTAACAGACTGAGGGTGGTGAGGGGTACCCCGGATAAGGATAATTCATACCAAGCATTCGGAACTCTTCTTCAATTTATCTTACTCAGCAACTGGTTTTAAGGTCGTTATTCCTGGTTTTCTAACAGATACTTTCACTGTCAGTGTATAATGATTTCTTTCATCAGAATATGCTTTCAGTGGCAAATGCCACATTTTCGGCGGCAGACTGCAACATTCGGTGGTGGACAGAGGTGTTCGGCTGCACCCAGTGCTACTCAGAAACAGGCCCTTTGATTTGCATTTCGGCCGCTTGCTCCTGCCCACCACCGCTCTCTGCTACAGTTAGTGGATTACTGTCCAGTGTTGCATGAAAGATACGAAATCAGGTGGAACCTTCAAATAGGAACAAGACAGCAAAACCTGTCATGTTTTCCATGCATAATCTAGTTGAAGAGTCTTACCTAAAATGGATACAAAATTTTAATTGTATGCATGACATGTGCATAAAGACAACCATATGTACACACACACACACACACACACACTGCCCTCGCTACACATATACACACACTGAGCCGGCTTCAGGAATCATAATAGCCAGTTTGGGTAAAATAAATGTTTTGTCTAAGCTCATATTTATGTAATCAAGCTACTAATTTTTCAATTAATAGGCAGGTTTCACATCATGAAACCTACATTCTTCCATCAAAAGTGAAGAAATTCGAAATTTCTTTAGCCGATTTTGGGTAACAAAGGGAAAATCTTCGTCAACTCCCGCTCCAGTTAGCCTATGCCAAAATACTAGCACTGGCCCAAAGACAAAAACCCACGCTGTTGAGGTCCAAAACTTGTTCAACTCAGAGAAACAAAACTACACACACTTGGCTGCGATTTTACTGAGGTCTCATGTTTATTCGAGGAATGTGGCCTGGTTTACAGCAGAGATGGGGTACAGCTATTTAGGTTTAATTAATAGAAACAATGCATTGACACAGAAAACATTGATGGAGCGACCAAACGCAGGATACCTCTGACATACAAGGTGTTACAAATGGCATGACTTCATACTTTTCTACACAGTCAAACACAATAGTCAACATCCCCCCAACCACCGTTGTAGATCCTTAAGTTCCCTGCTCCAACACTAAATGAGGATCGAAGATATTATTTGACATGGTTACTTCTTACTAAAAACATTCAACATTAAATAAAAACTTATCATATATATATATATATATATATATATATATATATATATATATATATATATATATATATATATATATATATATATATATGTATATATATATATATATATATCCCGTCTCACTGCAATAAAAAATCTCTATTCCCATGGATATCTTAAACCTACAGCTACATTAATTGGCATAGCATAACATACTAATACCGGTTACAGCATAACTCAATAGTCACAGTCAATATACCACCGAAACCCTATGTCAAGTCAAATGGATTATAAAATTAAGTTAGTCATACTATGTAAATGACAACCTTTAGTTCTGCAAGTGACACAAGTATAATGTTCAGTATTTCATTTAGTAACCCACAATGTTTCTACACATGTGCACTGTATGATATGTCACGTGTAGTTTCATGATTGCACAATGTATGGTCATGCACATATCACTGTGTTTCTCCACCTCATTGACCAATACATTAGCCTAGCAAGGGGCAGAGCGAGTCGTACTCCCCACACTTGGTGCTGAGTCCCTTTGCACAGGTCGCCAAACACGACCATAACCAGTAATTGTTGTGTTTGACATATCATTAATATGTGTATTTGAATCGGTTTGCGATACAGTTTCTGTAATGTTAGACTGACTTTCAGTCCTATCAGATTCATGTTGTTTTTGAGATTCACACAAGCTGCCTGCTGCATGACTATAGATTTACTGTCATGTAATCTCTGAACTGTTCCAGTTACATGACCCCTCGCTGTCTCCAGAGAGACCGTGTGACCTATCTCATCACTTCAGGGAATAATTTTGTAACTGCCCTCATGTTCCTCTGCATATGTGGAACATTGTCTTCTCTTATCAAAACTACTGACTCAAGCTGCAATGAGCTACACACCTGAAAATTATGAGTTAATGGCGGGAGGTTAGGCAAATAGTCATTGTGCCAGTTTGACCAAAACTTATCCAACATTTTTAAACGGATTTGGTCATGCTCTAACAACACCTTGCGAGAAACAGTCTTACTATCCTTAAAGATTGCAAGCTGCCATCCTGCAGGTTTGCCCAACACAAAAGGATTTGGAGTCAAAGGACAGTTACAATCAGGCTCATACCCACTGATTGTTAAAGGGTGCTAGTTAACACAAACACTACTTCATGCAGAGAATTCTCTAACTCAGACCTATTCAAAGAGTGTTTACCAAATGCCTTCTTTAAGGATGACTTGACTGACCAAACTAGACATTGCCACATCTGCCCCACCGTGGTGAGGCAGGAACTATGTATTCCCACTGAGGACAAATATGTTCAAACTGATGAAGCACCTGAGCATCTGCTCCCTTGAATGTTAAAGCATTATCTAAAAATGTAACTGAAAGCCAGCCTCTTTGGACTGAAAATGGCCTCAGAGCCAAAATAAAATGCCCAGTAGACAGTAAATCTGCTAGTTCCCAGTAAACTGCAGCACAAATAAACAGAAGAATGTGCAAATTCTCCCCAGGCAAGTCCTTACTGTACAAGGGCCCTGCATAGTCAATGCCTATTACAGTAAAAGGTGGTGCCTGTGTTACTCTGACAAGGGTACAACTGGTTGATTACATGCCTTCACATCCTGTTTCTGACATCACAAACACTCCCTCTTTACGTGTATGGCAAGACGTCACAAACCAACTATCCAAAAGTTTTTGAGAAGTGATGTTACTAATGTATCAACTCCACCATGCTTCAGAACCTTATGCTGTAATGTGACAAGAAGCAAAGTTAAAATAGAACGGGCTGATTTTCCAACAGAAAATCAAATGTCTCCCTGTGCACCCTTGCTATTGTCACCCTTACTTTTATAAATAGGCATACCAATTCCAATGATCTACAGATATGGTGAAGGTACACTCTTTATTGACATTTCAAAAGGTTGGTTTTTTGACGAAATGCCCACGTAACCTTGAAAAATAGGTCAATGTCATACATTTGCAGTTACAAGCAAGGTCTTACAAAATTTTACACAGAAATTTAATCACAAAAAACGTCAACAACCTTAAGGCAAATCTTTCTCGAGTGCATATGCAATGATTTTTGAAAAAGTGGCCATGTGACCTTGAAAATAGGTCAAGGTCACTCATCTACAATCCAAACCTAGTTGGTATTATAGTACATGAACATGCAAAATTCCAACCTCCTAAGTCAATTCCTTGAAGAGTTGTTGCATGCATGTCAATTTAGATGACATGCCCATGTGACCTTGAAAAATATGTCAAGGTCACCCATCTGCAATCCCAACCTAGTTCATATTATGGTACATAATCATGCAAAATTTCAACCACTTAAGTAGAATCTTTGCAGACTTATTGCGTCCATGTAAATTTTACATGCCATGCCCACGTGACCTGGAAAAATAGGTCAAGGTCATACATCTCCAGTTACAAGCAAACTCTTATTAAAATAATACATAGACACATGATAACACAAAATATCAATCTCTTTAAGGAAAATCTTCCTCGAGTGCATCTGCAATGATTTTTGAAAAAGTGGCCATGTGAACTTGGAAATAGGTCAAGGTCACCCATCTACAATCCCAGCCTAGTCCATATTATGGTTCATAATCATGCAAAATTTCAACCTCTTAATTCAAATCCTTGCAGAGTTATTGCGTCCGCGTTAATTTTACATGACATGCCCATGTTGACCTTGGAAAATAGGTCAAGGTCACCCATCTGCAATCCCAAGCAAGATCATATATATGAACATCTTCATATAAAATTTAAACTTCCCAAGTCAAATCTGCCTTGAATTATCACGTCCACATTGATTTTAGACGAATGCCCACGTGACCTTGAAAAATAGGTCAAGGCCATACATCTGCAGCTACAAGCAAGGTCTTACATACGTCTTACTTAGAAACATAATCACAAAATATCAACCTCTTTAAGTCAAATCTTTCTCGAGTGCAACTGCAATGATTTTTAAAAGTGGCCATGTGACTTTGAAAATAGGTCAAGGTCATCCATCTGCAATCCCAAACTAGTTCATATTATGGTACATAATCATGCATTTCAACCTCCTCAGTCAAATCCTTGCGGAGTAATTGCGTCCACACCAATTTTACATGACATGCCCATGTGACCTTGAAAAATAGATCAAGGTCATCAATCTGCAATCCTAAGCAACGTTTTATATAGGAACATTTTCACACAAAATTTCAACTTCCCAAGTCAAATCTTTCTTGAGTTATTGCATCCGAAACGCACACAACAATGTGTTGAAGAAGAAGAAGAAGGAGAAGAAGAAGAAGAAGAAGAAGAAGAAGAAGAAGAAGAAGAAGAAGAAGAAGAACAAGAACAAGAAGAACAAGAAGAACAAGAACCAGAATTAGAAGGAGAAGGAGAAGGAGAGGCAGAAGAAGAAGAAGAAGAAGAAGAAGAAGAAGAAGAAGAAGAAGAAGAAGAAGAAGAAGAAGAAGAAGAAGAAGAACAACAACAACAACAACAACAACAACAAGAACAAGAACAAGAAGAAGAAGTGGAAGAAAGGGACGCAAAAACAATATGTCCCCCCACTGCACAGGGAGACATAATGATATATAGGCAAAATAATTGGGTGTTTGCTTTCATACAAAAGCACATACAACTGAAGCCTACCCTTTGTTTTCAGGAGACCATCGTGCCCTTAGAACAGAGTCAACTTGGCTATAGGTGAACTCTTAGATACAGATTTGTCCTGTTTTAGGTCTTCCATCTCAACTGCATAAGCTTCTGACTGTGCCAGGCTAAATAACTGCATTTTGGAACTGGACAGTCCATCATATAATAGCTGTCCACCTTTGGCCTGGACACATGGGAATGCACATTATGAACAAATTGCAACACCAAGCCCAAGACACACAAAGCCACGGAAAGAGTACTCCAGTGCTTCCAGTAGCTTGACCCATGGTGACTGGAGAGCTGACCTGACAACAGCTACCATTTCTGAGAAGGGAGATTCTTCACACTCCCTGTCTACCTTACAACTTGGAAAGTGTTCCTCTGATTAGCTGAGCCATTCAGGTTCATGCAACCACAAGCTTGAAGCTACTAGATCCTCCACGAAGAGACCCTGAGTAGTCACATCAGATGGGTTTTCCTTTACTGGACAATGAAACGAATAAACTGGATCAGTGAGATTCTGATTCTCAGCAACAAAATTGGCTACAAAAGGTTCCCATTTGCCCAGACTTTCCTGAAACCAAGCCAATGCCATGGTAGAATCAGTCCAGCATGTGTAGGGTACATTTACACGTAACCTCAGGACCTGACTTGCAAAGTTTAGCAGCCTAGCAACAAGAATACCCAGCAACTCCAGGCAGGTAAGAGTAGGTTTCTACACAGGGGCTACCTTGGCCTTGGAAACCACTAGAGCTTTGGCAAATGTACCATTGGGCTGTGGTATTTGTAAATATACCACAGCACCATATGCCTTTGTTGAGGTGTCCCCAAAGCATGTAATTCTATATCTTCAATGCTTTTTCAAGGGACATCAAAATACCATTTGGGAATCTTCCACTTCTTGAACCGCATATCCCTTCCAACCAGCATAAACAGTGAGAATGCAACTGAATGACTTCATCTTCCCACAGAAGACCTAACTGCCATAATCTTAGAGTAGGTATCTTGGGACCATAGAAAACCCAAGGGGTAAAAAAACTGGCAATAAACTAAGCATGACATGCTTTGTGGTCACAATGTCACCAGTAACCTCAATGCCCTCATAGCTGAACATATCTTCACTTGGGATCCACTTGACTTCAAGAATTTTAGTCTCTCAGAATAAACCTTGTCTGGCACTGCCTTATTATTTGGATTCCACTTGGTAAGGACCATGTTAGCTTCTGACATCACCTTTTCCCATCAGAGAACATTGTACATGCCTCCTCTTCTTAGTCTGCCCCTGACAACAAGTCCTCTACATCAAGATTCTCCTTCAATTCCTCAACCACAAAAGTGAATGGTATAGAAGACAAGTGGAATATCACCGTAACATTCAAAAAGAAGGGGGCTACTCTTGTTGCCAAATGCCACCCTTCTGAAACACATGATCCAAGGAGACCCCTTACATGCCATAGAAACCTGTGCACATCCTGGTCTTCCCTCTGTAGCTTTTTTTGAAGGAATGCCTTCATAATGTCAGCTGTTAGGGGAACCTTCAAACTTTGAAACCACATAAGTACTTCCACAAGGTTAAAATCAATGAGGGACCAGATTCCAAACAATCATAGAGGGATACATTATTTGGACCCTTTGCTGATACATCAAAGACAGGTCTCAACTTTGTGGTAGAACTAACCACCCTGATCACAGGGCGATGGGGAAGATAAAAGACTGGAAACGGGACATCTAACTCACTGGACGAAATTTCAGTGATAACACTATTTACAGTCATATCTGTGACTCCACTCTTATATCTCTGGTTTAGGAAAGAGTCGCTTCCCAACTTGCAAGAGAGGCTGAAAAGTCTTGCTCGTGACGCCTTCCCATCATTCATCAATTTTGGCAAACTATATGCTCTTGCTTCCAAGCCACGGAAACCTCACATCGCCCCTCACTGAATGCTACAGTCCTTTTATACCTGTCCAAAATGGGGTCTGAAGCCTCTGTTTCCTTTCTACTAATGTAAAAAGATTTTAAATCCTAAAACCTGTGCAAAGTAGCTTCAGGTATATCTTCTAAACAAAGAAATTACCAAGGAAGTCAAACTGTTATTGGCTGCCCAGGAACCAGACAGGACAGGACCCAACCAAATAAGGTTTCCTGGGCTACTGGACCCTTAGAAGTTCGAATAAAGCCATCCTTGACCAATTTCCAACAATGAACAATACCAATCAAAATGTCTATTGATAGCGTCCTGTCCTCATCAGCTATAGCAATGTTCTTTAGCTTATGCATGGAAGCATGAGGTACCTTCAGACATTGAAAAAGTGCACATATAACTGGCACTTCAACTGCAGTGAAAGTCACAGGTTCACTCCCCCTATTAAGTCCTCTGGCCTGGATTTCATACATACCCAACTTATGTTTGTCTGACTTTCCACCCAAAAGGCAGCAAAGGTCATATTTATTGAGGTCAGCCATTAAGGTTTGACCTTTCTGACAGGCTGACTTGTTATATCTGATCTATCATAACAACTTAAAAACAACACTGTGGCATGTATGGGACCTCTTTCACTATTCACATAAACCTTGGCTGTTTGTATTAAGGCTCAGAAGTTGCAACTCCAGTGTGCAATGTGGTGACTGCTTCACTGTTTTCCATACTAGCGCATTCAGCCAAATTCTGTGCAGATTGAGTCTCTGTTGGTGGCTGAACAGACTCTTCAACTTGACTGCAAATAACTTTATGGTGGGGACTCCTACATTTTGAACATTTGGCAGCACAGCCCTTGGTGATGTGGTTTCGAGTCAAGCACCTAAAACACAATTGGGCTTCTCAAATCAGATTTTGTCATTATGGGATAATCACCCTCAGCATCTTCAAACATTTTTCTTAATTATTTGGTTTCTTGCAAAAGCTACATATACTCGTAGTGGTGAAAGATGTTTGCAGTGCTGAAGCTGAAGCATGCCTTAGTCCCTGCCATTCTTCCTGTACTTTGTCAGTGAACTTGCCAGGTGAGGAATCCTTAAATGCCTCTGACCTTTCTCTATGCTCCATTCCTCTTTTTTCAAAAGAAGAAATTCAAGATCACATTCCGTTAATTTACCCTCACTGGCCCATTTCCATATGTGACATAGAAGTCTCGATAATAGCACTGGTGTCAGAAAAATTGCCACATGTGTCACCTTTTATGTCAAGGGCCTCCAAGCTTCGCACATGGCTGAGTAGCTCATCTTGCAATTTACATAAGTTCGCTGTATGGGAACATTTCTACTGGGCTGTTAGAGTCAGCAGACCTTGCATGTGGGCAAATATAATGCATTCTGGGTGGCCAACCCTTTCCTCCTGTAGTTTGCACACTATATCATGGTGGCCACATGTCAATGACAAGCCTCCTATGGCAGCTTTTGCCTGCCCTTCAAGAAGCGACTGTAGGTAGGTGAATTTACTGATGATGGGTAGGTCGGACTTATGAACTATTGCCTAAAACTTGTCCCAGAAGGTCTGCTACTGTGTCACATCACCAATAAATTTGGGCAGTTCTAACTTCAGTAGTTTGACTGTCTTTGGACACCCTGACAGTAACCTATGGTCTATGCTATCATCTGCTGAAGTCATTTTTCTGGCTGTAGCTTTTCGATTTGCCTTGCTGCTACCTTGCAAGAGGTTTTAGCCTGGTCTCTTATCTTTACAGCTTCATCTATGTCTGCACCTAAGTCCTCCAGAGAGAGTTCAGACTTTATTGACTTTGTACTTCGTGTATTGCAGTTCATCATTTATCGCACTCTTTAACCGCATCCTCCAGATCAATCCTGTCTGTATTTATGTCATTTAACAGTTTATCTATTGCATATGCCTTTCCTGTTAGCCAGCCACGTGATGCTGGCCTCCGTTTTTTTTTTCATTTTTTTTTTGTTTGTTTGTTTTTTTTTAGTTTAGTTGAGTTAAATCTGATATTGTTGAGTGGTAACTTTTTGGTCACGCCATACTCAAAAGTCTATACTGAGCAGCTTGACAGTCAAAATATTAGAGTTTTGGACACATATTGTGTATCACTGATAATTTCCAAATGCTCTAGTACTGCTGAGTGGCACAATTCGCGGGTACAACCACTTATTACTCTGCAAGGCTAGCTTAAGTGTAGCCTCCATTTCTCTTCTGTGGCCACGCCTTAAAACTGGAAACATTTAGCTCGCAATTTTGCGTCCATATGCAGTCATTACCTGACTCAAAATGTGTCCCCTGAACATCTGCTTATTGTTTGCCACTTTCCAAAGTTTCCCCGCTTTCAGCACCAAATGTAGAGGACTAAGACTTGCTAAACTAGAAGAGACAAAACTACACACACAGGGCTGCCATTTTCTTCAAGTGTCATGTTTACTAAAGGAATGTGAATGAATGCATTGACACATAAAACATTGATGGAGTGACCAAACACAGGCTACCACTCACATTCAGGGCATTACAAATGGCACATCTTTCTACACAGTTAAATATATTAATCAACATACACAGGGGGTTACTCAAAGAGATAACTGCAACTCCAATAAATGAATACTTGCCCCTTCTTGCTGTATTTTTCTATTCATATTTTGCATATTTTTATTGACTTGCATATTGTGCACAACCATATATGTACACATAATCATTGCAGGTAATACAAGTTGGAAGATTCTTTGAATCCCTCCCTGCCTTCTGAAAGCGCATTTAATGTGGGTCCAGCTTTTTCAATGTGAATCTCTCTCTCTCTCTCTCTCTCTCTCTCTCTCTTTCTCTCTCTCTCTCTCTCTCTCTCTCTCTTTCTTTCTACCGGTACATCTGGTTTTGTTAGCATATATTTGTGCATGCACTATAAATGCACACTTTGTGAAAATTAGGTCTAACCAAGTATCAATAATTTCATGATTTACTTTGTCATTTGATATAGATTCATTTAGTGAATATTTTTGTGGTCATTCAAATGCTGGAGACAATGCATGCACAACAGGTTTTGCTATTTTGTGGTCCACATAGTTCAAGATCACACCTGACCTTTTGTTTTGCTGACAATACGGGACAGTAGTCGGCAAAGTACGGCAGAGAGCGGCAATCGGCGGCAATCAGTTGCCAAAATGCAGTTAACAAAAACTGCTTCTGTCCTCCCCCGACTCCAAATAGCCTCTGCTTTCCATCAGCGGCATTGCTGCTGTGCACCAACGAAAGCCACTTTCTGCTGCAAAACAATGCTGTCTGCCACTGAATGCCACTGCCCGCCGCCAAAATCAAGTACCAGTGCTTTCTGAATTTAGGTACAGGATTTAACCAATTTCTATACATGTAAATATTAGGGGGATGAAAGACATCGCATCAATTGGATTTTTATCATACAGTTCCTAACTGACAGCTATCTGGTCATTTGTCTACGGTTTTTAACATTCACTTGCAGTAAAGCTTTTAATAAAGATTTTATGTAATTAGTAATTTTTCTTGTTTTATTGGCATCTCCTATCCGACATGCCCCTATAATTTGATATGAAGAGCTGGGAGGGAGAGTGTGGGCTGACCACAGACACAGGTACCCCACTTGACATGTTCAGTTAATTATTATTTCTCTTAACTATTTCTGTGCCAAGCGCGACTTATGTCGATCTACTTAAGTCAAGCTAGTCTCAATTATCATCACCTGCCCAGATTCGTATTCCTCGTAAGAAGACCTTTCATCCAAGAACTAACATGGCTATAGTTGTTTTCTGGGGTCAACAGCGTGCAATGGGCACGCCAAGAAAAGTTGCTATTTATGAAGTAGTCCCTTTTTACCAGGCCACGCATAGATTTATAACAATTTGAATTGTAAAATAGTTCAGAAACACATGACCATATTCACAAACTTCAACCCAACAATGAAAGCAAAGTTACATACAGCAACCAGAGATTCAAGAATTACCAGAGCATTAACTTTCATCTTTCAATTCGATCGTGAAGAAATAAATTTCACCTCTGATCCAAGACATGCAGTCACCCATGAAAGGCAACTGATGGTTTTAAACCACTAATCTCAACCCTTGAAATAGATTCGTCATTAACTACAGACGTCAGTTTTTTTCCAAATCATTTAGACTTAACCAGTTAAAACCCCACATTTTTCCCTTGCACTAAAGATAAAACAAGACATAGTACGCCTGCCACTTTTAGGTTCTCGTGACTCGTCAGTCAGCTGAGTTGACAGCAAAAGAAGAAAGTAGGCTCACGTCGTTTTCGTAATATTTATGAATCTGGACTATTATGAGAACACAGTTCCTCCACTCTTACTGTGGATTGGAGAACACAGCCCACAGCACAACATAGCCATTAAAGTATTTCTTAAATAGTTCAAACAAGCACAGCGTATTAACTCTGGGGGGTTGGACGAGGAATTTTCCTTGACGCAGTCACAGTTCAATTGTGTCTCAGACGAGATAATACTTACCAAATAAAAAACATAACCAGAGACCTTTTGATCAGAGTCCTGGTTGTAAACATGTCCAGAAGTGTGTACGTTTTCTGGTCTTCGTCCACCTGATCTTCAGTGCTGGTCCCCGCGGCCTTCAATCCCAAGGGATCCTCTGGGAGTTTGACTTTATTGAAGCGTGCTGCTACATTCAAAGCCTTCTCAGCTCCTTTGTATCTTTTGTGGGTAATTAACCATCGAAAGGATTCTGGCATCACCCTGTCATTGAACACATAGGCTATTTGAAATGAACATGGGTTGTACAGGTGAAAAGCCTTACTACACACCAGTGCTGCTTTCTGTATCGTTCAGATATTGCTTTACGTAACCTCCCCATGCAAATGTCATATGTTTCTAATTTTCGTAATGTGGACCAAATTTTGTGTTTCAAATAAAATGCATTTATCTCAAACAGAGCCATGCCAAAATCAGATGCAGCCAGAGATTATTACACACATACAAAGTGCTTCGATTTAATTTCTATTTATTTAACTTATGTTTATTCATATACTATTCATTCCAAATTTTACCTGTCTGTCATTGACAATTGTGCATCAAATGAATACGTAGGCATAGCATTTAAATTGTGTTAAGGTGGAAGATCTGAAGCTAGTGCGCACTTATACTGGCAACTTTGGATCAATATTACCCATTGAATTTTTTCACAAGTACATTAAACCTATATACTTTCTCCGTGGCTTACCTGGTTTCCAGGGGTCATGGACTACTGACTGTGCAAAAATGACATGGTTCATTATTATGCCCATGCAAACAAGCCCATGGGGTCAGCAATGCAAACTCTTAAGTGTAAACAAAAGTTCTGAGCTCAACTTTCTCTTATAAATATTTTGTTCATATATTTGATTTTTGGGGACCATGTAGTTTAAGTGTTAAAGTATCCGAAAGTATTAAAAACTGATAAGAAGTTATCAAAAGGTGCTGGCTTCAGATCTTCCACTTTAATTACGTCTTTCGAGATCAGATATTCTGAATATTTTCATTGAAGCATTTAAATATGCCTTTCTGCCTGCTACATATTATTGGCCACCGCACACGTAATGAGTATTGCACAAACTATAAGGAATTTAAATCATTTCAATTTGAAGAGACCAAAACTTTGAAATCTGAAATATTTCAAGTTGTGATAGCGTGGGTGCCATTATGACTTCCAAAGGCAAGTAAACATTCAAGTTCTTTTTTCTGGGACAACCGGTAAAATCCATTTGGGAAAGAAATAAGTGACAAAGAATAGAGAACATAGTTTCTGAAGTTTGATGTGTGACAAATGCTGAATAATTGCCAAACGTTCAGCCAATTTTGAAGGTCTCTCTCACATTGGATGAATATTCAACCAGTGTGCTTGCATTTTATAGTATGCGACTTGGAGACATTTTAAAAAAATCAATCTCAAGGATCAGAGAAACAATGGTATATATAGAGAGACGATATTAACACTCATACACATGTTCTTGAACATTGCGTATCTAATCCTGGTTGAACAAGATACAGCACTTAAAATAATGCTAATTAATCAGATGAGTATGGCAAAATATTGGGTATTTTGAAACATATGTGGATATGCTGTTTTCACCTCTATGTGCCTACTATTACCCATTGCATAATAATAAATATGGCACACAAGTCAAAACAGATTACATTGTGCTCAATGGTGTATTAGAACTAGAGTTAGAATTATCATCAAGGGGGAAAAAACAATGGAAGTGCTGAAAATGCCCCATCTACAGCAGCTGCATGACTCTTACTTCTAATTCTAATTTAGCTATATTATGTTCGGGTCCCCAGTGACCACTTACCATATGTATACTATGGTCACTACAGATGGAATAGATATAGCTAATTGGATATATCTCCAATTCTTGAAAATAAAGGCAATGCCAGCAAGCAGCATGATCCCGGTAGCCCAGAAGCATTCAAGTATGCCGGCCACATAGGCTCTGTGGGTACCGGCGGAAAACAGCTCCATGGCCATCACGTACGTCCCTAACTGTAAGCCCTGGAAAAGGAAGATTTTAGACTAAATGTCCGGAGTAATTACATCATATACTACTACTACTACTACTACTACTACTACTACTACTACTACTACTACAATGCCTACTACTTCTACATACACACCCACACACACACACATATATATATATGTATATAAAGTGTGTCATATTGGTTTTTGCACATAGTACTTGTATTATATACCAATCATTATCGTGTAAAAATCGTGATCCCAATTTGCGACAGAAGATTTAAATTGAATCAACCTTAAAATGTTCTTGTGCCTCAAGACAGAGGGTTAGAAGGTGTTTGGGGCAGACTGCCTTCCTTATTTGTCACTATTGCTCACAGCTCAACCTAAAGCTTGTTCTATTTACCATGAATAACCTTTACACGTCCATGGCTAATTGCAACTGAAGTTGAACTACCTTAAACGAACTGCTCTGATTTATAATTAGGGTTCCAGATTAATGACCCTTGCAAAAAGACATTCCATTAAAGTGGCAGTCTGCAGTGACATGGAGGATAAAAGTGCAGGTCAACTGCTCTCCGCGATGCACTTTGGGTGCACTGCGTCCAACGCGTGTAGAGAAAGCTGTTTACTCAGTCCACACTGTGACCCTGAAAGAGTTCACATTATTCTAATAACCATAAATAGTAAGCCAAGAATAGGAATACAGTACCTGCATCAGGAATCCAATGATAAATCTGATGATGGAAAATAATATAAAGTTTTCCACAAAGTAGAGCATGACTCCAAACAGAACATAGGCATACAAGGTAAACAACTGTACGGGCTTCCGACCAATCTCGTCTGATATCGTGCCAAACACCAGACCTCCCAACATTACTCCCGCAAAATATATACTAGTGGCGACACCTGGGAGGTATTTATCATTGCAGACCAGGTTCCACTGCAAAATGAAGGTTGATATCGTATAGTTGATTGGCCAGATCAATATAATACGTGCCAAGATACATGCATCACAAAAAGGAAAGGTGAGTACAAGTCTACCTTACATCTATGTAGAAAGGAACGTCATTGATGTCTGTATATTACCTTGCATATAATTCTGCATTTCTCTACGGCAATTGCATTGCGTGTGGTTAAAGATATTCTTCATTAAAAGGTCTAACAAACGCACTTTTGCCTCATACCATAGCTACCCTATGAAACAATGAATGCCCCCCCCCCCCAAAAAAAAATATACAGCGTATGGGCTTTTTATTGGGGACCTTGGCTGAGGTATGGCTTTTGACCAACGTGTAGCCTTCTTGTCAGAAACCACTATATTTCAAGATCACTAAACAAACCGAATATAGTGAGCCCAGTGGCAGTGAACAATTGCACGGACATCGAGTAACTTCGTTAAAAAAGTGGAAAAAATGCATCCTTGAAGCATTAGTAGATGCGGAATTGAAATACTTGTTAGATGATAATGTATTACTGAAAGGCCGTTGTGCTCCCTGAAACCCATAGAAACTATTATTACATTTATGTTTCTTGTGATTTGCTGATCTCTTCATTTGGATTTTTTTCATTCTATCACCATGTATGCAGCTAGCCATGAGGAAGTGCAGAGGAGTGCACAATGCACTTTACCTAGAAGTTCAAAGAAAAGTGCACTAGAAGTGCATGCACTTCTATGGTGTGCAATCCTATGCTCCTTGTTTTATATGTCGGGAAGTGTACTGGAAGAGCGGGTGCAAATATGTAAATGAAGCTGGAAGTTCATTACACTTCCTGGATGAAGCTGGAAGTGCACTGCAATGCACTGCACTTCCTTGAGTGCATAATACACAGATATACAATGCAATGCACTTCTAAGAAGTACATGCTTGCACTGTGACCCACAGAAGCTGGAAGTGTATTAGGGCTGCTTCAAAATTATCCTGAAGAGCGAAAAAGTGTGAAAAGCCCCGAGATTGGTTGAAAGACGAAAGCAGTGAGTTCAATAAGCGCAGGACCATGCATTGCAGGCGACATGTAATTTGCTATTTTCGTTTTTTAGAACAACGAAAAAAAAAAATGCTGGGGCCATTCGGTGATTATAGACCTATAAAGATATAGCATTGTCACTGATGATTAAATCGATGAGTAAGAATAAATGAGAAAGGAATTCTTTATGACTGTTGTATTTGAAAAGGGAATCGTGTGCGTGGCAAATAACACTCAAGCGTTACGAATACTCAGTCTAATATGTTATGAAGAGCTAGTTAGTTGTGTGGCATAATGGCTAGGACGGTGTACGTTAGAACTATGGGTGGCGCGTTAGAATGCACAAAAACTTTTTGGCTTCTGTTATTTATTTATATTCTGTCTTTATGAATAAATTTATTTATTACAATAGTTTATGTATTTATTTACTACCATCACACAAGAAATCTATTCTTATACTATGGAGAACGCATCTTCGACAAAATGACGGTCATCCTGATTATATTTCCTTAGATCAATTTGCTGCTTTTTATTTTCCAAACAAAATGGGTGTGCAATAAATTATTATTATTATTATTATTATTATTATTATTATTATTATTATTATTAATATTATTATCATTATTATTATTATTATTATCAGTATCATTATTCTTATTATTATCATATATTCATAATCATTTTATTATTACTATCATTATTATCATTAGTAGTAGTAGTTTTTTAAGCATTATTATTAGACTTGCTTCGCATATTCTCTTTAAATCATAAAAAAACTTAAAGTGTTGAAAAACGGATGTGCATGTTGTTATCAATATTAATTGAATTTTTATAATAATTACATGATCTTCTTAGCTCTATGGTACAGCAGCGATTATAGCACCACGTCCAATTGTCTGCCAAGTGACCAAAAGTGTCAAAAACCTGTGTGGCACAATGGTTAAAGTGGAAAGCTTACATTCGAAAGGCGACGGGTCGAATCCATGTGTCTCACTTCATTATTTATATAATATACTTTAATAATTGAGTAGCTCAACGATGTAATAGAAAGAAAGAAAGAAAGAAAGAAAGAAAGAAAGAAAGAAAGAAAAAAAGAAAGAAAGAAAGCAAGCAAGCAAGCAAGCAAGCAAGCAAGCAAGCAAGAAAGAAAGAAAGAAAGAAAGAAAGAAAGAAAGAAAGAAAGAAAGAAAGAAAGAAAGAAAGAAAGAAAGAAAGAAAGAAAGAAAGAAAGAAAGAAAGAAAGAAAGAAAGAAAGAAAGAAAGAAAGAAAGAAAGAAAGAAAGAAACTGTCCACATCAAGGCTGTGACCCATAGTAGAAGCAACAGATGCTGTCCTGTATGGACGGGTTTAAAGTCTGTGAATGTAACAAGACAGTCAATGTTAGAAATCAAAACATGTATACATGTTCCAAACGTGTACATGTCTGTAGCTTTGAGCTTATGCTGAAATGTTATCGGTTTTATTGGAATATATAGTATTATACAGAGGACGCTTTAATTCATTTTACGATCAACTCGATATGACCGTGTACCACATTTACATTTCTGTTAAGCCCCTCAAATGGATAAAATGTATTGAAGCACATATATAAACATAACATAATATACACTTAGAATAAAATGCCAGATATAAGAGGAATGAAAAAGTGGGACATTTGTGAAATATAGGGCTGCAATACCTTTTTTATTATGATAAAAGCAGCTTTGCATTTAAGTGACAGGAGAGGTTATAGTGTCCCACCTGGTGTAAACGATCTTATCCTTAAATATCCAGATAAGTACATAGTTTCTGACGCTAGTTAGCGCCTAAATCGTATCCTACAGGTCAAAATTCTCACTGAAAGTTCAGTTATCAGGTGCTTCACACATTGCAATTGACCCTACCAACTGTTCCCAAAAATAAGGTAGCTTTGAGTTGAACCAGATTTATTTTTTCTTCATAGCTACTAATACCAGACATTTTAAAGATTTTTTTTCAAAATAATTTACTTGTCGATTAAAAAATCAAATCTTGCACACATGTTGATCTTGGCATATTAATCACTACAGCAAATTAATTTATTTTGATATATTCTAAAAAATAAAAACAACAACACAAAAAAACAAAAACTTAACTTAATGATTAAAAAAAATGATATTCTTTCAGTAACTTTAGTAGTTTTTTTGTGGAAAATTTTTCCATGGTTTAACCTAAAGCTATCTAGTTCTTGTGGGGCCTTGGTATCGTCAAATCGAATATTTTGGGCATCTCATCCTGAAATTACAGCAAGTATTATATATGCTGACATCACTGGCCGTATGGTGGAACAAGGAAAATTTTAGCTCCTGAAGTTTTACTTTTTATCTGTGACTTTCTGCGAATTAAGGACCGTGTACTACCAGCACTTCTCACCGGTGCATTGGAGATCGCCGTTTTGCACCAGTTTAACGGTTGAAGTCACCTTTTTGAGTATTTTGGACATTTCTTCTGAGATTCATTTTTCCACCCACGTGGTGGGACTCTGTTCAGCCATGACCAGCAAGGACAAAGGCTCGGTTTCTGACTAAGCCAAAGACATGGCTCCAGATACCGATGCGAAATCATCGCAATTTGAGCTCAGTGAGCTGTCATCCTTGAGCAAGAATGACTTTGTGCGTGCAGTGACAGAGAACATGGACAAGATTTTCGTGTTTAACCTACAAGACATAAAGGACCCTTTTCAGAAAGTGGATATGGATACTCTTGGTCTATTGCATAATACATTGTGCGATCAGATCTTGTCAACATTCTCGCAGTTTCAGGTTGGACGGCCCATACATCGCCAAGCTAAGCACAAAATGCTGACGGTTATATGTTACATGGGATTTAGTTTGATCAATAAACAGCCAATAAGGACTTGGATAAGATATTTGCACCGAAGGACGGTCAGAGACATGCGAATAGCGAGAAAGGCGATGACCCTGGTACAAACGGTGCTAACCCGGTGAGTGAACTTCAAGGGTTAATTCAGTCCTTTGCAGATATGAACTCTCAAATCAGGCTCTTAAAACGTGACATGTCTCAGATGAAGGAGGACAATGAACATTTAAAGGCTCAGATTATTGTCATCACTCCCCACAACGTAATTTTAGAACAGGAGGTGAAATCTTTGCATCTTTTCCGTGCCCACAAACATACTTTCGCCATGCCGCCTTATTTTGCATTGCCGCTTGATACCACTCTCCTTTTGCCATGGGCCGTTGCTACCTGCAGCCACGTGACAGGCTGTTAAGTATGATTGACTGGTGGCATTGTTCCGTTTGGCGGCTGAAAACCAAAAGAATGACACATGGACGTTCGGATGTCCACATGCCTGTGTGGTTTTTGGCGTTTTTCTCATATTTTTACTTTAGTTCAAAGCTTGGAATTTTGACAACTAGTAGAGATCTAACAAAATCTGGACAATTAAGTCAGTCGATCCATCAATATTGGTAGAACTTTTATGCAAATGAAGGGAGGATTTGTTAATTGTACAGTCAGTATGTATGAACATGTGCCATGAAAATACATCGATATCAAATGTGTCAGGTTATGGATGTATTTGCGTATAAATGGTATATAGGACACTATCTATTTGTTTCATATGAAGTGATAATTCCCGTACGATTTCATGACAAGAAAACATGCCGTAGGGCGAGTGATGCAGAACATGACGTGTCGCACAAGCGCAACGACGTCCTTGCATAGACGACTTTCAATCGGGTGTGAAAGACAGAAATTAAGCTGGCCTAAATCCCGGACCTATGAAAATGAAATGTCCATGAACACAGTAAGGTTTTCCTAGAACATAACCACAGACACAGGCCGGCAATCTTGACAGATTTTGAACAACGGACCACGTGCACCGTAGTCATTAAAGTCTTCATGGATCATGTACAGCGTCAACAGCGTCGATTGCCGAGGTCCCGTAGCCTGATTGACTACAGGGAGATAACGACCAGCCATGGCCAGTCGACGACTGAAGTCAGTCAGGTTACCCGACCTCGAAAGTCGCCGCTGTACATGATCCGTGAAGTCTTTTATGGCAACAGTGTATGTGGTCAGTTATTCAAAGCAGGGACTTACATATACTGTCAGAAAATAAAAAGTAAACAGTATAGTATGTAAATCCCTGTCCAAAGGTAGATAGCAGTAGAAAAAAGTCATATCAAAAGTGTGATCCAACATGATTAGATGTTCTATGAAAATAAATCAACATAACTGCATGGTTAGGATTTTTGTATTACCGGTGCAGGTATTCACTTCGTTTGTCACGAAAAAAAATCTTAATGTATATGTGTCAAAAAAACAAAACCCATTTCCCTATATTGTCTAATGAATTCAACGAACTTAAACACAAATATAGCAAGGTACTCGGGATGACACTTATATCGGTGGCATAATGCGACATTTCACATTTTTTCAACACTGACGACAGTACGTCGTCGAATGTTTATGCAAAATTGTATTCAACAACATATATATATATATATATATATATATATATATATATATATATATATATATATATATATATATATATTGCCTTTAAATAAATAATGTCTGACTATACCATTAAAAGATTAACTATTGTGAAACATGTTGAGCCTGCGTTGCGCAAGTCCAGCGCACAACTCGACGATCCTTGCAACATCCGCCCTGCAATGTCTATGAACATGTAGTCCCCCTATCACTATGTTCGTCCTCTCACCCGCCCACCCATTCATGGACTTTCATTCATTCATTCATTCATTCATTCATTCATTCATTCATTCATTCAATCTATCTATCTATCTATCTATCTATCTATCTATCTATCTATCTATCTATCTATCTATCTATCTATCTATCTATCTATCTATCTATCTATCTATCTATCTATCTATCTATCTATCTATCTATCTATCTATCTATCTATCTATCTATCGATCGATCGATCGATCGATCGATCGATCGATCGATCGATCCATCCATCCATCCATCCATCCATCCATCCATCCATCCATCCATCCATCCATCCATCCATCCATCCATCCATCTATCTATCTATCTATCTATCTATCCATCCCTACATGCATTCATTCATCAATCCATCCATCCATGTAGAGTATCCAACTTTCTGTCCGGCCGGCCGTCCAGATATTAATTCGTGTATCTATTTATCCATCCATCCTGGATGTATCTGTATATAATTTCAGAACCTTGCTGTCCCATGTCTTGGAAAGGGCACAAAGACACCAACCCTCGCCTATTATCCCACAGAGCCCAAATGCACTGGCGATAGTGGGTCACCATTATGTCATTTTGTTCTCTCGGAATAGTCATGGCTCCCTCGAATGTGGCACTGCAGTCGTCGGTCGACTGACTTGTCGAGATTTTGTAAGAGGTCTAATAGAAAGGACATTCATCTTGTAAAACCGTTAAAATCTCAAAATCAGCCATGCGAAGGTTTTTTGTGTCTTAACTGTCCTTAAATTAACCAATGAACACGAGGATCCTGGGTTGGAGAGAGATTTCGATGACAACTTAGCGCTAGAGGACGATGTGGTATTAAGTCACGAAACAATAAGTATATGCAAAACAACAAGCAACAAGGTACTACTCAACAATCAAATAATGTAAACACCAATAGACGTAATAACGTCTATAACAACAAGAGTGGTAACAATAAAAGTCGCGAAGAATGTGCGGAGTACCAAAAGGAAAACCTTGCCCTCAGAAACAGATTGAAGGTTAATCCCCCACCCGGGGAGGTTATTAGTCAACAGCAGGCCCCTGCTGTCAGTGACACTGCAGACAGGCAGCCGTCGGACACTAAGTTGCTGCTTGGTAGCTCCATGATACGTGATGTAGATGCCTCTAAGCTTGTGGACACTAAGGTACGGTCTATATCTGGTGGGTGTGTAAATGACATACACGAACAGCTAACCAGTATTAACGAGACTTTTGCTAGTATAGCTCTGGTTGTTGGTACAAATGACTGTAGTAATGGTTTGAAAGCATGTTAAATGTTGCTGCTAATTTTGTGGAAAAATGGAATATGTCTTTTAACCAGGATAAATCTAAAGTTATGAGTATAGGCAAACGCACTAATTCTACTAGAAAATGGATGATTGGTAATTTACCTATTGAAGAATGTAATATGTATAAATATCTTGGAATTATGTTCTCAAAATCACTATCAGATGGTCCACATGTTAATACTTGTCTTACCACTAAAGCTTCTCGTTTGAGAGGGTATTTGTGTAGTATTTTGTCTGCCCATGACAATGTCAATAGAGTAAATTTCGGTGACAGCATCTGGAAAAGTGTTATCCTGCCGTCTATTACGCATGGTTGTGCTGTGTGGCTAAACAATACAAAGAAAGCGACTGACGCACTTAAGTCACGGGCGTTCCGAGTTAGGGATTTTTTTTAACACCAGGCTTCGCATGGTAGATTTTTTCCCTCCGCGCATGCCCGACATGCCTGGTAACGCAATTCCGCGGTCAAGCTTTCCGGGGGAATAGTAGGCCGTGACCAACACAGCGTGACAGCGAAACCCATAAGAGAATCGACATGCAACAGTGATTGTTCTGGGATTTCCCCATTCAGGACGGTGGCCACTAGGCTCTACCCCCCCCCCCCCCGTAACCTGCATAAGGGCGCCCACGCCCGCAAGGAACCCATATTACAAATAATTATGATAAAAAAAAAACAAACTCTGTCTAGCCTGTGGAGCAGGTTTGTCTTTCAGGACGGTGGCCACTAGGCCCTTGCCCCCCATGGCCCGACAACTTCCCCCTCCCCGTACCATACAATCAAATATACTCAAATTTTCTGCACTACCGGAACCCATAACCTACTTAAGAATAACAAAACCCATCCTGGCTTACTTTGTCATATCGACAGACAGCAAAACAAATCCCACCACAGAACAGAACAGAACAGTAATCGTTCAGTTTCAGTGAACATGGCGGGAAATACGGACGACGGAGCGGCGATTAACGTGATTGAACAGACGGAAAATGAACTACACGACAAATTCTCAAAGATGAAAGTGGTTGACCTTAAGAAGTTTCTAAAGATTGCCTACCTAATAAGCAAATGTGACTGGACACCCAAGAATGTTCAGAAGTGCCGCGAATCCAGGGGCTACCAACTTGCGGAACAGGGGCGCATCCATGGGGCTAAGTTACACGTGCAGTCGAACTTTGTTCCATGCAAACTTTTGTATGTGAAGGCACTTTGTACAAGACCAACCTCGCAAGGCGAGGCACTGAACCAGGTCTGGGAAATAGTCACGAAAGAAGGGGTCATCCATACTGGCTTTAATAATAATTATTCGATATTGATTTATTGTTTAATGTCGCCAATCTTAAACAAATAATAACAGCTGATCTGAAAATGCTTGAAGGCCTACAGTGTGCCAGTGATCAGGTAACAAAGTTTGCAGACAGTGTATTGCGAATTTAAGTCAGGTGCTTTACTGTTAATTTCTGATTGCACCCGTCAAGCGCTAATCTGGTTAGTGGTCAGCCAAGCGCGAGGATCTTCAAAGCACTGGCAGAAGTGCGCCCTAGCCTAATCCCTCAGAACTCACCGAGTCAATCAAGGGTGACTTAATGCATGGTTAGTTGTGCAACAATGCAGGCCCCAATTTGTATAGGTTTTGTCTCAGGTTTTGTGTCAATTTTTTTCATAGTGACCGTGTTTTCTGCTATCTTTGGTACATCCTGGTATCTTACAGTTGTACACTGGCATGCTTTCTTGTAGTTATACTTGTAGGTTATTGAAATAACCGACGTTAAAAAAATGACACCAACTTTCCCGTGTTAACACAATGGCGAAAAATGGCGAGACTTGAAAGTGTCCCCCGAGACTTGGAGAAACGTCCGTGACTTCGCGGGAACATAGTAGTCAGCGCCACCGGTGGCAAAAATTGTCCCTATCTCGGAACTAAGCTATACACAATGGCTAAAGCTATTTTACAGTTACGCTCGTCCCCGGCAGCGGTCGCCACATTGGGAGAGCTAGGTTGGCCACCACTTCAATTGACTTTAGATAAACCAAGAATTAAGTATTTTCATCGTATGAAATTTGATGTACCCGAAACAAGACTATGTAAGTTGATTTTTAATGACATGTGTGAAGAATATAGAAATACAGGAGTATGTACTATTTGGCCCTATGTTACTGAAATCAGACAAATCTTTAATAACGCCGGAATTGACCGTGCATTTTCATCCCACAGTGATGGGTAGCTTGATAGTTTTAATAAACGGGCAATAGAAAGTTACACGGTAGAATTTTTTCAGGAAATAGACGATAAGAGATCTCTTTACTGGTATAGGGCCCTGAAAAGATCTACATGGCGTGGCGATTATCTGTTCACGACAGACAACTTTAATGGCGCCCGCCTAAAATTCATGGCACGTACAGGGTGTTTGGGCTTGGGAGAGGATAGAGAAAGGTGGGGCATGTCAGATACAGCATGTAATACCTGTGAATGTAACGATGATGATCTTTTTCACTTCATGTTTTTATGTCCTGGTTTAAACTCTTTTAGATTGAAGTCGTTCAAGCAATTGGAACAGTCACTGAATGATATTGATTTTCGTTATGTGTGGCAAAGTTTTATGGCGTCATCCCTGTACAGAAAGTTGAACTTCCTTCTTGGAGACGAAGGTTTTAGTTTTGGCGACGAAGTTGGGTTTTTATTTGATTGTATATGTAAAAGATTTTTAGTGGAGGCATGGCGCTTTAGGAGGGAATCCTCCAATTCCTGACTGTTCTGTATATGTATACAAGATTTAAATTCTTCTTGCACACTATGTATATGTGTATATATGGACGCACCGTGGGTTTGCCCCTGACCACTGGTGCCCCCGATGTAAAGGGGTAGTTTTTCCGCAATAAATTATTATTATTTATTATTATTGGCCAAGGTCTTCAGCAATAAGTGTAGAAAACGTACCAAATGTATACAAAAACTACCCCAATCGCCTTAGAGGCTTAGGCGTGAGGGCGGCCACTGCCCCATAGGATCCAAAGACGACCCTGAGGTAACCCTCCCCCCCCCCTTCTGTGCCACCTACCAAAGAACCGCCGGTGGAGGCTCAGCACACTCGCCCCTGCAGTGATCGCGGTGGCCACCGTCCGCCAATCCTGAAAGCAGCCCCATGAGTCCAGCCACAAGATCCCATAAGGGTTGAGCCAGTCAGTCATACCCCGTCCCATGGAAAAAACGGCCGGGAAATTTACATTGGTCGACTTGAAATGTCACATGTAGGTGCCGATATTGTTCATTTCCTGCATGACAACCTGGGGGTCCAAACCTCAGAAGTACAAGAGCTGCCATCCAGGCAAGGCGACTGGAAGTCATTTCGTGTTGTCGTTCCCAATGCTAGCGTGGACAGTGTGTTGACGTCTCGCATATGGCCTGAGGGAGTACGTGTCCGTGTGATCCAACGTGGCAAACCAAATCGAAAAGGTACGCCAGTGGGAAATACCCTGGCACCAGGCTCCACGGCAGCACAACGTCGTCGACGGCGACCGTCAGGGAGATTTCAACATTGCTCAGGTCTGCTATCCAGGCAAGGCGTCAGTCAGTTGGAACACAGGGACATCCATGGCCATCAAACACGGGCCATGACGGACAATATGTCAACCCTTGGTCAGCATGTCAACGAACTCCCCCAAATTACTAATGTTCGCTCCCGCCGGCGCCACAGAATCCCCAAGTCTTTAATCCTTGGCCCGCACCTGAGCATATCAGCGCCCCTCAGTGGCCTACCCCGGCTGAATGGATATGGAGACAGTAACCGTTGTGACTGTTCACGCTGCAGACCTGTGACCTTTACCGTCGGTCTGGAGCATAATGCGCCCACGGACATTACTGTAAGTGCTGGTACTACCTCTAATATACCATCTTTATGCAAGCAATATAATTGCAAAGGTTTTAAACAAAATGCTGATTACATATTTGCTATGTTAGAGGAGAGCGATTTAATTTCCGTGAATGAAACCTGGCTCAGACCACACGAGTTAAAACTAATTGACACAGCTTTAAATGCGAAATTTAATGTGCAATGTGTGAAGTCGAACCTGATTATACCGGGCGACCTTTTGGAGGCGTTGCGGTGATCGTAAAAAATAAGCATGGTCTGTCTTGTTTTGAACTTGATGCACCCAGCGCCCGCATTGTTCCAGTCGCCCTTTGCGACTGCAACGGTAAGATAATCCAGATCATAATTTCCGTGTCTATGCCTTTTTTCACTCCCCAAAATACCGAGGAGTATGTCGAAGTGTTAATCATTTTTTATAGAGCTTAATTGATCAGTATGCTGCCGTTACCCCCATTAAGATATTTGGGGATTTTAATGCCCAACTTCCCTCTGCTGATAGGCTACATTGGACATGGTTCAAGCAAAAAGGTTTTCATGTACACAGTCGTTTATTGTATGATTTCATTGAATATGATGACATGGTAGCGGTTGATCTGTTATTTAACCAAAGTACAGAATACACCTATTTTTGTCATGCAAACATGACATTTACGTGGCTTGATCATATGTAAGCCTTCTCACAAGATGTCGGCAATGTAAACTCGTGCAATATTGTGAGCTTTAATGAAGGCAATTTGAGCGATCACTTGCCCGTCCGCGTAAAAATGTTTTTACCAGCGGCGGAGGCTACCATAAAACAAAGAAACAGTTGTAACCTAAATTATGCTGCTCCAGCCGGTCGTCTGCCGGACTGGAAGAATGATGCACGTAACAAAAGGTATAAACAGATATTATGTGATAAACTCAATCCTTTGGGTCCGTTAGATGTTTCTGGTGCTTGCGATACGCCATCAGCCAGTAAGCTCATAAATACACGACAGGACGCTATTAATCTAGCCATACATGAAGCCTGTAAGGAGGCTGGATGTTTACCCAGTAAACAGTTTAAACCTGAGTATTTCTGGTGTCCTAAATTAAGCCGCCTAAGAGAGCGGAAGAAATTTTGGTTCAATCTGTGGGTCTCAAATGGTCGGCCCAGGTCAGGTGCCGTTTTTGAAGTATGGAAACATTTAAAGAAAGTATATCGGCGTACCTGTCGACGCTGTATTCAGGGATTCAGTGATCGGGACTCCCTACGTTTAAATTCTTTGTATGCACAGAGGAAGATTTCAGCGTTCTGGAATGGTATTAAACGTCGTAGGTCCACAAAGATATGCAACTCTCTTGGTGTTGACCAGTTTTTAAATATATATAAGAGTACTATGCAAGAGTCGGGATCTCTTACATACGCACAGTGTTCCAGTAAGTGGCAAGTAAAAGTAATGTATTGTGCTCTCAGTTATCAGACCTATATACGGCTATATTACGTTGGAGTGTTGTCCCAGACGATTTTAAAAACTGCGTGATTGTTCCCATTCTTAAGAAGCCCACTTTAAATCCTAATGATGCTATGAGCTATAGACCCATCACGGTGGGCACCTCCCATTCCAAGATGCTTGAGCTTCACCTCATTCCTAATGATAAAGCTGCATCTAATCAATTTGGTTTCAGAAAACAGAGAGACACTGCAATGGTATGTGCTTTTCTTCATGACGTAATAACTTACTTCTATGAGGCCAAATCACCTTTGTTTATCTGTTCCCTTGACGCCGAAAAATGCTTCCACACGATATGGCACCCCGGCCTGTTCTATAAATTAAAAAACATGATGACAGACACGTGACTTGGAGTGTATAGGTTGATTGCACTTGTCTCCACGAATCTTCTGGAATTTTTTTCAAGGAAATTACCCTATTCACCATCTTTTTGTGAGCATACATTTGGATAAACACCCACGGACCACACTGATGAAATTTTCATGAGTTTCCATGCTGAGTATGGCCATAGAGAGAATTTGTATTTGGAATTGAGTTGGACAAAAGGAATTCGCCGTCATTGACTGTAAGTTTGTTTACTTATATCATCATGACCAGCACAGGCAATGATTCAGACAATCTTGTATCAACTACGGGTAATGTCGCACAGCGAAAGACTGGGTTGATAGAGAAATTCCTAGACACACCCAAAAAGCTAGGAAAAGAAATTATGAGAAGGATCAGTAGAAGCCCAACCCAAGATGGTGGTCATAGTGGTCATACTGAAGAGTTTCCAATTACAAACAAAAGCTTTGTCTCAGACAGTGTGCCGCCCTCCCCGCCATATCAAGAGAGCAGTGCAAACTTATTTCCAGACGAACAAAGCTGTGAAAACCTATCAAGTGAAGACAATGATCATCCTCCATTAACCAGATTGCGCAGTCAATCATGTAGCAAACTACATGAACAAAAAACAGAAAGTCAAATGAATAAACCAAGGAACCCAAAGAAAGTCGAGTCGACCCAGAAAGACGGTTATGCTATTGATTGTAAAACAAGTAAGAAATCAGGGAAAGAAACAAAGAATGCAAGCAATGCATGTACCTCCGATGAAACAGACCCTAAAAAGAAAATTAAAGGAAGAAAGAAAAAAAGCTCAAAGGACAAGGACCTGTGTGTCACAGACTGTGTACATTATCACGAATACAATTCAGCCATGATAAAATGCTGCGTGTGCATGACATGGTTTCACTATGACTGCATAAATGAAAAAGAGGATAAAATAGAAGGCGTGTGGAACTGTAGTCAATGTAGAGAATCCCCACATAATGTGCAGCTAATCTTAAGTGAAATCAGCACATTCAAATCCAGAAAGGAAAATAATAACCAAGCAATACTTGACACTTTAGATAACCATCTTAAAGATGTCAAAACATTGTTTGAATCATTGGAAACCCAAATGGTCGAACAACTCAAAGGTTACCAAGATGAAAACCTGCAAGTAAAATTAGATGCAGTTTCAACTGAACTGACAGATGTGAAAAAGCAACTCGATGATAAAAAGGAGGAAATCAGTAAAGTCATGAAAGAAAACTCAAACTTGACAACAGAATTAGCAAAAGCAAAGGAAGAGCAAGACAAAAGTGACAGAAAGTGTGAAGAACTAAAGAAAACACTTAGCGAGGCGAATGACAAATTAAGGATGTATAATGGTAGCAATACTAGCATTGCCCCGTCAGCCACGCAACCGGTTCATGGAGTAATAGACAGAAAAGAAGAGAGAATAAAAGACCTACAGAGTGAAATCGAGACTGAGATCTCCATTCGCAGACAACTGAAAAATTCACTTGAAGAGGAAATAGAGAGGCTTCAAACCAAGCTAAAAAACAAAGAGGACGAAATAGAGAAATTACAGGAAAAAAACACACTACTAAGAGATGATGTCATCGCAGCCAAGGAACAAACTCTGCAGTGGCAGCTACAAGCCCAAGGAATGGACGCCGGTACCAGTACATGGTCAACAGTTGTCTCCAAAAAACCATCTTCAGCTGTTGCGGAAGTTCTGCAACGACCACAATTCTCAAATTCGGAGGTCAAGGAAGATGTGCTCATTCTCGGTAGCTCCCAACTAAAACACATAGATCCGTCGAGGCTCCTGGGTGGTGAAAATCATTCTTCAGACTGGAAAAAGTATACACGATGGAGAAAGCTCGAGAATTTCTTGGCAACTACAACAGTCAGCATGATGCGGTAATTGTTCATCTTATTACCAATGATCTAAAAACCAAGTCACCAGAAGTGGTTGCTTCAGATCTCGTTTCACTGGCGGATCACATTATCTCCAAAGGTACATCGAAACGAGTTGTTATATCTAGCGGTATACCATGCATAAACGACCAGGAACTTGACCTAAAGGTACAAGCCACTAATTCGCTGTTAAAACTAAAGACTAATTCTAAAACAAGTGCTGGTATCAAAATCTGCGAAAACTACAAAAGTTTCGTAAACAGACAAGAAATCCCTCGAAAAGAATTGTACTCGGATAATGTACATCCCAATGAACAGGGTACAAAGATACTAGCAGCAAACTTAAAATATACATACAAGCCCGAACTAAGACCGCAAAGACGGCGACGGTTTAATAATTATAATAACGCGAGTGGTAGACGCAGATGGTATCTGAGATGAACATTAATTCTAATTCTTTGACTGTGATGTCTGGTGAACACTTGAAGATTATGACATGGAACATCCATGGACACAGACATACTGTCTGTGGTCAGACGGATTCTAAATTTAATGACAGTGATTTTATTGAACTACTTAAAAAGTTCGACATATTAGGTCTTACAGAAACGCATGCAGGCCCAGACTCAGATATTGAAATACCTGGATACAAAGTGCATCGAAGCACACGCCCAAAGTCCCCTAACGCTAATAAGTATTCAGGTGGTATTGCTTTGTACGTTAAAAATAACATTATGAACGGCGTTGAATTTTTACCTATTGATAATCCCGAAATTGTATGGATCAAGTTGAAAAAGTCATATTTCATGTCGGTCGAAGACCTATACATTTCCACAGTATATATATCCCCTTCAAATTCCAGGTACACGAGTGATACAGACATATTTACAAAACTACTAAGTGATATATGTAAATTTTCGATAAGTGGTGGGAAATGCATTATCATGGGTGATTTTAATGCTGCTACATCAAATGAATATGATCATATTATTTCTGACAAAGCGGATAGCAGGCTTATACCAGTGCCAAAAGATGATTTTTATGACACGCCTCTTTTGCGATCAAATAAGGATATGCGCAGAATTGACGAAAATGGTAAGTTGCTGTTGGATTTGTGTATCTCATCTGGTGTGCGCATTCTGAATGGCCGTAAGTTAGGCAATCTGACAGGCAAATGCACGTGTTACAGCCATAATGCTATAAACCCCACATGCATTGACTATATTTTGGCTGACCAGTCTTTGATACAATTGATACCATACATGTGTGTTCATGACTTAACATGGCTATCGGACCATTGTCCAGTCTCTTTTCAAATTGCAGTCAGTTTAATGAGACGTGACGAAGTACCTCTTGGCAGTTACAATGGTATTCACGAGCCCCTTCCTAGCAGTTTCATCTGGAATAAGATCAATCCAACGGGTTTTACAAATGCACTTCAATTGTTTTGCATGCAGGATATAACTAATTTTCTACAGAATGAGTATGATACGCAAAGTCGCTATGGTATTGATAAAATGGTTGGTGATTTTAATAATTTGATACATAAAGCAGGGAGACTATCATTGAAAATGAGAAGTACAAAAAAGAGAAAACGTAAAAAACTACCGAAATATGCAGACAGAGAGTGTTATAATCTATACAGGAATATCAAAGGAATGGCGAAAAAATTATCCAAGGAACCATCTAACTATCCTCTAAGGCAGACCTATTATGCCACAAGAAAAAAATTTAAAATAGTATCTAAAAATAAAGAAAGGGAATTTAGGAATAATATAATGCATTCACTAAATAATATTTGGGAAAGAGACCCAAATACCTATTGGGACCTTATTAAAGAACTTGAAGATACAATTACAAAGAAAAGAGATGTTAGCGAAAATATAGACCCAACACAATGGTTTCGCCATTTCTCGAATATCATGTCACGAAATACTGTATTAGAAAAATCTCCGAAGGAACAGGAAGTAACATCATTACTGAATAATCTGAAAACTTCACAAATGCCATTCACAACATTAGATTTCAAAATTAAAGAAATAGAAATAATCATTGCTTTGAAAAAATTGAAGAACAAAAAATCACCGGGCAAGGATGGTATAATAAACGAGATGTTAAAAAATAGTAAAACGATTCTGTCTGAGATATTGCTTAAAATGTTTAATTCGATATTTACTTCGGGATTATTCCCAATGTCTTGGAAGAAAAGTCTAATGGTGCTTGTACATAAAGGTGGATCTACACGAGACCCAAATATGTATAGGGGTATTTGTCTCAGCAGTTGTGTCTCTTAACTTTTTTGCACCATCATAAATAACCGCCTGCAGAAATATCTAAAAGAAAATAGTATACAGACAGAACTTCAAATAGGATTCACTTCTGAATGTAGAACTAGTGATCACATTTTTGTATTGAGAACTCTTATTGATAAATACACAAAATTATTAGGAAAAAACAAATTTCTTTTTGTATGTTTCGTAGACTTTCAGACAGCTTTCGATACTGTTTGGCATGATGGACTACTTTACAAATTAGCGAAAAATGGTATTAGTGGTTATATGTTTAGAGTAATTCAAGATATGTACTATGATTCAAGTTTACAAATAAAATTTTCTAACGGTTTATCGGACAATATAATGAACCAAAGAGGGGTAAAACAAGGATGTGTGATCAGCCCTACTTTATTCAACATCTTTATCAATGATTTACCAACCCAATTTAATGAAACGTGTGATCCAGTATTTTTAAACGAGAAAATATTCAATTGTCTTCTTTATGCTGATGATTTAATACTGATATCTGAAACTGAATCAGGACTACAAAATTGTCTAAATATTTTGAGTGATTATTGCAAAAATTGGAAAATGAATATCAACATAAAAAAGACTAAAGTCATGATTTTTAACAAAACGGGCAAATTAATTAATAGAAATTTCTTTTTTGATGGTATTAAACTAGACATTGTCAAGACTTATCTTTATCTTGGAATTCAAATGTCTTTAACTGGTTCCTTTGATGGTGCAATAAAATTATTATGTGATAAAGCAAATAAAGCTTTGGCAAGAATAAAGAGGATATTTTTACTACGAGATACGAATATAAAACTATACTTATCTCTATTCGAAAAAGTTGTACAGCCAATTTTACTATATGCGTCCGATATATGGGGCGCTTATACTGTAATTCCGTCAAAAATCCTTGTACAAGATAATATTTCTGGTTATTTTAAAATTGAGCTCGAAAAAATCTATACAAAGTTTCTTAAATATTGTCTCGGGGTACATAGTAAAGCATGCAATATTGCAGTATTCGGAGAACTAGGAAAGACCCCTTTGTCACTCAGAATATTATCTTCTGTCTGTAAAAACTGGTTTAGAATCGTCAATATGGAGCAAAATTCATTATTATTTAACGCATACAAATGTAATGTTGACTTATCTCAAGCAAGTCAATCAACCTGGTTGAATTCTGTAAAAGATACATTTAATTTGCTCGGGCTGCAGGAACTTTGGGATAACCAAGATGATTTTTTTCAAGAATTTCCTTCTAATCTTTTCCGTAATAAAACAGAAAACAAATTCCGAAATCAGTGGAAAAATGAAATGTTGAATCAAAATAACGAATCTAAATTGAGAACGTATACATCTTTTAAGACAGAACTTAAATTTGAACATTATTTAGATGTTGTAAAAAATTTCGAAACAAGGAGTAATATAACTAAATTACGCATCAGTGCACATAATTTACATATCGAAACAGGAAGACATAAGCGTCCTACCAAAGTTCCTGTTAGCCAGAGAGTTTGTGACACTTGCCAAGAACTTGATAATGAATTTCATTTTGTTATGACATGCACTAAATTTCAAAATCCAAGAGAAAATCTGCTTAAGAGTGTACGCGAAATATTTTGTAATTCGGATGCTTATGATGTTCAGAGTATGTTTAAATTTATTTTGGTACTGCATGACACAGAACTTGTATACCTATTTGAAAATTTCATGGACAAAGCCATTTCCCTAAGAGAGAAACCACTGTAATCATGTAACACCGTGCCAATTTGATGACTGCACTCTATTTTCATTTCAGGTGATTAGTGATTTATGTAAATCTTTTGTATCTATTGTACTGTACTGTGCTGTACGTGTCTGTACTGTTTTTTGTTACATTTTTCTTTTGATTGTGTGCATGTTTTAATGTGATTTTCTTCTTCTTTTTTTTCTTTCATACTCTACATGTGTACATGTTGTATATTTGACATATCGCTGTATTTTATGTAACAGCGCAGTCAATAAAGATTCATAAAGATTCATGCTACCATCGCCTGACTGGATGTTTCTCTGCAGATGGTATACGCAATTACAAGCCACGGTGAAATGGAAGTGCCAATACAGCTCTCTGTTCTCTGTAACTAGGGGTACTAGACAGGGGAGTATTCTCTCCCCTAAATTGTTCAACATTTTTTATTAACGACTTGCTCATTCAGCTGCAGTCTGCTGAACAGGGTGTGAGAATAGGTACAGACAAGTTCAATTTATGTGCATGAGCCGATGATGTCTCCGTCTTCTCTTCTACTGTTCCTGGGCTACAGGCTTTCATAAACTTGTGTAATCAATACGCCAACCAGGGCCGCAGCCAGCCTTCTAAAATAGAGGAGGCAAAGGGTACTGGTGGGGGATGGGGGTGGGAGGGGGGCATGCCCCCCTCCCAAGATTGAAAAGTTTTGAAAATGGCGCATAAAATGGTGTAATTTAGTGGGTTTTGAAGGGGGAAAAAGACTTCATACATATATGAATTCTCAAAATTTTACTTAAATGTGACTATTTTTGATCCTTTTATGTGAATTGAATTTGGTCCTACAACTCCTAGGGCAAAGATACAAGTAATCATAAACCCAAAATTTGGGAACAGTCTTTCAATACAAACAAAATAAATTAACGGACGAACGAACGAACGAACGAACGAACAAACAAACAAACAAACAAATAAATAAATATATAAATAAACAAACGAATTTATAGCTCTGGCATGACACGCTAAATTTTGTGTAATTCGTAAACAATAACAGATAAATAAACTTAGAAAAAGTGTGACGAGGGATTATAAAACCCAAGTTAGACTTATAGGTCCCCCAAAATTATATATGCAAATTTATGCTTATACATTAAGTTTCTTGATGTAAGTTTAAACTTATTTTATTTCTTGAAAGAAAAAACAATTGGGGAGCAGGCAACACCTATATGAACGGCTCTCGTGATGTTATGATTGATGTTAAAATTTTGGCTTAAGTTAATATCAGCTGTCCATATATATATATATATATATATATAGAGAGAGAGAGAGAGAGAGAGAGAGAGAGAGAGAGAGAGAGAGATTCGAACTCACTACCTTCTGTTTCAAAGACACGCGCTCTACCACCACGCTGCCAGCGGTTCTACATGTTTATGCACATTGTGTGGCTCGCATAAATCTACTCAAGACTAACATTGCTCGTTTACTTTTCTGTTTTCTCGCTCTGCCATGCAATTCATTAAAATTTCGTTCTTCGGCAACCTGACTTATAAATGTGTGTCACTGGTGAAATATAAGTAGCCGTACATGTCATAAATGCTAACGCTTAGGTATCAACGAAATTATGGATAGGCGACTCCAGTGTTTGACAAAGATTCAAGCATGGGCATAAAAGTGGTAGGGCAGTATTCTACGATCGAAATCGGGATATAAATTGCACCATGATTAACATTAAGATTATTGCAATTTTTGAACAATAAAAAACCAGGGATATGCTTTTAGTAAATGTAGACATAGGCGGCGTGCAAAAGTACATTCTTCCTGTTTCCTACAATGGGTGAAAATGAATGGTCCCAAATCCTTTGACGTTTCTCGTTTCGTTTCGCTCTATTTCGCCATATGCACCCTTTCTCGCTCTTTTCCGTGAAAACTATGAAGCAGCTCTAGTGTACCTCCTTGATTGCGAGATATATACCTGGTACTTGTTCTGTAAAATTAAGAGTCTGAGAAGTGTACTGTGAGTCTATACAGTAGGCCTATATTTAGATCATTAAATTAAACACAGCTCGATCTGATAACTTTATAGTTATTTGACAAAAAAAAGAAAAAGTTATAAATCATTTAATTTCGAAAAAAATATTTCATTCAACTTTGGTTAGAAAATGTGCTTTAGCCGGTGGTGTTGTACACCACTGAGGGCAGCGACACATAAGTTTTCTGCTATAAAAATAGCGTAACATTTAATCTTATCCTGGCCCTTATAGAGGATACAAATCAAATTTGATGTTCCAGTTTACAATCTGGAAACCAAATTCACGAACGGTGACCTGTGACTTTGAGTGTGAGTCATAGTCACCCATATGCCATTCGATGCAAGCCCATTACATTGTATAGAAGACAACAATTGTACACAATCCGGAAAGTCCGAACACACACACACACACACACACACACACAAAACAAAACAAACAAAAAAAAACAAAAAAAAAATAAAAAACAAAAAAACAAAAAAACACCCCCCTCCCAAAAAAAGCTTTTCGTTTTAGTTATGATCTGTTGCAAAGCATACCAAATTCTCTAAAGGTGGCCTGAGACCTTGGGAAATAAGCTAAAGACACCGATAGGCCATTCGATGCAAGCCCATTACATTGCATAGAAGACAAAAATTGTGCACAATTTGAGAGTCCTAACAGAAAAAAAATCCTTTGAGTTATGATCCGTTGGAAAATTTGGTTTTCTTGACTTATTACCTAAGGAACTGGATCGAGGATCCGGAGCACTACAATCGTGCAATTTCAAAGTTGCATCCTAAAAACTTTTCATCTTAGTTTCTTTCTTTCTCTTTCTTCCTTTCTTTCCAAGTAAATTTGTCCGACATTTCATTTGAAAAGTATACACGTAGAAACTCCAAACTTCGCATAATTATACTTCTATGGATGATGTCTGGCCTTTTCATAATGAGAGGTCATGCTTTTCAAAATTATGCAAATGAGGGAGAATAAGAATTTTAAATCTCTTATGTACTATAGTAGATATCTTTCCGAGTGTATAGGAGTTCGATCATAGCAAGGTAAAGGTCATCTGAAATGTCAAGGTCATGTCAAGGTCAAAAGTCATGTCAAGGTCAAAGGTCAATTTTAAGCCAAAATGTCATTTTTGAGGTCAAGGTTCATTTCAGGTAGAGGTCATCTCAAGGTCAAAGGCCATTTTCGGTGGTGGGCTTTTATCCAATTTTGATCATGTTGGGCTCAAACTGTAGCTATTGTACACTGCACATTTTTGAAACTTACTTGTGACCTCTAATGGTCAAAGGTCAAGGTCATTTGGAACTTTGAAAGTTTCATCCAATCATAAGTTTAATGTGATGTGAAGTACCAAAGGATAAAAGTTTTACCATTTAATATTAACAACTTTTGAAGGCACACGGACAGATTTGCTTTAAAGCAAATCTTCTTTTCTAGTTGCATGTTGTTTTTTTAACACATACAAAGTGGCATGCTCAAGTAAACACTTCAAAGAGAAATATTTAACTAGGAAAGATGATTTGCTACATAGCAAATCAGTGTGTGTGTGTTCAAAGCATATTGGTATGGCAATGTACAGCTATTCCCTAACACAGGAGTAAAAGTTGGAATGGCATCTCTATCTATTATAGCTTCGAAGTTATTCAAGATTGAAAATTTTCAATGATGCTATTTAGCATAATTCAAATTGCTCCAACTTTTATTTTTAATTCATTACATGCGCAATTGTCAACAACCCCGTAGTAGAAGTTGGAATGACATCTCTATCTATTATAGTGTTGATGATATTCAAGATTGAAAATTTCAAATGCCCCTAATTTGCATAATTTTCAACATCTTTATTTTTGTGTTTAAAACTTGTCAAACTCCTTGTCAGGAAGTACAACCATGCACAGTTTGGAGTTTCTATGTATAATAGTGTCCGAGAAAAGTGTCGGACAAATTTGCAGGTAAGGAAAAAAGAAGAAAGAAAGAAAGAAACTGGAAAAGAAAATTTTCTTGATAGCAAATCTGTCTGTGTGCCTTCAAAGGTTGTAATATTAAATGCTACCTTTATCCTTTGGTACTTCACATTCCTTTACGCTTATGGCTGCATGCAAATTTCAAAGTCCAAATGACCTTGACCTTTGACCTTTACAGGTCACATGTTAATTGCACAGTGTTACAATACCCACAATATAAGCCAGACGTGAACTAAATCGGAGTAAAATTGACCAAGTTATGGCAAGATGAAACTTTCAAATGGCCAAATGACCTTGAACTTTGCCTTTTTGAGGTTACATGTTCTTATAAAAATGCCTAGTGTAGCAATACCTACAATTTGAGTCCAACATTAGGATTGGATGGAGATTGGCCAAGTTATGACTGAATGAAATTTTCAAAGGTCCACGTGACCTTAACCTTTGACCTTAAGAGGTCACATGTAAATTTTAAAAATGTGGAGGGTTACAATAGCTACAATGCGAGCCCAACATGATCAAAATTGGATGAAAATTGACCAAGTTATGGCTGGAAGAAAGCCACCATCGAAAGTGGCCTTTGATCTTGCAATGACCTTTGACCTTGAGATGACCTCTACCTGAAGTGAACTTTGACCTGAAAAATGACATTTTGGCTTAAAATTCACCTTTGACCTTGACATGACCTTTGACCTTGGCATAACCTTGACATTTGAGATGACCTTTGCCTTGATATGATCGAACTCCAATACACTCGGAACTACATTTACTATAGTACATAAGTAATTGAAGATTTAAAACTTTAATTAGCCCTCATTTGCATAATTTTGAAAAGCATGACCTCTCATTATAAAAAGACTTCATCTATAGAAGTATAATTGTGCTAAGTTTGGAATTTCTACGAATAATACTTTTCAAATGAAATGTCGGACAAATTTGGTGGTAAAGAAAGAAGGAAAGAAAGAAAGAAAGAAAGAAAAAAGGAAGGAAGGAAGCAGAGAGAGAGAAAGAAAGAAAGAAAGAAAGAAAGAAAGAAAGAAAGAAAGAAAGAAAGAAAGTAAAACAGTATGTGTGTGTTGGCACACAGTCATAAAAAAGAGCAAATGCATATCTATTTCTCTGTACGCAACCGCCTAGATGGTGGCTGGCAAGAGAGAGGGACCAGCCACATATGCAGGCTGTTGTATATCCTACTGGGTGGATTAGGACACACTTAGAAATGTCTCTAGGCCATACATTGGCATCTTACTCCTGAACATTGACATAGTTCAAAAATCCCTGCCACAGCTACACAGTACTTCACACACTCCACTAAGCTGGAACAAGATGGGATGATAAATGCCTGCTGTGTCTTTACCATTGAAACAGCAAACAACCAGTGTAGTTAAGTACACCTCAATGGGCATTTGGTACAGTTGGTATGTGCGTTTCCCATTTTCTGCTAGGTGATTGATGTTCGAGACCCGGCCGTTCGGTGGTGACAAACATATATGCAAGCCAGACAGACAGCTAGCTGCAAAATTGTTTGCAATTTTCAAGGCACCTTGAAGCCTGGGCACCAGTTTTACCGGTGACTGCAGGGTTAAATGGTTTCTGTGGCAACTTGCTGATCAGGCGGGGAATAATTCAACTATCTGCTAGCAGACGGAGAATAGTTCAACTATATACACGAGTCCCACACACAAACACACACTCACACCCTTCTAGCCCCAGTACACAGGGGCTATAGCAGTCACACACAAGGCAGACAACATAAACACAGTTGTTACTCATACTTTTGGGAGCAAGCAGTCAAAATTGTTGGGTTTTAATTCACAGTTTAGTGGAATTTAGTGTCTAAGTGAGGGTGGGATGGGGTGAAACTACATGTGATAAGGGTTTTCCCGTGCCTATGCTCAACCTCAATCTGTGTTTTAGCACGTATAAAGGTTACATAACTTGTTGACAATTTCAATAAACAGTTGTATTTTGGCATCATCAGAGCTGAAAGGCACATATGGATGCAAGCATTTCAGCTGACTAACTTGACTACATGTTTTCATTACACTACAGTTTGTTTTCCAAATATTATATATATATATATATATATATATATATATATATATATATATATATATATATATATATATATATATATATATATATAATGTATATATATATATATGATTTTGTGGTACACTGTTGTCGTATCAAGATTTTTTTTCTTTCTGTCTGGCATTTATTTTACCTGCAGACTTTTTTTCAAGCCCAAAGTCTTGCTTTGCTACGTTTTCCTTGAAATTTGATGTTTTCTGGTATGTAGCTTTTCTAATTTCATTTTGAATGTGCAAAGCAACAACTTACCTTTGTTGGCACAATCAATTTTGCTTTGTAGCATATTTTTTTTTCTAGTTCTTTCCGATTCTTCCTCTTTACCAGCAATTTTTTCCGACAATTTTCTCTGACACTATTACACTTAAAAAGTCCAAACTTGGCATGATTATAGATCAGAACATGAAGACGTAACTTTTTACAAAGACAGTTGAGTGCATTCAAAAGTATGCAAATTAGGAGCATTTGAAATTTTAAATCTTGAATATCTTCCAAACTATTACAGTAGAGGTGCCATTCCAACTTCTGTGTGTAGGTTTGTTCTGTAGGCGTGTCCAATGAACCACAAATAAAAGTTACAGACTTTTAATTTATGGTAATTAGGGGCACTTGAAAAGTTTGAATATTGACTACCTTCCAATCTATTATATGTAGAAATGCCATTCAAAGATTAATTTGTAGGTTTGTGCTGTCGGCCTATCAAATGAACCACAGATAATAGTTATACACTTTTAATTGATGCCAATTAGGAGCACTTTCATCGTTTAAATGTTGCATATCTTCAGAACTATTATATGTACAGATGCCATTCCAACTTAAATTTATAGAATTGTGAAGTAGGCTTAAGCAATCAGCCACAAATTAAAGTTGTACAATTTGATTTATGCTAATTAGGGTCTTTTAAAAAGTTGAAACGTTGAATATATTCAAAACTATTATAGGTAGAAATTCAATTCTAAATTTAAATCAAAGGATTTTACTGGAGGTGCATCCAATGAACCACAAATGAACAATTTAGAATTTCAATTTATGCTAATTAGGGGCACTTAAAAATTTAAATGTTGCATATCTTCAAAACTATTGTAAGTAGACGCGTTATTGCGAAATTAACCTACGGGATTGCTGAAGGAAGGCGTATCAAATAAACCACAAACTTCAGCTGTAGGATTTAAATTTATGCACATTTTGGAGGCACACCAACAAATTTGCTTAGTAGCCAATCTTCCTTTCCACTTTTTTTTAAGGAATACGTGGCACTCCCAATTTTGACACGGCAAAGATGCTGGAGCCAAATGTGATGTGTTGATTAAATAGGTAACGGAGTAATAGTTAAAAATAAAAAGAGTTTGATTTACACTGTTTCGGACATAATTCCTATTCAAGCAATGTTAAATACTTTTTCACTGTGTTTTTATTTTCGCAGGTTTGTGTCATCAGCAAAATAAGCGAAAATAAGAGCACATCAAAATGAGAGCAATTTACAACAATTAAAAGACAGCCTGTGTATTCATACCTCGTTAACGATCGTTGACTCTTGAAATTCCGGAATTAGCCCAGGTGAAAAGGTATAGTGGTAACCCATTGGACAGGCGCTGGTGGCATTAGACTTAACGTTGGTGTAGTTCACGTAGACTTTACACGAATCCAGGGATTGTTTGGCGTCCAAAGGAATTGTGACATTGGAAGGCTCTGTTCCTTCTGGGAGCTTGCATCTAAAATTAAAATTGAGAACTGCGAATTGCTAGTTTGTCGACAAACACGCTAAAGAAAAATAAAAGAGTGGTCTCAATATTCCAATTAACTTTATGAAGATTCTAATGTTACATTAGAATAACCACCACTTAATGCGCTACCAAAAACCACCACTTTAAGCGCTACTAATAACCGCCACTTTAAGCACTACCAATAATCGCCACTTTATGCGCTACCAATAAACGCCACTTTAAGCACTACCAATAACCGCCACTTTATGCGCTACCAATAACCGCCACTTTAAGCGCTACCAGTATTGTGGATTGATAATTCTAGCTTAACATTCTAGGTCACATATTGCATATGATAAGGAATTTGTAGGTGTGTGTGTGTGAGAGAGAGAGAGAGAGAGAGAGAGAGAGAGAGAGAGAGAGAGAGAGAGAGAGAGAGAGAGAGAGAGAGAGAGAGAGAGAGAGAGAGAGAGAGAGAGAGAGAGAGAGAGAGAGAGAGAGAGAGAGAGAGAGAGAGTTTAACTGGTTTGTGGAGAGTGGTCTCAATACTCCAGGTTAAGGCCTCAAAGCCACTGCACACAATAGAGGCCAATGAACAACAGCTCGGCACTTGAAGTGGACCAAAGGCAAACACTTGTGAAATTAGGTAACTCTGGCCCCTAACAGCCGTGTTGGTAAAACGCTTATTTGACAGACATTTGCGACATATGGGGCACTGGGGTCCAAATTACTGGATCAAGTATCTATTTTAACTAGCCTTTCGTACCTTTTCTGTATAAACATTCCCCTATTAACTGGAATAAAATCAGGTAATTTAATTAAAATATGTAACATTACATATTTGCTCGGATTATGCACAGTATGTTTCAGCATAAACTGGACGCCAGGTAGCGGCTGTTAACATACGATTATTTATAGCTTACTGTCATGTAGTCCCCTGCCCTGTCTGCTTGATATTACTCTTTCAACCGCGACTAAAGTCAATCTACTCAAGTCAAATTAGTCTGAATTATAAACAGGTTCCCAGATTTGTATTTCTCGCAAAAGACCTTTCATTCATTAACAGCAGATGCGGTTGCTGCATGTACTTTGATTTCTGAGTTTGCATGCAGAACCCATGCAATTTATTTATAGCTTACTGTCATCTGTTTCCCTGCCCTCTCTGGTTGATATTACTTTTGCTGAGCTGAGGTTAAGTTCAGGAGTAACTAACCGATCACGACATAAAAGAGTAGCAAGTTGTGCAACCATCTTTTTAATGTAACACCCAATGTATGATATCCTACCAGGCATCTTAACCTGTGCTACGCTAATACTCATAAGGTTCATTTAATGCGAAAGTTACTTAGATATTGTGAAAGTATTATTTATTAAATTAAGTTGAGCATGACCACAGATTAACCTTTTTATATGTTTGTGATTATCAAATATTTTCAATCAGACCCAACAGAATACAACATGGTCTGAGAGTGAAAGTGGATTGTATTATTTCGCTTTGTTTGGAAAGGGTCAGAGCACCTGCTTACTTACACAACTTGCGCGACTTTGATGAAAGCCGGCCGAATGGAGTATGTCAAAAATAGAAAGTTGTTTTTGCTTTTGCCTGTTCTCCATAAGGCAACAAAAGAAACATTTTTAACCCTTTCAGCGCCAAGCGCGACTAAAGTCAATCTACTTAAGTCAAACTAGTCTGAATAATGAAAGGGTTCCCAGATTTGTTTTCCTCGTAAAAGACCTTTCATTCAAGTACTAGAATGTCTGTAGTTCCATACAGATGATGTCAAGGCAACAGCAGGAAAGCTGTTGACTCAGTTCAAAATTTGGCAGCGAAAGAGCTAACATCACCACGCACTTGTCTTTGCATTTGACGTTTGTATCGTCAAGCGCAACGATCGGTGCCTGGTTACGTTAGAAATTTTTCGTTTGTCGTGCTCAAGTTTACTGGCCATTACAGGCCTAAAATCATTACCTGCAGTCCTGACTGCCACACTCCATATTACTAATTTATTTACATCAAGGACCCAATATCGAAAAGAACTGGCTACTTGCTGCCAATGCCGACACACATAAGTAACGCCTTTCATTCCAATTGTGGGAAAATATTGACAATATTTGAGAATGTGAACACGGTCGATGCATTCTGTGGATGGTTAGAGTACTTCAATTTCATTACCTTCCATTGCATTTCCAGTTTGTATCATTTCAGGCTATTTCAGACTAATGCAATATTTATGTCGGTTTATATCTGCTGTGAACAAACTATCATAATTTTGTATCCAGAAATAGCAGAGAAACTTCCTTTTTCTTTCGTCAAATCACCGCACCATAATATATCTGGGTGTAAGAAGGGCCTGGTAAAAAGCAAAATGACACGCATGATTATTTTGAGGAGCGGTCGTTGGAAAATGTGCTTTCACAGCATTTTCAAATTCAAAGATTATTTACTTTGCTAAAAAATATTCCACAAACACATTTCCCGCTTGCGGTCCTCTTTGCAAACAAGCTATGCAGCTATTGTTAGGGCTGGTTTGTGTTACTGTATTCATCACCTCGTGCAAGATCTCGCTAAACAGCACAAACATCATCTACATAACAGTCACCTGCAGATAACATTGACGGCAGCAAAATCCAGGGCTGTTATATCCTGTTGGTTCGAGATCGCATTGGTTGAGAAATTTCATGGCGAAAGTTTGCCATGCCAGGCGAGCATGCACAAGGAGGAATGCGAGAATGTGCGAAACAAGAAAACCATAGAAGCCTCGGTACAATCACTCATGATAGCCTTTTCCCGGGTCTTGAGCCACTCATCCGGGGTGCCCGCAGCCGGAAATAGCCGACCTGCTGCTTGTCTTCATTGCATTTTCATGGCAGGTAGAGACTGAGTCACTCAAATGTATGCACTTCTGTACACCATGCACCAGAATGCACTTCCTTGTACACTGCGAAACTCGCAACATACAACCTGCTCAGGACAAATGTAATAACTTTCTTCAAGATTTTATCCTAAATGAAACTTGAAATATTTGAAAGCTACATGTTGTATAAGTCAACCATACAAATCTTTGAATGTGTGCTATGACTAATGGCACTAGTTGTGTCATTGTACTTATTGATACACGCTTATTCAATATCTACATGTACATGCAGGGATCATGAGATGCGCCAGTTAGTTTTTGACTTCTACATATCCTAAAATTGTTCGGGAAAGTCATCTACAAAACTGTTCCTTTATATGAGGGACCGTTAGGAAACTATCGTTTCAACTGAACTTAAAACGGGATCGTGCTTCCAGAAAGATGACTTTCACAAACACAAAGTCTCAACAGACAGACTTCCCGGATGTTGACCTTACTCCCAAGGTAACAGAAGAAGATTCTGAGGGGGTGGTGTTTGAGCAGTGGATTGCAACACCAGAGAAATCCATGGAATGAAATTATTGAAAAGAAGATCAATGTATAAAAGTAACACTTGATAACCTTCTTGGTTGCATTTGATTAAGGAATTAAAACAGTGTGCTGGAATCGCATATCTATGCCGACACTGGCTATTTTTGGGTCCGTTTTCATTGAATGGATCATAAAATCCGATTGAAACAAATGTGTTATAGGATGGCCTGTGTCGCAATCCATGTATTTTGCACAGAGTCTATACTTTTCAACATACATGCATCAAAAATGGCGTGCGTCTTGCATTTGGCTGTGTTAAAACGTTATCGTAGCAAAACGTTTTCCCTTTAGTAAACGAATCAATTAACTGAAATGCCAGCTATTGCACAACTCAGTGACACCAGCCCAGCAGACCATAAATTTTCCATGTTCCAATACTTGCTGACAAAATAGGAACATTGAGAAGCATTTTTTTCTTTTTCGGTATGGCTGTACATGGCACATGTGTGGTAAATGATAATAGTGCCTGAAGTCCCAATGACAAGTTGTCACGTGTTTTTACCTTTTCAAGCTATTAAGGACAGCTAAGGCACTAAAATAAATAAATAATAAAAATAAAACCCACTTTAATCGATTCTAGCTCAAAAGGTATTTGCGTTAGGATAAGAAATCATATATGTGTGTAATCGTCATAATCCAAAAAATGTATATGTCCCAGATTTGGGTATCTGTGATGTTAATTGTTTAATAAACAATTGAAAGTTGCACGCAAAGTATCCACCCCATTAATGTCCATATAAGTCACTTATTATTTGGGATAAAATCAAAATTATCCTTGCATCTTAATCCTGACATGTTGGCACCACAAACATTCCTGTGATTTTTTTATCTTTAGCTTAGTTTTTCTGTTATCCATAAAGTTTGACTTTTCAATTTTCCCATTGATTTCCAGGACGTTCATTTTCGTCATAACATAGAAAAAGAACGAAGTAAAACTTTGAAAATCGCTGAATTCTTTTTGCAGTTTATATATTACAAAATCAAAACCCGTTAACCGGATTCAATTTCGCCAAGCCATTTTCTTGGAATAACCATTCTTAGGTGGGATTCTCGTCCTATTATTCTCTCTGAGAAAACAAGCTTCAAAGGCCTTTGATGTTGATCATTTGCCTCTGAAACAATACCATTTGCTCAAGTTGAGCTGATGTTTGTACAAAACGTAGTAACCATCGTCCCTTAACATTTGGTGAGGGTGTAAATCAATTATTGGTGAATCACATGAATTAAAGAGCCTTTGAAGCACGGAAAACATTATTCAGAGATCTGTCAAACGGCGACAGGAACAATCTGGTTTTAGGGATACAAAGTACACTGTTATGGACTCACATACCCAAAATGATAAATTACGTACATATCATATTGCATGAATATACAATAAACAATCCTATAACCTTGTAATAGAGCAGAACACTCACACGAGGTCCCATTAAAGAAAAAGCATAGAAACCTTCTGCTGTCCACAATGTATTTTTGGAAAGCTTCACAGATTTCAAAGTTTGAGGAATCCCGACAGATCCTTGCTGCCAAAGAGGAGAATTTCGATTGATCTGTTACTTGCAAGGTGCATAATCAAATTTGGGTGGACACCTGGAGCTAAGATTGAAAAAATAGAGTCAAAGAGATTGTTTCTAGGTACGGAATACACAGGGCAGAAAAAATAAAAAGGGTTCAAGATCTTCAGTAGGGAAAGTACAAGAGCAGGTACGGTTTGGGATGATGTGGACTTTAAAAAGATCGAAGCTAAGTCTAGAGTAGCCCTGTTGCAGTTGGGTATGACAGATATTGGCATATCTGTTACCATGGGAATAGTAATCAGGAACGTCATCCACCCCAAGCAAGGAAGCTTTAAGTTTAGATTTAAATATTTGAAGGGAGATACAATCGTGAATATCAGAAGGAAGGTTGTTCGTTCGCTTGATGACGTCAGGAAGGAAAGAATTTCCAAGGCGATTAGTTCGGCATTTAATAGAGTGTACAGTGGAACTGGGTTGTCGAAGGTTACGACCATGGAAAGAAGGAGGAACAAGATTGGAAAGATATGGAGGAGTTAATTTATGGTACATTTTGTTAAAGAGGATCAGTTTTAAAGTACTTGCGCCTGCTGGCGAGGGTTGACCAACCAAGTTCATGTAGAAGATTAACATGTGAGGTATGTCTAAGAGCACCAGTGCAAATTTTTGCAGCCTCGAACTAGACTGACTCGAGTAGGTCGGACAAGCCTTGACCACAGTTGTCGAACAAGACACAACCATATTTGAGAATTGCTCGAATCATCGATAAATGCAATTTAGATAGAGCCTTACGGAAAAGTTTATATTTAAACCTGCGAAGGAGTGCAAACCACTGACCAACTTTATTAGTTATCCGGGTAATATGTCCACGCCAGGATAAGTTATGACTCAGAGTTAACCCTAGGTGGGTAGGTGTATCTTCCTCAGGTATTTCTGAGTCTCCTAGGCGCACAGGTGGGTGGCTAGGTTTATAAAGTTTGGCGGTAAAGATGAGGGAAATAGACTTTAGGGCATTAAAGATGACTCTCCATGACTTTCCCCACTTTTGTATGATGGAGAGATTATTGTTCAGGCGGTTGGAGGATTCAATGGGATTGCAGTAGCGGATTTAAGGGGGTGGGTAGGGTTTAACCCCCCCCCCCCCGCGAGCTGCCTAGTAATCATGTTATGTCAAAAAAATCATGAGAACTTATCAATTCAAATTGATTTATATGTGCCTAAATTCGCCCAGAATGCACCAATTTAAACCTATATTTAAAAATTTTCCCTGGGGAACATGCCCCCGAACCACGTAGCAGTTCAGAACGCCTTCAGGGCTCAGTGCTGGAACTCTTTGAACACCCTCCCCCCTAAATGAAAACCTAGGTCCCCCACCCCATAATCAACGATTTCAAGAAGACTAGTGTCGTCAGCGAAGAGTCTGACTTCACAAGTAAGATTATCGACTATATCATCAACGTAAATTGGGATAGTAGGGGGCCCAATATAGATCCTTGAGGTACTCCAGCTTCAAGAGGTAACCATGTAGACGATTGCCCGTGAATAATGACTCGTTTGAAGCGGTTTGATAAGTAGCTATTGATCCATGTTACGATATTATCAGAGATGCCTAGTTGTTGCAGTTTAAAAGGAAGGCCAGAATGCCAGACCTTGTCGAAGGCTTTCCATGCATCTAGGAAGACCATCCTGGTTTCCTTGTAATTTCGAGGCCATTATGGTAGAGTCGCTGGCCTTAAAACCTGAGTTATTAGAGGTGAGAAGATTATTCCGTATTAAATATTCATAAGTAGCATTAAAAACAAGTCGCTGAAAAATTTTGGATTCATTACATAACAAGGAGATGGGACGATAGTTACTTTTGATCTGTCTGTTTGATTTCTTAAATACCAGACATGTGATGGGTCTCCTCCAAAAATCATGGAAACAAGACGGGCTTAAGAAGAGTTTGAAGATTTTAGTTAGAGGTTTACAGATAAAGTCGGCTGTGATTTTAGTAACATATTTCCTATGGTATCTGGGCCAATGTAGGGGCGTCAACATCAGGAAGTATTTTACATTGACTGGCAAAATATGTGTTGAAAAATTCACATTTTTCAGTTATGCAAATTACAATTTTATCGCCTTCTAAAATAGGAGGCATATCCTGGTGTATTTTTCACCCCAAAGCAGTCTTAGATAGATTCCACCACTTTTGGGGGTTAACGTCCTTTTCGTCAAGCTGCCGACGCAAACAAGACAAATAGGAGCGGACAGAGTTTCCAACCAAGTTAACTAATTTATTGCGGTACCTTTTGTGAAATTGGAAAAACTTCTCGATCTTAATGCAGTCATCATAAGTATGGGGGCGTGGGTTGTTAGACACACGCTTAAAACGTTTCCACGCACGATTGTGACGGCGAATATCTTTTTTAATTGCTGAAATTATCCAGGGCTTGTCCCTAGGGCGAATCGTGACTTCCTTAAAGGGGGTAAAGTCCTTAGCTGTGGAAAGAAACAAGTCTGACGAGTATGATACAACGTCGCCATTGAATCAAAAACGTCATGAGCTGTGTCCCAAGGAGCTGATTGTAGGGCAGCGTTGAGATCACAAAAGTTAGCTCTTTTAAGTTCCACATCGAATTTTGGGGGGTTTATTCTTGTGCAAGGAAAGAGAGAGAGAGACCATAAGACTACACGATGGTCAGAATTTGAGACAGGAGGAATGGTTCCAGAGTAAAGAACCAGACCAGGCGAGTCAGAAATAATATCTAATAAATTATTAGAATATTCGTTATTCTGGTGGGCTCATCTATAAGCTGAAAGAGATTATGCTGTGATACAAGGTTGACAAGTGATAAACCAAGTTCACTGTCAGCATGAGAGGAGTCCCAAGTGGTCCCTATGGGGACGGACATATCCCGTGCCTCTTATATGCTGACGATATTGTAATAACTGCAGACAGTGAAGACCAATTAATTTGTATGTTAAATATTGCACATGTTTTTTTAGAAAAATTGGGAATGACGTTTAATGCCAACAAATCTAAAGTCATGGTAGTGGGTAAGCGTGCAGATTAAAAAAAAATGGAAACTTGGAGATGTATGTATATATATATATATATATATATATATATATATATATATATATATATATATATATATATATATATATGAATGCAAATCGTATAAATATTTGGGCATTTTGATCTCGAATTCTCTAACAGACGCGGCACACGGGGAAGATATTGTAGCGACAAAAGGTTCTCGTTCACGAGGCTACTTATGCAGTATACTGTCTTCTCATGATAATGTTAACCGTATTGGCTTCGGAAATAGCATATGTAAAAGTTTTATTCTTCCGTCACTTACTCATGGCGGTGCAATGTGGTTATGCAATACTAAAAGAGTCTGATGCCTCTCTTAAGTCCATTCAATACACCATAGCCAAGGCAATACGTCAGGTCAACTCTTTACCTGCAGCAGTGGCTACCCTTGGTGAACTAGGATGGCTCCCCATAAGACTGCTTCTGGGTCCCATTATGATTAAATACTTCCACCGAATGAAATTTGAGATGCCAGACCCACAGCTATGTAAGCAAAGTTTTGAAACTCTTTTGCAAAGAAATGATAAACCTGCAAAGATTTGGCCACATGTTGAAAAAATTAAGAAGGTCTTTAATAGCGTAGCTTTGGATCGTGCCCTGGAATCAAGGAATCCCGAATGGCTGAGGTGCTTTTTAAAATTATCGTTAGAAGCATTTTGAATTAGTCTTTTTCCAGGAAATAGACGTAAAAAAGTCTTTAAGATGTTATCAAATGTTTGGTGAAAGTTAACTGTTTAATGTAAATAGAAATCAACTCTCTGAATGAGAATTGTAAACAGGCATGGCAGCGTTTTTCCGCCTCCTTGCTGAAAAATAAGTTATGTTGGTTCCTTGGTGAGCACGCATATGATCTTGGACAGGACATTGGTGAATTATTTGACCAGACACGTAAAACATATTTGGTTGAGGCTTGGTATTACAGGAGACAGTCACTTGATGACTTCTCGGAATGACAGATTATATGATAGTTCTATATGCGCCTCTTGTAAATATACCTCATCCAATGTATATACTGCATATAATTTTGTAGGGAAGTTCGGTAACGCCACAAACTAACACGTGATGGTGCTCTCTTGACGACTTAAACTTACAGATGGACTCAAACCAGCAGAGGAGGGGTAGGCTACGGCGTACTTGTTATGTCTGCACGGGTTTGCACCCCCCTTCAACCCGTCATTCTGGGGGGGGGGGGGTCCCCATGTACAAACCCACATCTCTAGGAGTATGGAATTGTGGTGAATTGAAATTTTGTAACTGATTTACACATTCATACTGTGGTAATTCATAATTTTTCTTAATAATGACGCTGGAAGCTATATGTTCGGCATTGTATACATGTATAAAGTACATGTCCTACCGCTTTGTACAGTTTTGCCCAATGATTGGTTTATCTCTAGTTTTGTTGCGGAGCACAAAAATTATTACTTATCGATACTGTACTTATTTTGACATACAAAGATTATTTTATTGATGATAAGGATACCTGATTATTTGTACATATTTTGGACGCATCATGGAATTTTCTGCGTTCATTTGGTGCCCCCGTTGTAAAGGGGAAATTTTCATAATAAATTACTATTATTATTATTATTATTATTATTATTATTATTATTATTATTATTATTATTATTATTATTATTATTATTATTATTATTATTATTATTATTATTATTATTATTATTATTATTATTATTATTATTATTTACCAATGTTGTACTACACTGGTAGCCTAAAACTTAAGTGCTACAAAGATTATGGTTTGAAGAGTAGTGCAAAACACACACACACACACACACACACATACACACACACACACACACACACACACACACATACACACACACACACACACACACACACACACACGATCTGCAATGTCCTGACATATCGAGATGTCCCAGAAGACAAACGGTCGGAAAAGATGCATGCCCCAAAGTTTCCGAATGATACTAGCATTTGAAGTTGGTAATGTCACTCGTCAAGTGATTTAGACCCAGCCATCAGCACCTTTTCCTGTCTTAACTCTTTCAGTGCCAAATTTAAGACTAAGTGGACAGCTTTTCTCGGCGCGCATTGGGCGCAAGGAAAAGCTGTTGACCATGGGTATACTCTCTGTAACTATACGCATGCTGGTATTTGAATGAAAGGTCTTTTTCTGAAGAATAAGAATCTGGGATCACCAAGATAATTCAGACTAGACTGGCTTGAGTAGATCGACTTTAGTGGTGATTGGCACTGAAAGACTTAAAAACATGTTTCGGCTCCACTAACCAAAGTGCATTCAGACACAAAATCGTGGTCAAGATGGCAATTCCTCTGTTTCTCTGTGCGAACGGCCTTTTACCAAGAACCTTTTAGGGAGAGTAGAAATGTATAAATGTAAACTGAACCTTTTGAATAAAAGCTTTTAAAAACTGAAGTGATTTACTTAAACATCTTAAATATTGATCGGTGCACTCACTTGACCTCACTCATCTCATTGTATCTTAGTTTTTTCCCCATTCGCTTGCTTGGTCTATTTACTTATGTATTTACTATTTCATTCAGTGACGTTTACCTGTTCAACATCTATACCGGTAATCGTTTTGCATTGTGTATTAAACTATGTGTGAATGACTACACTTTTGTATTCAAGGCTGATGTGAAATATAGCTGTGTATCTACCTGACATGCGGAAATATTTGGACTCGGTTCATCTCCCGCTGTGCCTGAGTGTGTGGTGTTTAGTACCGAGTTACATTACACTAACGTCAAGATTGGTTAACAAATACGTACATTGCATTATATATTTTTTCCAGATAACTCCATTGGATTACGACAGAGATGTGATTATAATTTTCAAGCTCCGTGCATTTCATGGGCATTGGATCGAGCTTTTATGCTGGCCACTGAGAGGTTCAAACTGGCATGCAAAGTTATGTTCAGTTGCGCAAGGCTAATGTTTCGCACAACTTTTTCGCCAGCTGGACCCAATATTGAAATACAAGCTCAACTCCAGCATAGTGCACAGTCAACCTTTCCAAATTAAACCTGTCTGAGCATGAACGGCAGAGTTGTGTCAATATCTAAAAAATGCAAATGTACCTCCACACATACGTACATACATACATACATACATACATACATACATACATACATACATACATACATACACTGAGAGATGCTGCTTCAAAACGGCAATAAGCCTCCAAAGCATGTATATTTTTTTCTTTCTATATTTCCTTCTTTCTTTCTGTTGTTATCTTGTTGCTCCAAGTTATGTGAAATATTTTGAACCGGGTTTCCGTAAACTGACTCTTCTTTCTCCGCATGAAGAGACTTGTACACCGTCTTCTTGATACAGTCAACATGGTCAAGTTCCGGTATATTTATCAAAATTATTTTTGTCCAGTTATGGCATGACCCGTAACTCTTTCAGTGCCAATCACTACCAAAGTCGATCTACTTAAGTCGAACTAGTCTGATTTATCATCAGAATCCCAGATTCGTATTCCTCATAAAAAGACCTTTCATTCACGTTCCAGCATGGCTATAGTGCCAGAGGAAATATCCCAGGTCAACAGCTTTTCTCGGCGCGCATTGTGCATTGTGCCCAATGGGCGCCGAGACAAGCGGTTGACTCAGTCCAAAATTTGGCACTGCAAAAGTTAATAATGTGGGTCTTTTAGACAGGTAACTACAACTAAATCATTTGTGGTGTCATGGCAAAATTTTATAGGCCACATATCTATAAGTAAAGATCTATTGCCACAAGTGACTTGGTGACAATCGCGCATATCTCGATTATACCTGTGAGGTTTGAAAATGTGCAAAGACTTTCATGGACAAGACGTCAGCGAACGCAAAGCATTGCGAGCTCATCCTCAACTAACCAGCAGTTGTCAAGTATACTCTTAAAAAGAAGTGAGTGGTCGAACTTGTTTTACATTGGGCATATTTTGGAGTGTGTGTGTGTGTGTGTGTGTGTGTGTGTGTGTGTGTGTGTGTGTGTGCACAGATTAGCATACCAACAATTCTTTCTCTGTAAAAATCCGAGGTCTGAAGCCAATGATCCCACCGCAAAAAACCTAGACTGTCATTGATCTGTCATGTGCTTGCAGCACAACATTTCAACCCCATGTTCCCCTCAATACTTGATGCACTTTGTAACTATTTCTATGTCTTACTCGGCTTTATGTCAATTTCAGGCCAACGTTTTCTTGCTCTACACTGAACCGTAAACTTTGCTGGTAATGCTACGCAACTGTATAATGATACATCATATTTGCCACCGAAGTTCATATTCTTAGCGCCCCGTGTGAACCAGTGGGACTGCTCACTTTTTGTTCTCTAGAGTATGTTTGGGATCCGCTATTGTAAGACCACATCATTGCCACGCGCATACATTTAACGTGGAGTGGCATACTTGGAATTGTCTCGGACATAGCACAGTATCAAGAATGATTAACTTCATTTTGTTTCTGACGATGCACTGGTAATCTTTCATAATGCCGCGTAGTTTCACATACGAATGTTTAGTTATAAGAAAACATTTGGCCTATAAAGTGTCAAGACTTCCACTGAGGGTTCACAAAGTCTGTCTGAGTTCATGTTACATGACAAGGCGGTCAAACTTAATAAGCATGAAAAGATGAACTCAAACAATGCTATGAGAATGGCCTAAGTAGGTTGACTGAATCGGGCTACCTTAGTTTATGTGAATTAAAACCCATTAGAAAAAGTGCAAGTGTGCTTCTTTTGGTCTTACGACATATATAATTCTTGCAAATAAATTTTTGGAAAAGTCGTTTGAGTGTGACTGATTATGCAATTACAAAAACCTTTTCTACAATTATAGAGATGTAATAATGATAATAAAAAAGACCCGACTGACGATACAAAAGGTCCGCTTATTCTATAATGAGAATCTAGCAAAATGTCCTTCCTTTGGGTGGAGCATTGAAAATGTTTGGAATTATATGCGCATGGTCTCCTCTTGAACAACTTCACTCAACACAAACTATTTGGGACTGAATTTCATCGACTTGCTTTCAATATAATATAGTTACAGTGACAGGAACGTATATGGATGACACAGAACTTAGGTACCTGGGGTGTGTTCAGTATGCCAGAACGCTTGTGAGCGCTTGCCTGTTAACAAATAAAGGTTACAGAACAGTACAGAACGTTTGTAAAGGTTTTGTCCACTGAACGCGAGGCCTACATGGGGTTATTGACGACATTAAAGTCTTGGAGGGCATTGCCTTTCGAAATAAATATGTTGGGGTATTGAAGATATGGAAGTCTTGGAGGACATTAACTTTTGAAATAAATATGTTGGGGTATTGACGATAAGGAAATCTTGGAAGACACGGACTTTTGAGATATGTTGGGATTTTGACGATATGGAATCTTGGAGGACATTGACGTTTGAAATCAATACGTCGGGGGCATTGATGATATGGAAGTCTTGGAGAACATTGACTTTTGAAACAAATATGTTGAGGGTATTGACGATGTAAAAATCTTGGAGGGCATTGACTCTTGAAATATGTGGGGATGTTGACGATATGAAAGTCTTGGACGACATTGACTTTTGAGACAAATATGCTGTGAGTATCGACGATAATAGAACTCTTGGACTGTCCAATATGCCACTAGAGTATCTGACATGTTATAATTCATCACACCATACTGGCATAATTCTCTTATTGAATGAAGAAATACGATACAAATGTTCCAAACAGCGTTCAGAGAACAGATTACCCTCGGCCCCCATAATCTCTTTTTTCGTCAATTCGGCATTTTTTTCGAGACTTCGCAGTAAAATACTTTACATACAATTAACATATTGTTGTCTATAAAATGAAAGAGCATTTTCGGATGTGTTCAAGTTCTGGGGTCAGACACCACTGTACTGTGCGTCACTGAGATGGCGATTAAATAAATACTTAAAAATTTTCCGCACAAATTTAAACATAACTAGAAAGGAAGATTTGCTTTAAAGCAAATCTGTCTGTGTGCCTTCAAAAGCTGTAAATGTTAAATGGTACAACTTTTGTGCTTAGGTCCTTCACATTGCATTAAGCTTATGGCTGGATGATATTTCCAAGTTCAAATAACCTTAACCTTTTACCTTTAACCTTTATAGGTCACACGTAAATTGCAAAAATGTACAGTGTTACAATAACCACAATTTAAGTCCAACATGATTAGAATTGGAAGGAAATTGGCCGCGTTATGCCTGGGTGAAACTTTCAAAGGTCCAGATGACATTGACCTTTGACCTTTTGGGGTCACATGTAATTTTCAAAATGTGCAGTGTTGCAATAGCTACAATTTGAACCAAACATGATCAAAATTGGATACAAATTGACCAAGTTATGGCTAGAAGAAAGCCGCCATCGAAAGTGGCCTTTGACCTTGAATGACATTTGACCTTGAAATGACCTCTACCTGAAGTGAACCTTCACCTCAAAAGTGACACCTTGGCCTAAAACTGACCTTTGACCTTGACATGACCCTGACATTTGAGATGGCATTTTCCTTGCTATGATCAAACTCCTACACACTCGGAACCACATCTACTATAGTATATAAAATATTGATCATTTAAAACTTTAATTAGCCCTCATTTGCATAATTTTGAAAAGCATGACCTCTCATTACAAAAAGGCCAGACTTCATCTATAGAAGTATAATTTTTCCAGGTTTGGAGTTTCTATGTGTAATACTTTTTAAATAAAATGTCGGACAAACTTGTTTGGAAAGAAAGAAAGAAAGAAAGGAAGAGAAAGAAAGAAAGAAAGAAAGAAAGAAAGAACGAAAGAAAGAAAGAAAGAAAGAAAGAAAAACAATATGTCTGTGTTGGCACACAGACATTAAGAAAGAAAGAAAGTGAGAAAGAAAAAGAAAGAAAGAAAGAAAGAATTCCTAGAAAAACAATATGTGTGTTGGCAAACATCCATAAAAAAGAAAAAAAGGAAAGAAAGAAAGAAAGACAACATTTTTGATAGTATGTAATGATATATAAACTACCACAGACTGTGTCATCATTCTTTTCCATTTCATTCTCATGAACCAAGTAGTTTTCTAAGCATGATACAACTTGTAGACATCAGTCTATTCATATTTGTGCATGCTTTGTTTACACTGAACACTGACCTGGCTGCCTGTGGCTTGTACGATATCCTAACCTTGCAACCTCACTGCAAGGAAAACTACAGCTTCCTGTGGCTTTCAGTTGAATCTGTTATGTCTTACCCAATTAATTAATCTTGTGTTGTTCCAATGTTCTAAGTTATGTCTTGTCTGTCTTGTGTAAACATGACAAAAGCAGTCACACACGGCATTCTGTGTGCCACTCAGGGGCACACATACAGACAAGCATGCTGCCCGTAGCCTGATATCAAACCCAGGCTCTCTTATCTGGGCTAAAAGTATCAATTACCAAAGCGGACCCCAGAATCTTGACTGATACCATCTTTGAAGCCTTTAGTACTTCACATTCCATTACGCTTATGGCTAGTTTTAACAAAAAGGCCTGAATGAGCTTGACCTTCAATCTTTAGGCATTGCATGTAAATTACAAAAATATGCAGTGTTGCAATACCTACAGGTTGGGTCCAACATGGTTAAAATTGGTTGAAAATTGACTGACTTATGGCTAGATGAAAATTTCAAATGTGAAAATGACATTGACCTTTGACCTTTAGAGGTCACATGTAAATTACAAAAATGTGCAGTGTTACCAACATATTAATCGAAGTTGGATTGATTACCTGTACCTATAATATTTTTGGAGATATTCAAGATTTAAATTTTCAAATGGCCCTAATTTGCATAATTTTCAAAACCGTTGAACCTCTTTACAAAAAGACCAGGCTTCATGTATGGAAGTATAATCATGCCAAGTTTGGAGTTTCTATGTAAAATACTTTTGAAATGAAATGTCGGACAAATTTGCCTGTAAAGAAAGAAAGAAAGAAGAAAGAAAGAAATAAAGAATTCCTAGAAAAACAGTATGTCTGTGTTGGCACACAGACATAATAAGAGGAAGCTAGTTTTCAATAGGATGGTCGCCCGCTATAATATGCATCTTTGAAAAAATGGTGAAGTTGCTTTGGATCCTTGTTGAGATATGCTAACGTCCCTTTGTGCACCACTCAAATGGCAATGAAGATAGATACGTTAAATTTCATAAACTGTTTTTAGATACAAAGAGGAAGCTGGTTTTGAATAGGAACCTTGTCCATCATAAGATGCATCAAAATTTTAGTAATGCTGTTGTCAATATTTTTCTTTAGATATCGTGGTAACGTTGTCAGGGTTGACGCCACACAGACGGCCTTCAAATAAATACATTAAAAGTTTCATAAACTGTTTATAAATAATCAGAGGGTGCTGGTTTAAAAAAGAACCTGGTCCATCATAAAGCACATCGCTGATGAAAAAATTGGTAAAGCTGTAGTGAACATTTTTGAGATATCGCGGTAACGTCATCACGGTTGATGCTACTCAGGCGGCCTTCAAATAAATAAATTTCAGATTTCATAAAAAGTTTCAAAATAATTAGAGGAAACTGGTTTTCAATAGAGACCTGGTCCATTATAAGGTCCTTCTTTGGCAAAAATTTGGTACAGGTACGGTGAATATTTTTGAGACATTAGGGTAGCGTCGACAAGACAGACATCTCCTTTGAAACTCAAAAGCTTCATACGCTATTCCACCGTACCGACACTGGTATGAACGGGTAAATAATAATACAATTTTTAGCACCATAAAGTTGACTAGAGGTGTTATGACGTTAAGTGTACTAACGTATTAGCTGAAAGCCACCTCTTTCAATGTACCGGATGAAGATTAAAAAGAAAGAAATCCTGCAAAAACTAAGTACGATCATGGTTTGCCGACTTAAGACGGACTAGAGAAAATTCTCTAGGTTGGTTAAGTATACTTTACCCCGGGTACTTTCCCTCTTACGACTCTAAACACTTTGAGGACTATACTTTGTCATTTCAAACTCCATCTTGACACAATTTGACTTATGTTCTTGAGTTAAGTGTTGCATTTATTAGGTATTTTGTTATATCGCTGAAAACATTTCAACAGAGTTTTGTGTAGTTGTTGTTTTTTATAACCTTTGTGTTGTAATTTATGCAACAAAGTTCTAACCCTATTGACAAAATCGCCTAAAAGTATGATGTTTCTAGCAATACGTATGACTTGCACGATACAAACTCCATATGCTTGTTTCTCTGGAATGTTTCCTGTCAGGTCAGGGTAGGAGATGATATAAAATTTGAATTGGTCTGTCTTGTCAAATATTTTTGTTACATACTGGTTGTTCTTTTTTTCTATGTCCAGATCAAGGAAAGTAGCTTTTGTATCACTTTAATTTTGCAGGTCTAACATTAGTTCTTTGGGATATATGTTTTTCCAATTCTCCTTTATTTCATCTCCATTGTTTAAAGCACACAGCTCATCTATAAATCTTCTTGTGTGAGAATATGATCTTGCAGCTGTAAAGTTTGTTTTTGCCAATTCCTCCATCCATTTTGATTTATAAAAATGTAAAATAAAGGTTGGCAATATATAGGGCTGGATCTGTTCCCATTGGTATGCCTACTATTTGTTGATAGACTCTGGTTCCAAAGTAAAAGTATGCATTGTTGATAATGTATTCTATCATTTAAACACACTCTTGCTTCGTGTAAGATATTCCTTTGTTCTTACCTTTATCAAATTTGGCCTCAGCACCAGATATTTTAATATACTGCCATGTGCCACCTTTGAGCGCTTTATCCAACATTGAAATTAACACGTTGTTTAAGTCTGTCAAGTTGATCTTTGTATACAATGCTGAGAAATCAAAAGTATGAATTGATTTGGCACCATTCTTATTGTTGATTTTGTCAATGTCTAGTAGAATATCACTCGTGCTATCTGTAATCCACATTCTATTCACTCCCGTGTACATTTTCACTTTTTTGCAGTAGTTAGTATGTGAATTTCTGACAAGTTTGAGGACTTAAGTGAGCCGTTTGGCAACTTGTTTCGAAACACATTTTTTTGGTGCAACGATGAATCTGAATTGAACAGGCTTTTTATGCATTTTGACAATTTTATATATGATTGGTAATTTCTTGTCCTCATTTGAGACAATGCATTTCAACTCCTTGTTTTTATCTACTTGGTCCTTGATAACAATATCAGAGGTTCCCTCCTGTTGATAACTTTCATTATTTAATTCACTCAGTATTGTGTTAATGTAGTATGGTTTACAAGTAAGTGCAATATTATTGCTAGCTTTGTCAACAGGTGTGATGACAAACTTGTCATGTAAGTCTTGTAATTGCTGACTACAATGTGAATCCTGCAGCACTTGTTTAATCTGTCTCCACTTTTGAAGAGGTCCTTTTCTCAGGTATTTAATTCTTTTATCCACTTTCTCCATTACTTTAACTTTCCATTCATCAAATGCCTTGTTAGAGATTCCTTTCTTATTACTATGTTTTTTAATGAAACTGTTGAGTCCTCTTTTAATCTCCTCTCTTGCCTTTGTGAAGTTGATGTTGCGTCTTTCTCTATAGTTTGGTCCTCTTTGAAACAAATGTCTCAATTTCTTGTTTTTAATGATACTTAAACCGGCCTTGATTACATGCTTGTGGTCTTTATCCACATATTTCTTGAAAGTAGTGTCACATTCACAAATTTCACTATTCATATTCCAGCTGTCTAAGTCCACGTCATCCATTATCCAGTTGTAGTTGAAGACCTTATTACGAATACTGGAAGTGTATTTATAAGCAACCGTGACATTCTCCTCAATATAGTTGCTGACTGAATTTTCAACTTCCTGAAGTCTAAGAATACTTTGTAGATTTATGTACTCGATAGCTGGATTTTCATAGTAGACAGACGGATGGACGACGAAATGGACGACAGTACCCTCCGGCCCTTTATGTTCGAAGGGTAATAAATTGCATGACTGATCTTCCAATCTATGGACAATTTGGATATACGACTGAGTGATACATATATTAAAGCACACTCTTATCAAAGAACTCGTGTCTGAGATATCCCCGACACCATCAGTTTTTATTATTATTATTATTATTATTATTATTATCATCATCATCATCATCATCATCATCATCATCATCATCATCATCATCATCATCATCATCATCATCATCATCATCATCATCATCATCATCATTATTATTATTATTATTTTAACTTCATGAAACCCCCCACTGTTGGGGAAAATACAATAGAAGTACATCAAGAAACTAGGAAAGATAATTTGCTGCATAGCAAATCAGTGTGTGTGTCTTCAAAGCATATTGGTACAGCAATGTACAACTATCCCATAACACAAGAGTAGAAGTTGGAATGACATCTCTATTTATTATAGTTGTGAAGGTATTCAGGATTTCAAATTTCTAATGGTGCTAGTTAGCATAATTTAAATTGCTACAACTTTTATTTGTAATTCATTAGGTGCGCAATGGTCAACAAACCCCCAATAGAAGTTTTAATGACATCTTAATCTATTAAGGTGTTGAACAAATTCAAGATTGAAAATTTCGAATACTGCTAATAAGCATAATTTAAATTGCTACAACTTTTGTTTTAGATTCATTACATGCACAGTGGTCAACAACCCCCTAGTAGAAGTTGAAATGACATCTCTATGTATAATAGTTCTCACGATATTCAAGTTTTAAAATTCCATATTTTGCTAAGTAGCATAATTTAAATTGCTACAACTTTTGCTTTAGATTCATTACATGCGCAATGGTCAATAACCCCCTAGTAGAAGTTGGAATGACATCTCTATCTATTATACTTTTGAAGATATTCAAGATTTAATTTACAAATGCCCCTAATTTGCATAATTTTAAACATTTTCATTCCTCTGCATAAGAGAGTCCAACTTCTTGTATGGAGGTATAATCATGCCAAGTTTGGAGTTTCTATATGTAATGGTGTCAGAGAAAAGTGTTGGGCAAATTCACTAGTAAAAAAGAAAGAAGAAAGAAAGAATTTCAGGAAAAACAGAAAACACACACACTTTAAATATCACTTACATGTAAAACATTATGAATTCTTATAAAAGTCACGAATATCATGATTTAACGAACATGACCCAAAATGTGTAACATTTAAAACTTATAGTTAAAAGGAACATCAATTCATGAGTATCGGAGTTACGGCGATTGGACCCGGGTTGGTCGAGGAGATGTCTCAGTGAATTGGTGATACCGTCCTGCTCCACTGAACTTCTGAGACTGCCTCGTATAATAGATTGTCTTTTGAAAGGCGAAAGCTGCAATCTACCATTCTATTGCATAAAGTTCCTGGATAGGATCTCTCAGTTATAAGAAAAGTAGATATTAAACTAAGAAAGAACATTTGTTTCCCAGCAAATCTGTCTGGGTGCCTTCAAAATGAGAGCAGTTTGAAATGCTATACTTTGCCATTGTTCAACATAATCTTAATTTCATGTATTAGCCTAATTTTGATCAATTAAAGTGCTCAGCTTTGGTTCTTGGTTCGAGGGAAGTGGCCATGTCCCAAACTTATAAAGTGACGTTTGAATGAAACTACTATCTATAATAGTTTTGAAGCTATTCAACATTTTAATTTTGTGTATTTGCCTAATTTTCATGAATTATAAGCCTAGAAGAACGTTAGTTTATTGTTCATTGGATGGGACTATGCCACAGACCAATAAATTGAAGTAGGAATGACACCTCTATTATAGTTTTGAAGCTAAAAAAAATTTACATTTTGCATATTAACCTAATTTGCATAAATAAAAATCCAACAACGTCGGTTCATGGTTTATTGGATGCGACATTCATTGGATTGCCACAAACTTATAAATTGAAGTTGGAATGACATCTCTATGTACAATAGTTTTGGAAATATTCAACTTTTAAATTTTCCAATGCCCCTTATTAGCATAATTTGAAATTCTACAACTATATTGTCAATTATAGTGGCAAGTGTCACAAAGGTATATATGCACATTTAAATTTTGTTGCCTCTTAAATTTACATTATTTTAAACATCATGACTGCTCCAAATAAGATACATATTTTCACTGATTATGTCAGTCAGTATATCAAAGTTTGGTGGTTTTGAAAAAATAGTGTCTGAAAAAACTCTGGACCAACTTGGTTGTAAAGAAAGAAAGAAAGAAAGAAAGAAAGACATTGGCCTTTTATTTCTTTGTTAATTTATCTGAGATGTAAGACCACCTATCCTATGTGACCACTTTTGTCTGGCATTAGGGGTAGTCTTAAATTTGAAGTACCACTGTACAGTGAAACCTCTCTACAGTGAGCACCCTCAGGAGCAGAGAAAAGTGCCCACTCCTGAGAGAGTCAGCTCTTCTGGGCAGTACTGATGAGTATATGTGCATGTACAGTGTACACATATAATTCAGAGGGATGTGTATACATGCAATACAAAACTGTCTTTTTTCCTTTATTACATAAGCAAATTTTAAGAGAAGCTGTCAAGAAACTACATACATTTGTACATGTGAACCAATACAAAACTATACTGTCTCAGTATTGGCTATGAAGAACAGGCTTCATCTCACTGGTTTCTTTGTTAATTTATCTGAGATGTAAGACCACCTATCCTTTGTGACCACTTTTGTCTGGCATTAGGGGTAGTCTTAAATTGCAAGTACCACTGTACAGTGAAACCTCTCTACAGTGAGCACCCTCAGGAGCAGAGGCATGAAAGTGTCCACTGAGATGACACAAATTCTATTCTCCTTGGTCTGGCCGACTCAGCTCTGTATGGTAATCTATTTTTAACAGAGAGTACACTCAGGCTTGTTCTGCCTAGAAGTCTCGAGTGTGAGTTCCCTTGGGACTGATAAGCTCAGCAGACGGACATTGCCTCAGGCAAAAACAGGCCTGCTAAGACACCAGTTTGAGTCATGGTGCATTGACAGGTCTGTTTTGCACTGATGGAGACTATAGCCTGCCTGATACATATGGCAGTTTGGAGTCAATCTATTCCTGCATGAACAGAAAGAGATACTCTGTATTTTACTGAGAGCATAATTACACAGTTATTGGGATTCTCCCACCCCCACCCTACCCCCTAATCTGCTACAAGACCCAGACCTTCCAAAGCATACACTTAGCATGCATGGACTGAAAGCTGTGAGACAGGTTCCAGCTTATTAAATATGAACGAAAATAGTTGCCTGGCACCATATACGTCAAGCGATAGGTCATGCAGCAAGCAGTTCAAGGTTTGTATGTGGATTGGGGAGAAATTTGGTGAATTTAGCATACATTAAAATTCCCCAAGTTTTGTTTATATGCTGTTGGATTTGCCAGTTGTCTCAAACCTATATGTGTAAGTTAGAAATTTGTGTCTATTTCCAATATTTTAGAAGATATGGAGCTCTTAAAATTTTAATTGGCCCTCATTTGCATACTTTTAACCATCATGACTATTCCAAGTCAGGTGCCTAATTTCACTGGTAGGTCAGTCACCATGGCAAGTTCGGTGGTTTTTGGAATAGTAGGGTTCGAGAAAAACTCCGAACAAATTTTATCATAAAGAAAGAAAGAGAGAAAGAAAGGAAGAAATAAAGAAAGTAAGAAAGAAGGAAGGAATGAAGGAAGGAAGGAAGGAAGGGAAGAAAGAAAGAATTCTTGGAAAAACAAAATGTCTGGGTTGGCACCCAGACATAATGAAAAATATACAGTGGGGGAGAAGAATTAACTCTACAAACCCCCCTAAACTAAAGAAGCGGTATCCCCTGTTACATAGTTTTAGCACTAGGAATATTTATGGCAGCAGGAAGTCGACTATGGCGATATTTACCCAGCCCAAGGCATTCTTTAATTTTATAATTGTATCCTGGGAAGTTCTGAGAACAACTTTGATTGGTTAAATTAACACAACTTATTCCGTAAGAAAGAGCTGGGATACCAATGGTTTTCAATATATTCGTTTTCGAAGGGGGAGTCCATTCCGGGAAAAGACATGCCCATGTTACTGTATCTGAAGATTGCCCATCTGGCGGTAGAGGTTCTGTTATTAACATGAGTATCGTACCTGGCGTTCGAGGAAAAAGAAACCCCAAAGATCTCTGCTTCGTCCACCGTGTCGAGGCGCTGATTTCCTAAGTTCCAATTAAATGGAAAAGAACTATGTCTGGGGGTAAACGTTTTATGATTTCCCATAGTTCGAAGTTTAAATGACATCGCTATGTATTTTACTTTTGAAGATATTCAGGATTTAAAATTTCAAATGCCTCTAATTTGCATAATTTTAAACATCCTCTTCTGTATTAAAGGGCCCACTCCTTGAATGGAGGTACAATCATGCCATGTTTGGAGTTTCTATGTATAATAGTGTCCGCGAAAAGTGTCGGACAAATGCACTGGGAAAGAAGAATGAAAGAAAGAAATAAAGAAAGAAAGAAAGAAAGAAAGAGAGAGAGAGAGGGAGGAGAAAGAAAGAAAGAAAGAAAGAAAGAAAGAAAGAAAGAAAGAAAGAAAGAAAGAAAGAAAGAAAGAAAGAAAGAAAAGAATTTTAGGAAAAACAGAAAAGTGTGTGATGACACATACACTTTAGTACTTAGTGTCACTGAAAATAAAAGTAAACAGGGTTTATAAGTGGGTCCTTAAAGTGTCGATGTTTCCATGCAGTATCCGTTTACATCCTCATTAGTTTGTGTTTTTCATCATGCTTGGAGATATGTGATGTGAGTAAGTCTTGCAGCTTACGTATTTTCACGGTTTTGTGGCACGCTGCACGATCCCAGTTCATCATACGACCAGCCGGTCCACAGACAATGCCAATAAGAAAATGTGTTCTGGATCTGGCACCGAAATGTGCCGTATTTATTCCAATGGTAGCACGCTGTGCTAATGTAAAGATTTCTTTGAGCAGACATGGATTTCGCGGAGTTTTGTGAAAATGATATGCAATTTTCAATACTATAAGCAATTACACTTACTATATAATCCACACAGCATAATATGACAACAATGAACCATCTTCTTTCATCAGAAGCAGTTAATTTTTTCAGCATATTGAAAAATAGTGAATTTTTAATAAAACCACCAAGATATCCCACACTCTCACGGGGGTGTAACTGAGCTTTATTTCATACAGACTTGCTGTTTCCTATTTGCAGACTGAATAAGTTTATATATATTGATGTAGTCAATCATGTAACTGCTGCTGATAACCGAAATACTTATATGGTGCCTATGGATGAGTGATCCAATAGATGACTCGTTACGTTCAATCCCACTAAAAGAGAAATAATGATTATATCTTTTTGACATGACAATTTTATACTGCCACCCCGTCAGCTTAAGAAGCGGAGGAAAAAGACAATGAATGTGAGAAATAAAAACCTTCAAGGGCAAGCCGAAATTGACATAGCCAACACTTACTGGCATCCCTTTTAGTCAGAGCTTTTTAATCTTTTAAAGCAATCTTAGACTATAGCAGAACTTTAATTCATTTTGTTTCCTATCGGAACATGTACACCTTCCCCGTTACACTGTTAGCACAAGCCACCTATTATATAAAGGGAAATGGCACTCTATGCAAGAGCGCTGGCCTGTATATCTGGTCGTGTCACTTTATATATCTGCTGTTTATCACATTTTATAATTATCTTGATGCATGAATGCTTTTCCCGATTCCGGGGGTTGAAATAAATTATTATTATTATTATTATTATTATTAGTAGTAGTAGTAGTAGTAGTAGTAGTAGTAGTAGTAGTAGTAGTAGTAGTAGTAGTAGTAGTAGTAGTAGTAGTATATCTAGGAAACAGAATTGTTTTCTCCCTCCATTTTATTTTGACAATGTACAACTGAAGAATGTAGATTTTCATAGATTTTCATAAACATCTGGGAATCACCTTTAAAAATGATCTTACTTGGAACACGCATATACAAAATTTATTGTATAGGGCAACAAAACGATTAATGTCCTCAAAATTTTACAGTATTCACAACAGCGGTCAACCTTTGGAATGTTTAATTTACTTATATGAGACCATTGTTTGAGTGTGAAATTATTGTGTGGGATTGATGTGCCAAGACCGAGAAGTCTGCATTAGATAGAGTTCAGTTGGAAGTGGCCCGTGTTGTTACAGGAGCAATGAAGAGTGTACCTTTCGATGAATTCTACAAAGATGGGAAACTCTTTCAAAGAGACAGGACCATCAAAAGTTGGCATTAACGTAACGTACACAATATTTAAAACATTAACGCCTGAACCTTTTTATAATTTACTGCCTACAGTGCATTCATCCACGGCGTATGACATGCGTGCATGTGACCAATTTAATATTCTTTCCATTCCAAGTAGAACCACTCATTCTCCCGCTTTTTTCCCATTTACTATTAATCTTTGGAATTCACTACCAATACACCTACAAAATTCTGAAACTGTGTCTGATTTTAAGAACAATTTGGAAAGAGGTTTAGGCCTAAATCTTATTAAAGCAAAAAGTCTTTTACAAAATTTTGGTGATAGGTAAATTGGTAGAATCCACGCTGAGATACACACGGGCTGCACCCGACTAAACTATTATTTTTCAACATGAAATTAATGCACTTTCCTACTTGTTCTTGCGAAAAAGGTAACGAGGATATCTTGCACTTTTGCTTGCTTTGTGATAATTGTGTTTTACAGCGTGAGCGATTGTATAATTTAACATTTTGAAATACGCTTCCTTTACATTGGCGACCATTCTTTATGGCTCCAAAACAGGTTTCAATTGACTCAAACCAGAACATAGTAATTGCTTCATAAGTATATTCGAGACACAGAGATGTTCCTAAACAAGTAATCTTGGGACTTTCCTATTTGGTTGATACATCAAGCCCACTATGTATGGTATTTTGTATTGTAACTTCCGTGTGTAGTACCGTGGTCATACTTGTATGTGGTTTTGTTTCACTATCTTTATCTTTACACTTTTATTTACTTTTACTTTTTTTCCGAGACAGGTTCATATATGGTCCGGCCCCGTTCCTCGATTGCACTAGAAAAATATGTTTAAAACAAATCATCTCCAATAGGCATCGCTCTATCTCATGTGAACGGGTAATAATAGTGGCTCCTGACTAACATTACCCATCATCATGGTGCAAGATAGTTTGACAAATGCGCACCAGATATGCACAAAGACATATATAGCCTTGGAAGTAGAAGGCTCAAAGGTAGACAAAGAAACAACATTGATAATTGAGCAATGGTACTGTGAAGAGATGGAAAACGAAATATAGACCTAAACCGAATGCACCAGACATTGAAGGCCTTATACCGAAAATGACGAGACGCTAGGGAAAAAGATTTGGTTCAAAACAAATCCGTCTGTGTGCCTTCAAAACTTGGAAATATTAAATGCTACAGCTTTTGTCCTTTAGGATAACACATTCCATTCAGCTAATAGCTAGATCAAAATTTCAAAGTTCAAATGACCTTGACCTTTGACTTTAAGAGGTCAAATGTAAATACAAAAATGCACAGTGTTACAATATCTACAATTTAAGCCCAACACAAACCAAATCAGATGAAAATTGGCCAAGTTATGGTTAGATGAAAATTTGAAAGGGCCAAATCGCCTTGACCTTTAGAGGTTACATATAAATTACAAACAAAATATACAGTATCACAATGCCTACAATTTGGGTCCAGCATGATTAGAATTGGATGAAAATTGACCAAGTTATGACTGGCTGAAAATTTCAAAGGTCTGAATAACCTTTACCTTTGGCCTTTAAAGGTCATTTGTAAATTACAAAAATGTGCAATGTTTCTTTAATTGGCATGCCATGCTTTTAGTCGGGCCATTGTGCTTGTGTATGGTCACGTGGGAACACCCGATGCCAAACCGAGGCCCTGGTAAGAACCCCGAAGACTAGATTAACCTAAAAACATGGATGAGGGTCCGACTGCATGTCTCTGTCCCCATATCAGATGCGCATGAATATACAGGCTCATGAACGCACGCAGGTACATACACGCCCTCAAAAAAACCCCGTGCAATTGGTGGATATTGAGTGAATTTGTGTCGATCCACCCCTTGGAAGACACAAGGCGCACATTGAGACACGACAACCGAGACACACGCATGTACAGACACAGACACAAGATACAGACACACAGTGTGCGTTTTGAATTTGTGCAGGAATGCAGAACAAACAAATTTACATGGCACAAAGTCGGTGGTCACAGAAATAAAATTAAATCACATCTTAGCCATGGATTTGGGTTTGTTAAGTTTTTCTTTCTATCAGATGGTAAATAAACGTGTATGGATTGCGATGCTAAGATTGACCACGTAATTGAGCATATAGATATCAATATGAGAATGTGACAAGTGGCTGGCAGCAAGGGACGTGGTTCATCTCTTCACACACATTGATGCCTACCACCAATAACCAAGATACGCATAATTCATGTGGGACACAGTACCGACAAAACAGCTTATGATCACATGTGGTCGTTTCCCAAAAAATGGCATCTTTGTAATATAAAGACCATGCTCGACGATGTTATGTTGGCTGCCAAAACCACATGTGACGGCCAGCCAGACAAGAATATAATATCGCTGTATACCTAAGTGCTCACTCAGGCCATGTACGTTCACCAAAGCCACAATGGAAAATCCTTCCATACATTTGTAGCCCTGATCATACAGGGCTACTAGGGTGTGGTATACGCAGCTAAGACTTGTCACCCCCAAAACAATTTCGACGACCACCTCGGTCACAATATAACAAGTTTCTGTATGTCTGTCACCTAAACCGTGCCCGAGATAAAAAACTAACTAACTATATATATATATATATATATATATATATATATATATATATATATATATATATATATATATATATATATATATATATATATATATAAACATATATATATTATATAAGTTGGTCACCAAGACCACGTATGCACAGATCTTATGACAACCCAGGCCAAAAGATCTGGGTGTATGTTTGTCACCCAAACCATACACACCCACCAAGGCCACAACACATTATTATATCAGTAATTAAGATCAAATACATGTACCATGGCCGCCCAGGTCACGGATTTACCGGGGATGGGGGGGGGGGGGCATGCATGCGCCCCCGCCCCCCGCCTGAACAAAGTTCAAATCTTTCAATATATCGTGTGTAAAAGGGTAAGAGTAAGCTTTACATATGGTCATAAATATATAATTTCACTGCCCGGTCTTTGGTCCCTCATTCCTGACACTGTGGATTCGCTTTTCTCACAAGATCAATCTGTATATTTGTCACATAGACCATGCTTGACCACCAATGCCCCTACAGCTAAGTGTATGTTGGACCAAGTGTGACTGCCTCTCGGGCTAAAATATCTGTCCGTATGGTCAATGTTGATTGAAAATGGAATCTCATCTTGTCGTGTATATAAATGTCAAATGAAAAATGTACTTTTCGTCAAGCCAGAAAGTTTTATTTGTGTCCAATTTGTTTTAAAACTTGTAAACTCACACGTTTAATCCGTTTATTATGGTCTTATCGTTCAAATTTCGACTTTGTTATTTGTTAAATTAAGATTAAACTTCTGTCATCAAAATCCCATCACCAAAGTTTGCCAACTTTTATCTATACCTCATTGCAAGAAAAAACTGTCAAATTGGGTAAAACACCAGTCTATGCCAAACGTATGAACCTTGGTAGTTCACAATGTTGAGACAGAGCAAATAATATTTTTGAGGTCAAACGAAAAGTAAATTTCTGAAGAAAAATTTTCAAGCAGGGAAAATTACCATGTCTGAGATGATCTCGTGTTGATAAATAATATCAAATATCAAATATGCTCTCTTTTGATGCATCTAGGATCTTTTGACCAAAGTTTATAAACATAAATACTTTTACAGGGATAATTTGAAAAAAAAAAAAAAACTGAGATGACCTCGTTTCCTTCGTTTAGTAAAACGGCCTCCCCAAAGCCACCTTTAAAGAGATTCCTGCCATGATAACAGTATTTCACAAAAAAGCGCACCTTGAAAAAAAAAAAAAAAAAACACCCATGACATATTTTCAACTGCAGGCATGACTTACACAGTTATACTAGACTCATGTCAATTTTAAGAAATCAGTTATCGGCATGTTGATCGCTATAAACGCACGCTGATTAGACTCTCAGGAGTAGCGAAATCAGTAATGGTGATTTTTAATGACAATTTTGATCTTGGTTTCTGACTTGTAATATGTTTACATATACCCCATGAACATGCATATTCACTTAGAAATGTTACGATGAATTTGTCAATAGCGTACAAGGAAGGAACATTGTACAGGGAAAGTGTTCTACCTGCTTAAAATACTTTACACAAACCAGCCTTATTAATCTGCAATGCCTTTAGTTTGCTTTTTTTTAATTTTTCGAGAGACGCTGTACTTGTCCAATCACTAGGACTTCTGACCAACAGTGACACAGATTTATGCAGGAACATTAACTACACAACGCATAACGTAATTGCAGAGAATAAGAAATTTGATGCAAACGAAAGTGAATTAAGTTTTCATTGCTTGCTGTTGTACCATGCGACATATATCTGCTTATCATTAATAATGTCTCCACATTGCCAAAAATAATTTGAACCATCTTGCATGAACAACTGCTGGGAATTCAAAATAAAATCAAGGAGCTGCATTCCATTTGTGTACCGATAACATGCTGTTGCTCTCAATGAACATCACGAATAAGAAATGTGGTCAGTGGATTAGCCTTCAATGAGGACTAAGTGCATGCTGTGTTTAATGAGAAATGTGGTCAGTGGATTAGCCTTAACTGAGGACTAAGTGCATGGTGTGTTTCTTTAGAAAATAACTTTTTCCATTTCAAGTTGATGTGGGTACATCTTGGCAAACTGGTCCACTGCAAGGTCGAAATCAATTGGCGCATCCTAGTGGATATGCATAAGTGGCAGTCTGTCAGTTGTTCTTCTCCCATCCTACTTGTAATTGTGGAGCCTCCTAAGCACGCTGACATTGCGCTCACACACCAAGTAGTCACTGGTAGGGTGCAAAATTTTCAAAAGGGTTTGAATATTTGGGAATGTTTATCCCGCTGCAACATGCTCGACTTTTACCTCTGCGGCCCGGGTTCGATTTCCTTCACCAAATAAGTAGGCAGAAAAATATACACCATCAACTGTGCCATGCAGTGATTAATAGGCGTGGTCTGTTTGGCAATCCATGCAAAAGATACCGGTCCGTACTTATATATATAGTGGACAGTGTTTCCTCAATCAGGCCATTGTTTGATCTCAAGACTTTTAATCATAATGAATTTCCAAAAAATTAGAGTAAACATTGGAACTGAGAGCAGTGGAGTAAATAAGAAAAGTGGTGGGCAGGCATTCTTTCTTGCAAAAAGCAGACTTTTCAGAGAATGCACACATTTTAATAATCCCAGAGACCCTAGCTTTTTAGATTTTTCATAAACTGATTTCATGTTTTCGATACTTACACACACACACACACACACACACACACACACACACACAAAATGTTTGCCCCATTGACCCGCTCCGAACTTTATCAATATCAGTGAGGAGTTTTCAATTGCTTTAACGAGGATAGGTACATTGCTTTTACAAGATCGTCGGTAGGGATGAAGTGACATGGCTTCCACAAACTACCTCTTTTCGTCAAGAGAAGATAATTTTGTTCAGGTTTAACCATAAAAGTACAGTTTAGAACAAAAAGTTTCTGATTGAAAACAAATGTTTTCCTATCTATGATCAGTGATATATTGTGCTGCATTTTACAAACCGCACGGCTCAGCTTATCGAAAACTGGTACATCGTGCATAAATACATCAAAAGATTTATGTATAGGCCTTGTTACCAATGTTTAACAAATGTTGAATCACTATTTACGGCCACCCATCTTTGTTACCACCTGGGAAAAATATAACTCGGCCATAAAGACTTCGACCTAGGCCTTACATGTATAAAGCATCTTTCCTTCGACCCTGGAGCTTCGGACCCACTAACCCTTTTTTGAGGCTGCATTTTGACGAGAGTTAGGTGGATTGGGGCGGGGGGAGGGTTGCGAGAGAGGGGAGGGAACATAGGCTCTGCATAGACATAGACCTACAATCTAGGATTGTACAACGTGACCTTTGTTTTATTTTTAAATAAAATTTTCAGTTTCCACTTTACTAAGAAAGTATGGTCTTGCAAGGCTGTCCCAGGATGGTTGTATAGACTAGGCCTCCCAAAGGTTCCTCTGTATAGATTTGATAACTCCAAAAGAATCCATAAAGTTGGTTTAGCTTAGACTATAGTCTAATGTTGCGCATCTCGCAAAGGAAAAAATTGCGGTAAATGAATTTGATATGAAGAAACACTAAAGTTATGCTTAGTGCATGTACGCATGCACTCCTCTTATTTTAAAGTTCCTGGGACCCTCAATAAGGTTCCCAGGAACTCAGGTCTTAATTCCTGGGACTTAAGCTATACTCCTGGGAATTTATAGTTATATTTCTGGGACTTTGATATATGTTCCTGGGAGCTTGTCACTATGTACCTGGGAACTTGCCACTATGTTCCTGGAAGCTTACCACTATGTTCCTAGGACCGGTCTTTTATTCCCAGGAATTCGCTTATATTCCCAGGAAATTGCCTATATTCCTAGGATATTGCCTAAAACCCCAGAAAATTGCCTAAATTCGTGAGAATTTATTATTATTTATAATGACATAACTTGATTATGAGTGTAGTAATGTTGACAAAATTGTGCCAATTTACTACAAGAACCCATTTTCACACACTGTTTAAATTTGGTGCTTCTACCATGAGTAGAACTGGAGATATAGGCCTAATGATGGGGCAAATTGTCCGAATGGAATGGACAATTTATTTTGGAATGACTTCACCGCTTGTTCCGCTGTTCTGAAAGTTGAGCGTCCCCCCCACACACACCCGTTTTGCAGAGCCATGTTGTGATTTGAACGCAAATGAACCGGTAGGCCTAAATTTGGTTGATTTAAACAAGATTTATGACTAATTGGTATGCATCTTTCGTTTAATCATCGTTAAATACCATACATTAAAAGAGCATAATTTTCAAAAAAAAAAATTAATATCAATTAAAACAAAAAATTCAAATCCATTGCACAATGGTCTGCATCAACACTACTGAGTGCGGACGCCCGGTGCGTGAGTGACAACTAGATCTGTAGCACGTTTTAGACGATTTGACACGGAAGCCCTGTGGTGTCAGCATAACTTTTTTTTTTTTACTTTGTACTATCTTGTAATTACAAGATTTTTATCCGTATCAAACCAAACTGGTAAAATTTAGTCAGGTGACATGAACCCTTCAGTGTCATTGGTCACTCGCTGTCATGCACTCTCAATCACTTTAGAGTATTTAGCTGCACGTTGGTCATCTTGACCAAGTACAGTGGCCAACTAGCTGGCCACAAGATAAGATCATGTTCCGACAATGCTCGCCACCAAAGCCACAGTATCTGACTATACGTTTGTCACAACTCCACAAGATCTAACCACATGTTGGTCACCAATTCAAAGGGATACGGCCACACATGTCACAATAAAAATTACATTTATACATTTGTCAACCAGGGCACACGCTACGATCAAGGCCGCAATATCCAGCTGGGCGTTTGTCGGCAAGACCAAATGAGGCGGCCAGCTGGTCATCCATGTCAGACCATGTAATACTGTCACCTGAACACGCTTGGTCATAGACCTAAGTTACTAGTGGACTGCAAAGCTACAAATCTGTGTGCTGTGATGGTTCTGAGGGTAGTTCCTCCTGTGGTCAAAAGATGACATTTGTCCAGATAAGACCTGGACAAAAGGTTTTTTATTTGTTTTTTTTCTTAAACCAGTAACCAGTAGTCACTGGCAACGGTAGATCTGAAAGGGGAGCCATCTGTTTGGGAATTGCTCATGTGAGCAGTGCATGGTCAGACTGCACTGGAAGCTTTTTATAGTCAAGTCAAATAAGACTCTCAAGGACATAAATACATTTTGTTACCAATACAATTAAAGAAAAAAAATCTGAATTGGAAAATAAAAGAAAAAGCTTATAAAAAATTATTAAAGGAAACAAATATGACCTGTAGAATGTCTATTCGACTTGTAGACCATCCAGACCTCTTGATCCAACTACAATTGGTCACTAAGACCAAGTTCGGAGGCCACCCAGGCCACAGCATACAGAGAATCTTACATGGGTGACAGTGACTCACTATTTTTCTCGGACGAGGGATCGTTGTTGGTGTGGAAAATCACCAGTGACCGCAGTAAGATTTTGTTTATTCCATGTTTAATTGGGTATTGATCACATGCAATATACCCAAGGCCTACTTTCAACGCTGGCCTGGTGTGCCGTGTTTGTTTACGTTCGTTGTAGCTTTTGTACATCAAGTGTCATGTATAATCCCCCGCGCACATATGATTTTGTCTGAATGTTGATGCACTGTATCACTGATGTAGGAGCGGCACAATTTAGCAGTGACAAGGTTTAGCCTCGATGATCTACAGTGAGCTTTTACTACTTTCGAATTTGACTCTAGAAAATGATAATTCACCCTTATCCATGGAATAAAAAAAATGTCTATATATCGTCACCTAAACCGTAGACGGCCGTCCAAGCCACAATATCCACCTTTCTCTCGGTCACCAAGACCAAATTTAGAAGCCACTCAAACTGTCTGTGTGCACGTCGCCCACACCGTGCCCGCACACCACGGCAAGAAACGTTTCACGTTGACCTGTGCGTACCGTAACATCATAACGTAATCAAAACTGCCTATTGCTAAAATTTCGCTGTGTTCTTATTTTCGCTTCTCTCATCAATGACACAAACTGTTAAAAATAAAAGCACAGTGAACTATAATAATCTATTAACATTGTTTAAATAGGAATTATGTCCAAAATAATGAAATTAAAACTACAAGAGAAATGTCAGAAATACAAAAACCGTGAAAGTTTAAACACGCGAAAATAAAGCCTAATAATCTACATTAGCTAAAATAGCGTGATTATATTGGGTGATAATCTCGGCTTTGGGTGACGTATTTGCGTGCTTGAGAAATCCTCATGCATTCATCAAGCCTGAGTCGCCACAATATGAACATACACTCAGCACTCTAGATTCAATTCTGACTTTTACTAAGTGAATATTCTACCGGACCCTTTTCGTATCTGTTCTTTGCCTTCTGAAGACTTCAAGCACTTTCTTCATTTCTATCCAAATTACATTTTTCAGACATAATTCAAGACTCTTAAACACATAACTGCTCCTGGGGTTTGCCTTCATTTTATTAATCATGTTGGTAGAGATAGCCTAACCCAAATAATTCTCTATGGCAAAACTGACTTTTCTGATCGTCAAAATAATTTAGTAAGTGAAGCTTTTCAACAGTTCATTAAAGATACTAGACGGTTCAATGACTAGGTTTTCTGCAATTTCAAGTTAATGATTCTAACTAGATTTATTTGTATTACACAGATCCTTAGAGCTGCTTAACACTGTGATTTTCACGTTGATCTAACATTGTATCCGTTAGTTTTACAGTATCAAGCTGGTGTTATTAACATGTTATTGTCTAATGCTAATAACCTTTTTGTTAACAATTGTAGTGTCCTGTTTTTCATGTATATAATCTGTGTGTGTATGTGTGTGTCTCTGTGTTCTGGAGAGCCTAACCTATCAGTTATTTTGGAGAACTGTAGGGTCATCCAGACGAAATATTAAATATATTTAAACTCAACTCTAAGTACGCAACGCCAGTTGATGGAGAATGATTTGTATGTTTGAAGATTAATACAGCCCGCATAAATGCAGACGTGGTAGAGCAGCATTAAGCTGCGCTAACAAGACTCGTCAAACAAGTGAGCAGTCAAGTTAATGCATTAAACTGCTCTAACAAGACTCGTCGAACAAGTGAGCATTCAAGTTAATGCATTAAGCTGCGGTAACAAGACTCGTCAAACAAGTGAGCAGTCAAGTTAATGCATTAAGCTGCGCTAACAAGACTCGTCAAACAAGTGAGCAGTCAAGTTAATGCGCTTTTTACATTTAAGTATAAAAATCCACCATGGCGAACAGGCTTTAGTTGATACCGCATCAGTAGTCACAGTGTATCTTATTCAATTAACTTGATTTTTGTCAGCTTTTCGTTTTGGTATCAGATGTGAGATGTTTTACACTTGACGCGCATACGTACATGTGCAACAAAGCCCGATACTATGCGTTCATACAAAAGGAGAGCCCGTCTAAAAAATATTCCAGGATTTATGCAAACACTGCACAATGCAGCTTAAATGTATTACCTGTCTCTCGGTTGCCACACCTTTTATCTTTGATCGTGGTGATGAAAATTCATCCAATCGTTCTGAAACGATCTTCAAAATGAAAAAATACAACGTCAAAATTTAATTATTTCTGTCCATTCATTAGCATGTCTTTGGGATAAATAATACATGTGCATCAGCAAACGAGAATCAGAGTCTGCTTCTGTATTTTTTACTTCCAACACACACACATTGTAGCTTTAGAGCTGAGTCAATATGTATTTCAAAGCATATTCTCTTAATTTTTTTTTGTATTCTAATGAACATAGAAATGCAGTGAAGCCTCCCTATACCGAACACTCTTGGAACCGGTAAAATGTGTTCAGTATAGTGAGGTGTTCGGTATCAGGAGGTTTGATAGCATTGGAAGTATATATTTGGGACCGAGAAATGGTGTTCAGTATAGAGAGGTTTTAATGTAATAGAATCCGCTGCATAGTTATAATACAGCCAATAGCCAGTGCAGAATTGGTGTACCTACCTACCATCGGGTGTTCAAACGTACATCACCTACCTTGAGCATGTAATATGAGACTTTTCTTTTCATCCTAACATTATATGTTTTAATTGATACCCTTATATTATTATTGCATCCGTCTTGTATATAGTTTAATACAATACGTGATCGGGCATGTGTTTATGTACTTTCTGACTTCCAACTCAATCAACGTAGATCTATTGATGCGAAAACGAGTATTGCTGAGCGTATCCCATGATTACTAGTATTCTGATGCATATTGGATCCTAGTTTTATTATAATATTGCAACTTAAACGCTTGTAAGGAATTGGTGTTCCTACCATGGGTTGTTCCCACGTATGTCATCTAACCTGAGACTTAGTACCTAAGGCTTATCTTGTCAACCTCGTTACTGTACATCTAACTGATACATTTAATTTATTACTGCTCAGTCCTCCAGTTACATTTTATGTGATCTGGTCCTGACTTGCAACATGTACAACACAGATTTACTGATGGGAAAGCATACATTTCTAAGCACCTATGCATTTTCTTCGTTTATTGGTACTTTGATGCACATAGAAACCTAGTTTTACAGTATTAATGCAACTAAATGCTTTATACAAAACTGGTGTATTCACCATTGTATGCTCCTAGGTACGCCATCCAACTTGAGTCATATAACACGAGGCTTATTCCTGTCAACGTCGTTATTACATATCTAATGACACTTGTATATCATTGTTACATCCAGTAATTCAATTGTTTTTGCATATGATCCTTACCTTGCTACCTACATCAGTTTCTTCGCTTTTGTCATACATGTGTTTCTTATTTTTGTTAGTCTGTTTGCCAAATTACATATATACCGTTTTTTTATATCACAGGTTATCTTTAAATGATTATGGTTAACTTGAAATCCATTTTTACGCGATATTCTTGCTACTTGTGTGGCAGAAACGAGCACACAACACGTCTCAGTAGTTGCAGGTAAAACTTCTCATATGCCACTCAGTCATGGGTTGTTGTCTTGAACAATACAGAGCGGCCATTGGGTTATTTTGTATTTCCAGATTACTGCTGAAAATTGTCATTGATCAATGCACTAGTACTGTAGATCAGATTGTTGCATTTCTGTCACTCCTTGCCCTATTTTTTCTGATACTGCTGCACGCTACTAATTTCTGCATGCGACACGCCTTAATGGTACTTCATTATTTTTTCTTGTCAGCCGTTGACATCCATGTAAATCCAGGTCCACAGAACAGCAAAAAAGTGAAGCTCTGTCACATCAATATTCGTAGTCTCAAAAGTGATGGCAAGCTGGTTGAACTAAACTTTCTCGCCCAAACTGAAAATATGGATGTAATCACGTTATCTGAGACGTGGCTCGATTCGAGCTACCAAGACCAATTATTATTAATGCAAGGCTATCAGCCTCCCCTTCGAAGGGACCAGGCCGGCCCTGGTGGTGGCGTTGCCATTTATGGTAAGGATTCTCTACCCATTACCCGCCGTCTTGATCTTGAACCACAACATTGTGAATGCGTATGGGCTGAAATTTCTACAAATCGTGGTTGGGCTCTTGTTGGGGCGTACTACCGTCACCCGGTCAGTCAGCGATCGAAAGGGACGCATTTCTACACAATCTATCTGACTCCTTAACCAGAGCCCTGGAATTAAACCCCAGATTTCTCATAATTACTGGCGACTATAATGATCCCTGCTTCCGTTGGGATTCTGATCATGCCGATAGCGAGCTAGGCACGAAACTTGTTGACCTAGTAACACGTAATCATTTATTTCAAATTATAGATTAACCTACGCGTTTAACCGACTTCTCCAATAGTTCATTAGATCTCCTTATAACTGACTCCCCCTGATTTATTGTAAATAGTGGTGTGCTTCCCCCAATAGCGAGTTGCGATCATTCGGTTATATTTTGCGCCATTTCAATTTCCTTTCCTAACGACCTAGCCTTCAAAAGAACCGTTTGGGATTATAAAAGAGGAAATTTTAATGACCTTAATGAGACTGTGTCAAATGCCCCCTAGGACGTTGGCTTTGACTTGTTTACATCAGTTGAAAATCAAATAGAGTCCTGGACCCAACTCTTTCGTGATACCGCCAAAGAACGTATACCTTGTGAAGATGTTATCATTAGGCCTAAAGATAAACCGTGGATTGCCAGCAATACCAAACGCCTAATTTGAAGACGGAGTCGCGCCTGGAAAAGATACAAAAAATCTGCAAAGAAAGACAATAGAAACCCATCCCCTACCACGGATAGACTCTACTAGTTTTATAAGCGGTATCGCCTTGTTTCTGTTTCGGCGAGTACGAAGTCCATCCGGGTATATTTCTCCAAACTTCGGGCAGAGCTAGACAGCAAAGAAATAAATGCCAAAAGGTGGTGGAACCTTACTAAGTCTGTATTGAGATGCAAACTGCATCCAAATATTCCACCTCTGCTTGAAAACGACATATTTATATCCATAAATATCGAGAAAGCTGAAGTCTTCAATCATTTTTGGCAGCCAGTGCAGGATTCCTGACGAGAACCACCAACTCCCATTGCCAGTTTTTTAATATCGCACAGACGCCAGGTTGCAACCTTTCGAAGTAAACGAAAACGATGTTCGTAAAGTTCTTGTCTCACTTAAAACTACCTCTGCAACAGGCCCTGATAGTCTTAGTAACTTCTTGCTGAAACAATCTGCTCCTGGCATTCATAAGTCTTTAACCAAATTGTTTGACAGTTCACTATCCCTTGGTAAATTTCTCATGCAATGGAAATAGTCAAATATCTGTCCTGTTTACAAGAAATCTGATATGCAGCTTAAATCGAACTACCGGCCAATATCCCTCTCATGTAACGTTTCTAAGGTTTTTGAAAGATTGGTGTATAACAAACTCCACGAGTATTTAATGGAAAATAACCTCTTGACCAGGCAAAATTCCGGCTTCGTCTCCAACGATTGCACAATAAACCAACTGATCAGTCTCGTGCATAAAATCTATAACGGTTTGGAACTTAGCAAAGGGGCCAAAATGTTTTTTCTCGATATAGGCAAAGCTTTTCGCCGTGTGTGGCATGTAGGTCTTCTCTTCAAAATGCGTCAACTTGGCATTACCCCACCCATCATCAAATGGTTTGAAAGTTATCTCAGTAATCGCCAACAAAAGGTTGTCATACACGGTCAAAACTCTTCATGGTTACCTATCGAGGCTGGTGTGCCCCAGGGCTGTATCCTTGGGCTTCTCCTATTCTTAATTTACATTAATGACAATGTTGATAATATAACCTGTGACATAAGGCTCTTTGCAGATGACACCAGCATTCTTGAAATTGTCAATAATCGTGAAGCTTCTGGAGCTCGTATTTATGTTGATCTTGGTCGCCTATCCAGCTGGGGTCGGCTGTGGCAAATGACTTTTAGCGCTATCAAATCCCTCTCCGTTCTGTTCTCTTGTAAAAGAAACAAAGAAAATCATCCTACCCTGTACCTTTGTAACTCTGCTATACCTGAAGGTTCAAGCCACACCCATTTAGATATCACTTTTTCTCACAACTTAACGTGGCACCTTCATATAAATCGCATTGTCACGAAAGCAAGCAAACGCCTGACTCGTCTAAAAAGGCTTAAACTTAAATTTTCTAGGGAAACCCTGATAAAATTGTATTTGTCCATGGTCTGCCCAATTTTGGAATATGGGTGCGTTCTGTTTGGTAATTGCAGCCAAGAACTATCCGATTTGCTGGAAGGGTTACAGTGCGAAGCAGCCAGAATCTGCACTGGTGCTATGAAATTCACACCCGAAGATAGGCTTCTAGCTGAAATAGGTTGGGAGCCGTTGCACACGCGCAGGAAGATTCTACAGACTAACACTTCTGTATAAGATGCTGAATAAACTCACCCCCCCCCCAGCCTGTATGACCTTATCGCCAATTACGTTCTCACCCAAGCAAGCCGCCCGCTCCGAAACTGCCTTTTACTGAGACTAATCAAGTGTAGGACTGACCGTTACTCTAATTCGTTTCTGCCATCTACTATATCCCTTTGGAATGAACTGCAAGACGAAGTTAAAATATCTCCCTCCCTTTCAATCTTCAAGACAAAATTAACCAAACTTCTGTTTTTTCGCCACAAAATTCCAAAATATTTCACATTAGGGGATCGTTTTGCTAACATTGTTCATACACAGCTACGCCTAGGACGATCAAAATTTCATTGTCACTTATATGAGTTCAATACTTTGCCCTCTGCAGCTTGCGCGTGCAACTTCTTAAAAGAGGATACAAGTCACTTTCTTCTGTCTTGTCCATTGTATGATTTACCCAGACTGCAACTGCTGAGATCTGTTACTAATGTGCTAGATCCTAGTGCTCATCCAAACTTATTACTCAACCTAGATAGCAATAGACTCATGGAAATCATGCTATTTGGTAGTGTTGATCTTACGGACGAATCGAACGCTGATATTTTTGCCGCAGTACAATTCTATATTATCCAGAGCAGACGATTCGTCGACTGATATCTATGTTTTACCAAGGGCCCGCCATCATGAGGGAGGGCAGTCTTGGTATTATTCATTTAATGTTATCTTCGTCTTCTGTAATTCATCTATGCGAACTTAGCTGCAAACAGGTGTATTGTTACCCCTGTTTTCTGTAACCATCTGTGTGAATGTACCTGCCAACAAAATATTGTATTGTCCCGTGCGTCTTGTGAATAGCATTCTGTATGTGTATATGTCTGAAGATCCCCTCGATTAGCTACTCAGTGGCTATTGGGCAATGCAGTTTTTCGAAATAAATATGTTTACAATACAATACAATGGTGTTCTTGAAACTATATCTATGCAGACATTTTAGATGGCGAGTTGCATACATTTGATCTTCACTGCCCTCTTTAAGTATGGAGCACTGATTCAGCGCATCGTATGGGAAGTTCAAATATAGTAAATATCCCTGTACAAGCAGTGTGTGTATTTCACGTGATACGTGGCCATCTCTTTTTGTTCCATGGGTGTTATGGAAGTCAGTCATTGGTGTTCATACATTGCAATATATTCGTGCAATTTTATTCAATGTGTAGCTCTGATCAAAATTCTCTACATTATAATCTGTTCCACGTGCAGTTTAATGGCACCTTGTGTGCATTAATGGCACCTTATGTGTATCAATGGCACCTTATGTGTATCAATGGCACCTTATATGTATCAATGGCACCGTATGTATATCAATGGCAACGTATGTGTATCAATGGCACCTTATGTGCATAAATGGTACCGTATGTGTATCATTATATGTATCAATAGCACACCATGTGTATCAATGGCACATTATGTGTATCGCTGGCATTTTATGTGTATCAATGTCAAAGTATGTGTATCATATGACCCTGAGATCGATTTGTCAACTTAAAGAATGAGAGAACACGATCAGCCTTTTCATCTAGTAACCAAAGCTAGAATGCAGGTGAATGGGCATAGTAGCAAGCAAGGGTGATACATGTACAAATAGGTGTGGGGACAAAGAACACTTACTCCAAACATGTGACGATGCTTTCTTGCGCAACTCTAAGTAAGTATTTGGAAAATATGGCTTTGAGCTTTAAGCAGTTTACTTTATGAAAGTTCTTTGCTCGGCAAGGGCAACATATTTGGCCACATTTGATAGACAGTGTATATATAAATATATATATATATATAGGTGTGTGTGTGTGTGTGTGTGTGTGTGTGTGTGTGTTTGTTGGTTTGTTTGTGTCAGGTATCGATTTTTTTGCTGTCACTTATGTAAAATTCCAGCAGAGGATATTCTAGTTATATAGTGGATATTTATTTTCTACTCGGAGCTGACCGTGTGTTGAATGATGCTGCTGATATCAAACATGTTTCTAAAGTTTTTATATGGTTGGATTGATGATGGCGTGGACCTGTTTTCAAAAGAAGCGTTGGTTTACAGAGTTATTCCTGTCGCTTTACTTCAAATTGCTACACCTTCAGTTCTGTGGATGCGACTAGAAACTGATGTGGCGAATTTGGGCCTTGTCGGCCTGCACCCTTTAGTGTGCACCCTTGAGATAGAATCGGCATAGCATGTACCTATCTTATAAGGGACGTATAATTGCTTTTATTAAAATTATCTTTCTATTGGTATGGCCTTTTCAGTGAAAAATTGTCTTAATGCATTTTGTAAAATTTACTTATGTGGGGAAGTGACACATTTATTTCAATGACGTAACAACATGTTTGATTTGAGCATGTTACCATAACCTGTTTGAGCCTGTCCGGCTACCCTTGTGTTCTCCTTCCTGCACGTCTGATTTTACCTGTCGACAGGTTATACAAGCCTTCCTCAGACCTATATGCGCTTACCTGTTTTCATGCTCTTCTGTATGTGCCTCTCCTTAGCCTTCTAAAGAGCATGCTATGCCGACTCTAAGGTATATACTATGCCGATTATATCCGACGGGTGTACATTAAAGCACTTTGTGTACCTTTAATAACTTGCTTACTCCACTATTTATCCATATATTTCTGCCTGTGGACCCGTCTGTATCAACTATCCACACACGTGTCTACTTTCATCTGGCAACCACTCACTGAGTGTCTTATCCTGGTAACATGTCTCAGCTGCCTCCATATCTGGGACTACCTATACACCTGATTGTGCTCGTACCTCTATCTATGCTGACATGCATGCATACTGATATTTCTCTCTATCTATGCTGACATGCCTGCATGCTGATATTTCTCTCTATCTATGCTGACATGCATGCATACTGATATTTCTCTCTATCTATGCTTACATGTCTGCATACTGATATTTCTCTCTATCTATGCTTACATGGTTGCACACTGATATTTCCCTCTATCTTCTACACATTCCTACTTTTCAGAGGTTGACCAGGTCCGTACGACCTACTTCGAATCAACCGAATATTGGAGTTTGGGTTTGGTAATATATATAACCCTAGCATTTTGCTATTGGATGTCTGCTGAAAAGACTCAGTTCCCTCACCAAAGAATACAGATTGCTGGTTTATTCCCCTTCGGTTCGGTAAATGTTCTCCACTGAGCGTAACTCATTAATTTTGCACGAGGTAATCGACTAGAGTGAAACGAACAAGCTGATTGGCCACACCAACGCTTACCAGCGTTATTTAAGAGAAATAAAGATCATTCAACTTCATCAAGTACTTTCCGTGGCGGTCGTTTCATAATCCTTGACATGTGGCACATGCACATGGCTTTGGACAGAGCTAGTTGTCAATTACATAGCGCATGCTACTCTCACTTGGAAGATTCACAATGCATTACAGAGTAGTGTGTCGGTTTGTCTTTGAGACTTATAATTAGTTATAACATTACGTTTATAATGAAAACTACTCACGAAAGTAGAGGTCGAGGTCTAAGTAAGCGTCCAATGAAGTCGACAATAAATAACTAGTAGATGTTTCTGTTATTATTATTATTATTATTATTATTATTATTATTATTATTATTATTATTATTATTATTATTATTATTATTATCATTATCATTATTATTGTTATTATTATTATTATTGCTGCGGCCCTGGCACGCCACAACGTAACATCCTTTGTCTGATTACCTAATCTGAACGATGTTCGGATTCGGGTTCGGTAAATTTGGAAGATGGGGGATTCGTGTTTGGACATGCTCTGCTAGTTACATATCTATTTACGCATCTATATACCTATCATTAATTTTCAATAAAGCACGCAAAAAGCATCCTCAGAAATTACTAAATGTTGCTACACATTGTTCGGTAGTTGTTTAGAAAGTCTCGCGTCTAAGGTTGGTTCGCTAACCTACCAAAATCGCGGGTGCTAACTGAAGAATGTTACTGATCCATATTTCATATTGTGCCGTAACACACTGGAATTTGACATAAAAGTTGTTTTATCCTAAATCCAATGTGTCTTTTTACCTGAGTGAAACGAACACATCTGTTCGTTCAAACGTCCTCGTGTTGTCATACTTTTTCTGCAGGCCGCCAGCATTCGGAGTACTGGCCTATATGTGAAAGAAAGCCGTGGTTCAACTTACCTATGTGGAGGGCTTGCATTATATATGGACATCAACAGGTGGTTGAAGGTAATCGGAAAATAGTTCAAGCACAGAAGAACGAATATAACCTTTGTGTAACGACCAGGTTTGCCTAGGTATCCAATGACTTGACTGGCATCCATATTGACACCAAATCTTTCTTTGATGAATATTCTGCTGTTGTGTCTACCGGCCACTGTGCCTGACTTCTACTGACATTGTCAAAACACTGTTTGCTTAGGACCCAGTGATCAAACAAGTAAATATAGATGTATTGTTGACGGGTTTACTCATCGCCTCTAACCGGAACACATATTACGTGAAGTTCACGCACACGTTGGGTGTAGCTGATAAAAATCACCAAAATGTCCTATCAAATGTACGCATACACGTCGTCCAATGACGCACGATTGTCACACAACTGATCGCTGCACCATGGACATTATTATTTTTTTCCTGCGAATTTCTTATTGATCACTGCTGTGAGGCCCCCCCTCCCCTCCCCCTCCCGCTACTGTGTTTATTTCCTGTATGCTGATATCTCTATTTGTGCGTTGGGAGTGCCAGGCCAGTAGCACCATGTTCGGGCTGGTTCACACTGATGTTTATAACCATGAGGTATTGAAGAGAGCCAGAGCACTGGTCCTGGTAATTATATGTATGTCAAAAACCAACGTAAAGTTAATAGTGTTTGGGATATACGCAATCGTTACGCCATCACCGAAAGCCCAATCCGCACAGACTTGTCTTTTTTATAGGTTAATCACCTTATCGAGGCCTACGCTGCATCGTTCTACAAAAAAGGCGCGAAACTGAAGGCTTTGTCTATAACCCATGATGGAAAAGCACAGGTATAATTGAAAGGCCCCTATATCACACATTGTACACATTTATAGTTTACGATTCAATTTTGGTAAGCCTAATCATGAATATTAGGTGTAGACTTATTCTTTATTAAAATAGTTTCATTATATTTATCTGATGTGGGCCACGTTTTTAAGTAGGCCTATTAACCAAGGAGCATCATATTCGCTTTATTCCGTAGCACATCAGCTCGGGATGTTTGTATTGGAAATGCAAACATAGTGCCGCCAGTTAGCAGAATGACTTGTCCTGGGGAAAATGGCACCGAAACGAATCTTGCGCTGGATCCCCGCTGATGACCCGATTTCAAAGGCTGATAAAGCTTAAAACTTTCTTCTAAATTTCAAGTTTTGTGAATATAATATATCCTTTTTACAAATTAATTTGCTATAATGATTTAGAACTGTGCAGTTTTTCAGTGAATGGTACGGAATAGGACTTTGCTCTTAGAATATATCGGACTTGATAGTGTTCAAACGGTACATGGGCTTACAGATTTAGGTTTGTTAAGTTTCTCTTTGTATTAAACACGCACAGACAAACACACAAAAGCTGTCAAAATCTGAAATGCAGGAGAACACGCTGGCAAACCTCAAATATACATGTATGTAATTTTGCCCAGCATCTGTCCATGGTAACTTTTCATAAAATAAGTTCGCTAAATCTTGAATGACGTGCATACTCTAGCTCAGTCACTATTTCTCAGCAAGCAACGCCAGGAAAATGTCAGCTATTTTCAGGCAGTGCAAATCTGCGAAATGCCCTGACCTGGTACTTCACTCCCTGACCATGGACAAAAGAGGTGGGCTATAATCTAATGTAACTGCACTAAGCGCTTAAAAATGGTACACCTGATTTTCACAACAAAACATACACAGGCAAAGTTATTTCACTGTATTTCTCTAGGTGTTTAGAAATGCCACATGGCGCTTTCAGATAATAATAATTTATAATTTATTATGAAAACGTCCCCTTAATGGCGGGGCACCAACGGAACGGGGGAAATTCCATGGTGCGTCCAAAATATATACAAATAATCAGGCATCCTTATTATCTATCAAATGATTTTCGTATGTTCAAATAAGTATAGTAGCTATAAGTAATAATTTATGTCCTCCTCACCAAAACTAGAGATAAACCACTCGTTGGGACAAAACTCTGGAAAGCGTAAGGACATGTACATTATACATGTTTCATATACAATGCAGAACATATAGCTTCCATCGCGTCATTATTAAGAAAAAAATCAGGTATTACCACAGTATGAATGTACAAGTCAGTTATTAGTTTAACTTTATCATGTTAGTCCAAGTCAAGAGAGTACCATCACGTGTTATTTTGTGGCGTTACCGAACTCCCCTACAAAATTATATACAGTATATACATTGGAGGAGGTCTATTTACAAGAGGTACATGTAGAACGATCATACAATCTGTCATTCCGAGAAGTAATTAAGTGACTGTTTCCTGTAATGCCAAGCCTCAACCAAATATGTTTTACATGTTTGGTCAAATAATTCACCAATGTCCTGTCCAAGATCATATGTGTGCTCGCCAAGGAACCAACACACCTTATTTTTCAGCGGGGAGGCGGAAAAACACTGCCATGCCTGTTTACAATTCTCATTCAGAGAGTTGACATCCAAATTTCTATATGCCTGTAACCTGATATCATTTAGTGCTGGGCAGACAAATAGAAAATGTGATAAATCTTCTCTACTATCTTTACATAAAGGACATCTCCCGTCTGAAAACCCCCATCTTTCCAGATCTTCCCCGACACCCAGACACCCAGTGCGGTCCAAAAATTTTAGTCTTGCACCGGCAAAGTTGTTTACATAAAACAGATAATTTTCACCAAAAGAGTACCTTTAAAACATTTGATAGCATCTTAAAGACTTTTTCAATCTACTCCTGTCAAAAGTCTAATTTATATGCTTCTAACGATAATTTTAAAAAGCATACCAGTCATTCTGGATTCCTTGATTCCAGGGCATGGTCCATGGCTACGGTATTAAAGACCTTCTTAATTTCGTTAACATATGGCCAGATCTTTGCAGGTTTGTCATCATTTCTTTGTAAGAGAGTGGCAAAAATTTGCTTACATAGCCTTGTGTCTGGCATCTCAAATTTCATTCTGTGAAAGTATTTTATCCTAATGCAACCCAGATTGTCTCAGTATTAAACGTAACCCTGACATGGTATATATCTGCCATCTTTGCCCAAGATCAAAGTCGACCTGGGTCTCCTAAATGGTGCACACTTTCATTTTTTTCATAAATAGGAACTTATTAAATGCCAATAAATAAGTTTGGAAGCCCATTGAGGCCACCAATCATCCATTCTGCTTTCAAGAAAATAAATAAACAAATTAATAAATAAACATATAGAAGTGAATCGGTAGCGGCTCGTCGGCTGCCTAGCTCCTTTCACTCTATTTGCCAAGAGGGTATCAAATTGGTTCCAATACGGACCTCCCGAAATCCAAGTCCACACTCCAGTCACCTCGCGGGACGATCGCGCGCACGACTGATTCCAAAGTTACAGTGTCCTTTGTTGCCAAGTTAGGATACGCTCCTTGACCTGCGCAGGTCAACATGGGAAGCTGTGGAAAGTTACCACCAGAATCCACAAACATTTTTGCAAATTGGCTAGTTTTAAAATTGTCTATCGTGAGAAAAGCCTAGCACTTTATAAATTTACTCAGACATGCCAACCGTTAGATGTTAAAACAGGCCAATGGTAAGTAATTTCAGACATATATCCCGTCGTTATTACAGTTACATTCTCTGTCTATTTTTGCGTGATGTCCCATTTGCTGGTTTTGCCCACCTCGCGCAAAGTACTGTGAAGAGGCACTGAACAGGACTTGGGAACAGTGGCTCATCGATTCGCTGATTTGTTTGATAATTTGCCAATGTCACACTCCGAGCCTGGCTGAAAGCGAGTTTCAGAACTATTTGTAGAGGCTCTTTCCATTCCGTGTTCTCTTCCATTCTGCGGACCAATCGTATGAATGTGTTACATTGGGATCTATGGTATCCCATTTTGGTTGTTGACACTTTGCGTCTCCGGTCATTTTCGTTGATGTGCGAAGTGGTTTTACACAGGCCCAATAGCGTTTCACCTGCGCAGACAGACCCCTCTCGCAACTCTATAGATCTGTTTAACCCACTAAAAGTCGCCCTCAGTTGGAATCCACACATTAAAATAGCCGGGCGACTAAGACTGTCTGCGCAGGCAAAATAGCGTTTTCCAGGTAACAATGAACATACAGCGCTAGGGGCACTCTGAGCATAAACTACACATATTGGAAATTGGGACCGAGGAGCTTTTTGTATTTTACTAATGATCAAATGGAAGTTATTGTAGCTTTTGTTGCCTTAAATATTAAATGGTGTCTCTCAAGAATTCCACAGCGTTGAAGAGGCGCACGTTGCTTCATATTTTGTGGTCCAAAATTCAGGATAAAACACTTGAATAGGCTTAGATTGTCGACGCCGAAAAGGCCAATCAACTTCAATCAGCTTTATTTGGTGTTTTTATTTTCTCAAATAAATTGATTAAGATTTTCATCATGACAGAAACGTCATTAAAACCTTCCCTCTACGGCTTCTGTCTGCACCTGTTCTCTGACCCAGCTGCTAGATCTGGGCACTGACACAAAAACCTTTCCAGCGCACAGACAGACAGACACACAGACCGGCACACAGACAGGCAGACACAGACAGACAGACACACACACGGACGGATAGATAGATGGATGGATGGATGGACGGACGGGCGGACAGACAGACAGACAGACAGACAGACAGACAGACAGACAGACAGACAGATAGATAGATAGATAGATAGATAGATAGATAGATAGATAGATAGATAGATAGATAGATAGATAGATAGATAGATAGATAGACAGATAGATAGATGGCCTGTTTCAACAGAGCAACCTTATATATAAAACTGCAGACATATTACCCCAAGCCAACTATATCACTCAGGTATCCGTTGGATAACATTTCTTTCTTCTTAAGCATGTAATGTTTCGGGAATATCACCACCGTAGAAAAGGGATCAGCTGGTGGAGGTTTGCATCAAAGCGGAAAATCTTGAACAAATAATGCACGGGTTTGGGCAGAAGGGGGCAATGCGATATGTCTACATGACAAGGCAGTAGCCCTAGAAATATAATGATAGTTTCTCTCGACTGACTGGTTTACCCGTATAATGATGTGTCATTGGGACATTTTTTACACAGGCAAGCACTGTTGCTATGGACTGTGCCTGTACGTCATAACACTGTTTTCATCGTTCAAGTTTGGCAAAATCCACAGATAAGCTGGGGCTGGCTCCTCTACCTGATTCATCTTTGCTCGAATAGGGAAATTCAATCTTACCTGTGTGGAGGAGTTCCCCCAAAGACGGACATTACCAGGTGGTTCATCGTAAGAGGAAGGTAGTTAAGACAAAGCAAAATGTAAATCACTTTAGTATAAGTGCCTGGCTTTCCGAGCAACCCCAGAGCTTTGTTTGTGTCCATTTTGAAACGGTCACTTTGTTTCTCGACTGTTCGCGCTGTTTTCCTTGCTCCGAATGGCGAATCAAGAATGTCACAACTGAGTGACTACCCTCGGGGTCAACTCCATATGCAATGACCGTATCAATTTTTTTTTCATTTCTCCTTTCAATTTCTTAAGGAGCGCCCAGGCATACATACAGCTAAATCCTTGCCTTTCATTTTAAGGTTGCTGCCTTCTTTGGCTAGTCTTCATGACATTTAACCTGGTGTCGGCAAAGTAATCAGGTAAGTTCTGCAGGCCGAGAATTAAAATGGAAATGAGACCGCACGCCCTATCCATATGAACCCTTTTGCCATCTTTTTGTTTTTCTTCTTCAGCTCCAGATCATGGACATTGTCGGAATCATGCTCACACCTAGTTTTTCAAATTTTAATTTTACAGCAGCAGGTTAAAACTGTTTACCTGACTGTGTCGTAGACTGAACAGTTTTTGTATATATCAATGCAGCATCTTACCAGTGCAATTTTACAAGGTGTGCAGCCAAGTGGTTAGATGGACGTCTCCGGAGCAGCTGAAATACAAAGTTTCTTTCTTTCTTTCTTTCTTTCTTTCTTTCTTTCTTTCTTTCTTTCTTTCTTTCTTTCTTTCTTTCTTTCTTTCTTTCTTTCTTTCTTTCTTTCTTTCTTTCTTTCTTCGCTTCCGTCTTTTTCTCTCTTATTTTCTTTCTTCCTTGTTTTCTGTCTTTCCCTCAATTTGAGATACGAGGTTTCTTGATTTACTGACAATTTTACTCCGTTGCCACTGCTAAGCCTTTATCTAAACGCTGCTTAAATACAGCGTATATCTTGGGTTTGATACTTGAAGTGAGCCTTATTTAGCTGCGGTTGAAAATAGTGTAGTATGAAATATGGAACGTGGATACAATACAATACAATTACCATGCTTATTTCATCCCATCAACACAAGATCTAGCACTAACTCTCATCAACCTCCTCAAGTACATTGAAGCAACTTTAAACAGCAGAGAGTTTTGAAGATCTGATGCTAATATGCAATTGAACTACTGTATTTATGCTTTTGCTTAAACTGGCAATAGAGTGCACACGATACTGGGCAACATTAATCACTAAAACAGGATGAATAGTCACATCTGGGATAAAAGTGGTAATTTTCTTCTCTCTCTTTCTTTCTTTCCTTCTTCCTTTCTTTTTTCACCATCTATCTTTCTCTTTTCTTTCTCATTCTTTCTCCCCTCTTGTTGGTGGTTTCTCTCTTTTTTTTTTGGAAGGGGAAGGGGGTCGCTATTAAATTGTTACAGCTTGATATAATATATAAAAATATAATAGTGCAAGGTAGACTATTAGCCAAACTAAGCTCTTGATGTACTTTTGCAGTGGTTACCTAAACATGTCTAAAATCGTGTTTTCCTTTACGAAATTTCTTATCTGAGCTCACAGGAGACAAATATTTTGTGACGTAGGATAATTACTCGTAAAGAATATCTGATAATGTGGCCTTAAAATGTGCTTGGCACCAACAGCATAAACTAAATATTCATTATATTGTAAGGCAGAACGATTTTAAATGAGAAAAACGTTTAAAAGCCCATGAAAGGGTGTGGCTAGAAATATAATATGGAGTGACAGTTTAAAACTCTTTTTGATCTAAGCACTCAACATTTTTGCTTATTATCGATGTTAAATGCGGCTTGTAAAAATGTCATAATGAAATATCCGAAATTGCTAGAGAGTTATCTCTGTAAATAACGTAATACATTAAATTGTAAGAGGCTCTTTACTCGAGAAAAAATATCCTTGGCCAACATTACACAACAAGCACTCCTGTTTGGTCGCCTAGTTCCAAATTCATTGATTGTGATCTCATATTTGTCTCACCCGTGTCCCCTGATTAGGATTTGTATTTTCAAATGTAGCTGTCAATGCCCCCAAAGCAGTCTCGATTTTGAAAATCACTTTTCCATTGTAAAACGTCTAAAGGTTACCCCGTTCTTCCGGAAATGTTCATTTAAGGACATCTAAGTCACACACCAAAATAATAATAATAATAATAATAATAATAATAATAATAATAATAATAATAATAATAATAATAATAATAATAATAATAATAATAATAATGTATTTGCGTAAGGATAACCAATCATATTTTATGTGCTTAATCGTCATACTCCAAAGAATACTCCAAAGAATTAAAGAATTTATATATATTCCGTTTTTGGGTGTCTGTGATGTTAATTGTTAATAAACAAGCGAAGGATGACGCAACCACCGACCCCATAAATGCCGATATTAATCACTAATTAAGTGTGATAAAATCATGATTACACTTGCATCGAAAATCCTTACATATTGGCAACAAAACACGATCCTGTGATTTTTCATGTTTGGCTTAGCTTATATGTTATCGATTGTCAGTTTAACATAACAGTTTTCCCTTTGATTTCCCGGATGTTCATAGTCTTCAGTTGATAGAAGAAGAACGAAGCAAAATTTTGAAAATCGCTGAATAGCTTTTGCAGTTCAGAGATTACCAAATCAAATGCCGTTTACCGGCTTTATTGCGATCAGTTGTTTTCTTTAAATAACCAATCCTAACTGGGGTTCCCAATCTCTTATCCTTTCTGAGAAAACGAGCTTCAAAGGGTTTTCATGTGGGTTATTTGACTCTAAAACGATACCTTTTGCTCAGGTTGAGTGACATTTATACAATATGGAGCAAATATCGTCCCTGAATATTTGCTAAGGTTGTCAATCAAGAATTGTCATCAGCATCACATGAATAAAAGAGCCTTTGAAATACAGAAACCGTTCCAGCATACAATTTAAACAAATTAAATCGCTCACCTGAGATATCTGACAGAGGTTTTCCCACATGTTCCTTGGACCTGAAGGTGATAAGAGTTTTTATCACGCCAAATTTGAAAAATAGTTTGCGATATAATTGACGTGACAGAACACCCTTTGACATTTTGTGTGAGACTTAAATTTCAAAACTTCACCAAAACATGGCCGTCGTTCTTGAGAGTTCAGTGGTGTACAAAGCACATTTTTGTGAAACACTGATATAAGTATACGAGGTTTCATGATGACACAGACGATATATGAATCCTTTAATTTCTTTTGCTCGGAAAGTGACAATTTGTTTAATTCTACTCCATCAATAATGATATTGTGAGGTAAGGGTATAATAGAAATTTTCAGTTCAAAGTAAAGCAGTCTTGGAACCGTATATATTTTATCCTTTTCCATGTCACTAAAACACATTGATCCAGATGTTCCTAAAACACTGTTACGGAAATACATGACGCGTAATTACTGGCTCCAACTACGTACAAGATCTCACACGCGTGGGTCAAGGTAAACACATTTTCCTTCAGACTTTACGGAATAATTAGACTAAAAAAATGCACCACAAGAGGTTTCATGCATTATATATAATCTGGGGAAAACCCGGCCACCCCAGCCTACCCTGCCCCTTATAGGGTTAATACGGGCTGCTCTAAATATGACTTTATGCAGAAAATATGGATTATGCATGGCATGTTACGTGACATGGTCAGAATAGCTAAGCTCATTTCTGGGTAATCACGCGAGAAGGGAATGACTGAGAATAAAATATTGGCAACAAGAGTACAGACAGGGTATCTGGAATTGAGGTGCCAATGCGTTTTATGAAAAACCATGGGCAGCACATCCATTAATACAAGCTCACAATGCCAAGGAGAACGGGTTATCAATTTCTTATCTTCGACAGAGAAAGAAGTACTGGCATTTGAAAGATTGCTGTCTCCCAAAATGAAGTTACCACGAGAATGGGCATTCCAGAACAGCAGTGCAGAAATGGAGGACTCGGAGTTTTTTTTTTGTTTTTGTTTTTGTTTTTGTTTTTTTTTTTTGTTTGGTTTTTTTTTGTTTGTTTGTTTGTTTGTTTGTTTGTTTGTATTTTTTTGTTTTTTTGTTTTTTTGTTTTTTTGTTTTGTTTTTTTTGTTTTTGCTTTTTCGCTTTTGTTTTTTTTCGCTCATTTTTTTCGGAGGGGGGGGGGTACTTATTATTTTCTTTCACCTGCATTATGAGGCAAGAGGAAAGTTGGAGATAGAAGCCGGTCGGATGCGCAAGTATGGCTAAAGTTACAGCTGAAGCCGAACTTGCATTCATGAACCTGGGCTTTTTGGCTTGTGAATTACCTGCTGGAAAGTTACTAAGCTTAAAGCAAACCCGGCCGGTTTGCAGAGGATGTACTCAAGTACAGCGTATCCAATCAGAGAATCAACCTGGATTCCAGTGGTTGTATTCTATGTTACACAATCTTGATCTTTTATTTCTCACCTTTGACTTCCTCTATTTTCATTCCTACTATTGTTGCTTTTTAACAATTTTACATGACCCGTGTGCGCCCTTTTTATCATAAATATCCATGTACTCTACATACAAAACATAAAAGCAGTAATAGTTAGTTGGTGACGGATTTTCAGAAATCATGGAAAGCAAGGTAATAAAAAAGAAAATTACTCTGCTCTGTAAAAGAAACTCATTTAATCGTTGAAAAAATAGCTAAAATAGGCAATATGACGGTCATATGATTAAAAAAAAAACAGAGCTAGGACAATGCGATTGATCGATTCAATGCTGGGCATGGAGTGAACCAAAGAACCCCAAAAATAGACGAAAGTAGGGAATACAAAACGCGAGGGCAAAGATACAGTTGGGATACCAAATGAGGGGACAGAGAAAAGCAGGAAAATGGGGAAAATGGAAGGTGCCGCAGCCGACTGTCCCGGGGAATCATATAGTATCTTCAGCAGTAAAAACCTAGCCCTCAAAATCGCTTTGAAAGCAAGCCATGCTCATGGCATGAGTCAAGAAGAGGCAACTTACTTCACGTTAATTTTTTCATTTGTTATTCATTACGATATGGCATTACAATGTTTGTTGTCCGTACAAAGGAATGCTTACTACCACGGTATTGGTGTTATAAAGCAAATACGTTATTATGCAAGGTAAACTGTATTTTTATGATTGATAATCTATAATAATAAGCAAAACATTGGGCTGAAGCTTACGGAAATGTTCTTATAATATGTGAAATAAGAAGTGAAAGTGGGAGCATGCATGTGCGTGGTAATACGCACGGAGAACAAATAGATTAGTATTTGGGACTAACTGAATAATATCGGAGTGTTCTAAAGAAGATTGCAAGGGAAACGTTCCAGTTTATCTTGTGTACATGGTTGCATGATTCTTTTAATGCGGTAAGTTGAATGCGAAGATACCGAAGATTCTTTTGGTACAAAAATGTTAAATATATCAAACAATTACTGCATATTAGTATGTGTCAAATGTTGCCTCCACTTTTCCTTCCTTTTACCTCTCTGTCCATCGTTCTTTCTTTTCTCTGTCTCATTCTTTGTCTTTCTCATGTTCGTTGTCTCTCTTCTTTTTCTTTTTTTGGGGTGGGGGTGGGGGTGGGGGTTGAGTGGGGGGGTTGGTTGGCTACCAATTGTCAGGCTTCTTATTGTAAAATATAAAAGAATAATAGGAATTACCATAAAATGTGAAAACGTGCTTCAACATTGTTGGCCACAACTTTCTGTTTTCGTCCATCAAAGAAACACCTAACATACTGGTAATGAGCGCCACGTAAAAAGCTTTCCTCAAAGATTGTTTCCAAACTACAAAGGTAATTCTCTTAATCCAAGTAAAAAATATTGAAATGTAAATGTACCAAAAAAGAAGAAGAAGAAGAAGAAGAAGAAGATGAAGAAGAAGAAGAAGAAGAAGAAGAAGAAGAAGAAGAAGAAGAAGAAGAAGAAGAAGAAGAAGAAGAAGAAGAAGAAGAAGAAGAAGAAGAAGAAGAAGATGAAGAAGAAGAAGAAAAAGACCGCTAAAGGATACAAGGAAAGGAGATTTGCTTCAGGCCAAATCTGCTTGTGTTCCTACTAAGAAAATTTGTTGCCTTCTATATATTAGAATTGGAAACGCAACATCACAGGAAACATGAACTTTTTATACAAAAAGCAGCATAATAATGTTCTTGGCATGAAAAGAAAAAAAAACTGTTGGTAGAGAGGAAATGACAAACAGAAAGAACGAATTCTCCACAAAACAGAATGTCAGATGTCAGCAAACGAACATGAGTTGGTCATGTAATGATAAACTCTTACTGATTGTTGTGCAGTACAGTTTTTATTGCAACGTGATTCATTTGCGGATCACTGTTAACACTACAGCATGGACTGATGACAAAATCGTTGCAGTATTGTAGCACTAAAGTGTCATCTTTGTCATGAGTGTAAAAAAACAATCCAAATGTTGTACATATACCTGTATTTTACTGCTGAAGATAAATCATGGTCTCTTGTATGTCTGGGTGATCCCAAATATGTACGGTTCTGCGGTTTTGCTTCTAATTTGCATATTTCAACTTCACTGATAGGGCCACACTGCTCACAATCATCCCTTTAGTAGCATTTAAGTGCTAAGGTCTGGACAAAAAAGATGATGCACAACCGAGGATACGCAATCGCAATGGCACATCTACAAACAGATTTGAAGACAGATAGTCATTGTTAAATGCTTCATGCCCCCCTAATAGGCATAAATCCAAACTCTACAACTTTTGCTCGTTGTTCCTGGATGCACCTGCAATAAAGCCTATGAAATAAAGTCAAAGTGACACCTCTACCTATATTAATTTGAAGATATTCATTCAACATTTAATCTTTTCAACTGCCCTTTTACAGATACATTAAAATTCCACAACTGCTGTTTGTGGCTCATTCGATGCACTTACAGCACAAGCCTGTGGATTGAATTAAAGTTGGAATGGCACCTCTACCTACAATAAGTTTGAAGATATTCAAGGTTTAAATTTCCAAATGGCCTCATTTTGCATAATTTTCAAGGGTAGAGCCTTCTTAATAAAATGTCAGACTTTATGTATGGAAGTATAATCATGCCAATTTAGGAGCTCCTGCGTATAATTGTCTTCAAATAAAGTTTAGGACAAATTTCGTGGTAAAGAAAGAGAGAATGCTAAGAGAGTAAAATGCCTGCAGTGTCATACAGACATAATTAAAGTACACATGACACTTACATTTATTCTTAATAAAACACGTTTGAAGCCTTACACGCATGTAATACGCAAGGCAAAATAATGATATCGTCAAGGGGAAGCCGTATTCAACAGACAGACCCTGTCTTCTACATGGACTCAACTGGCTTTTCCCAAAAAGAAGTTAACACGAAGACCCTCAAAACAACTGAGACCCAGAGTCCTAAATTTATTACTGATGGATAACAATAGAAAAATGAAACTTCTGAACATTTAAGAGCAATTTGTGAAAGTTGAACACGAAAACGAGATGGTAATTCAATGACTCAACCAGCAGATGGCCCAGTTAAAGAATGGAAAGACAAATGCCCATACTTACCATGCACAGATCTTACAATGTCACGACTTGTTGCTATATGTAATGGGGTGTTCATAGTCAGACTTGTTATGATTTATATTTTAGATGGCAAAAATCTTTTCCCTAAGCAAAAATATGAGGTTAAGGAGAAATTAGAAAGTGTTCCAGTCAACCAGAAGAGGCATAGAGGTCAAATTATCTGCACTAGCAAGACGCAAAGAGTAGCCAAACCCTGTGCCATAGCAATTGATACCACAACTGTCCACATTTTTCAAAATATTTCGTTTCTCTTATGTGTATATTTGGAACGTTACAATCCTTGTGTTGTTTGATTTTGATTAAGTGCATCGAACACAGAAATCAAGTGGATCATGCAGAGAATCAATGAGCAGGTAAATGCTTTCTTAGCTCAGCTAGGATCACAAGTATAATTTCCTTTTTATAAATATTCACCACATGCAAAGACCATTTCAGTTGTCAGATTATGACACAAATTTGCATAGAACAGAAGGTTGGTGTTATGAAATAGGAAAACTCTTCGGGGACAAACTCTAATTTCTTTAATAACATTCTCTCCCTTTATGTATGCTTAACCTTGAAAACCAGTTACAATGATACCCAGACGCTTTGACAGTAGCACGCCGCAGTGCGTTTGTAACACCACTATTACATATGTCATATTTCAGATTAAATGTTTGACGAATTGACTCCTTTTCGAGAGCTAGTCAAACACACATGTTCTCAGTACCACGTGATTGGAGAGGGCATCAGCAAGTCTGAATTTTGATGGGCAAGGAAATATTTATATATAGGAGTATGTCTGCAGTTTTTTTATCACAGAACTTAATTGTCATTATAATGAGAGTGCTCTGTAACATTTGACCATAGTCATAGCAACTTTGACCCCATGCTGTTATCAATACCTCCTGACCCTTTCCTGGTTCAGCTAAAGTGTGACCCTTCCCCCCCCCCTTTGAATTAAGACTGAGTCAACAGCTTTCCTAGGTTTAAGAGTGGAAGGCTTACAAAGGGCCGGTAGGGGGCAGCAAATTTTCAAAGTAGGTCTGATGTTTGTGTTGAAAAATGAAGTAAGGGACAGAAAGAGACAGAAAAATTGATTCAGTTAGTATGTTTTTTCCCCGGAGAACAACATTGATAAATATGTTTTAAAGCTGAATCAGAGTATTTAGCAACAATATGAAGAAAGCATGCTAATGCAAAATGCTTAACAGCTAGTCTCTTTGGATTCTCATCTTTTAGGAAGTTCTGAAAGCGTTCTGATATAACGGCACTCAGCAGCAATAGTGTACATATAACACCTTGTCTGATAGGATAGTTGGCAGTGCTTTCTGAAGCTCTCACACATCCCACTCCACTTCTCCTCAGACCTTGTGCTTATAGAAAACAGGCTTTAGTATTTTAAATATGTTTGTTGCTGTAGATATCAGGTTTAAAAAGCTGCTGCTCTGTTAAGCCTTATTCTAATAATGCTGACCCTGTTCTACAGCAAGCTGTCTTGAGTAGAGATTGGTCCACTTAGGGGTTCCATCAGTTCCATTTTCTTTAATCACAGTGTTTATTGCCTTCTTTCATCAAAACCAGGAGATGTTTTGCTGAAGTGGAAGTTGTAGTCATAGAACTCTGTAAGACCAGAAATACATTGCGCATTTAGGTTTTTCAGTAAGGAATTTGCTATCAAAACTTTGATGTGACTGCCTTTCACCAGCTTTTCTCTCACGTTCAACTCCCTTTTATGCTTGGTGGAGAGATGAGGACCTATTTCATATAATCCACAGTTTGTTTTGCATATTTACTCAATCATTTTGCAATACTGGCGATTGTACCTTAGAAGAATGTTTCTATTTTCTTTGCATCATATTCAGCATCAGGTTCGTTCTCTTTTGTTTGTTGCAGTAAGGCCCCTGTCTTCTGTTGTGCCTTCAGTCTCTTGTGGGTCTTCAGGTATTGGTGAAGATTGGTCTCAATTGCTGTAAAGGCAGTTTCTGATCAATGAAAACTGACTTGACCAATGTGTTGACTAGTACAGCGACCCCTGGTTCATTCTCGACTGCTGGTGAAGCACTAACCTCCACTTTCTTCATCTTCTTGGTGCTGCTCATCCTGTATGTAATGGTTATGTTAATGGTGTTTTTATTGGTAGACGTGCTTCCAGGAATGCACCCTTATGGATGAGTGTCCTCATTTTATTTGGTCCTGAGATCACATAAAATGACGACACTCTTTCACGCATATTGTATTGTTGGTTGCATTGTAGGACAGTAGAAAGTAAGCAGGTGTGAAGTGTTTAAGCCAGTTCATCGTAAGTTCTCCAGGAAGTGCAGATGACTGAAACCTTTGCCATAAATATATTCAACATGGTCAAACCAGGTGAGTGAGTCACTGATGACAACTCGAAGCAATTTCATAACTTACACTCTTTCTAACTCAGCCCTATTAAATGCAAAGAAAGCAACGTCTGGTTGCTTCTTTCAGATGGAAATGAGCATGTCTTCAGTTTCCTAGTATTTAGCACCATTTTGCTTCTTGTTGACCAGTCTTGACAGTGATCCAGGTGGGCTTTCATGTTTTCTGACTCATCTCTCCTAATGAAAGCAGTAGGTGAAGTGATGACAAACGTGAGGGTACTCAGTCTGAGTTTAAGTCATTAATGAGGATGGCGAACAGAAGAGGTCCTTACCAAGAGCCTTGGGGTACAGGGCCCCTCAGATGGATCAATTTGTTCTTCATCATTTTTAACACGTTCTTGTCGATCACTTAGAAGAGCAGCTAGCCAATGAATAATCACTGTTGGTAGACCAACATCTTTACACTTCAGTAGGTGTTTGGTGTGGTCAAAAGGACTGAAAGCCTTTTTATAGGCTAGCATGACCACATGCGATAGCAAGTGGATATCTGCTGCATCTGACCATCTTGCACCATATAAAGTAATGCCATGCCTTTTGAGACCTCCAAACTGGTTTGTGTCTGATAGTGATTCTATCAGGCTGAGAATCCATTTAATTAATGTGCTTTCCAATAGTTAAGACATCAAAGATGTTATTGAGATGGGCCATAAGTCTTTGTGAATTAATTGTGGTGGTCATTTTACATATACTAGTAGCATACAGTAGTTAAAGCCATTGTGGTTTTGGAACAAAGAAAGAACCTCTGCTGGTATGAAACTTTCCCACCTTCACAATTAATTTTAGCACTTCTTCCAGATGACAGCCAGGTCGGTCCTAAATGAACTGTCCAAACTACCAAGCAGGTAGGTAAAGGCCTCTATCACTATTACCTCAAGAGGATCACTTATTATTTAAAATGACATCGTAACACTAAAGAAAGCTGGAATCATTTCTCTTTGTCTTGTATCCCTGGGGTTCCTTTTACCCTTGATGATATGAAATTTGAATGCTTTCTTCTACTGCGATTGTCTATTGCCCTACGACACAATTTCCTCCATTTGTGTGCCCAGAAATCCACTTTCACTCAATCTCTCTGTCATTTCTGGGACAGAAATTCTTGTCATGCAATGTACTTTCCGAAGCTGTCCTAGAAAACGTGTTTTTTTTACATGCATTGCATGTCTTGTATTCTTCAGAATTGTAACATTTGGGTTGTAGAAGGCTACGGCAATGATGTATGTATAAAATACATTAACGTGTGGACTTCTATGCACACCTTACCTTGGCTACGGTACTCATTGCAGTAACATTTATCATTAGAAATTGGAACAATTGCAGAATTTGCGCTTGGTAGAGTTTCCCTGCATATACATTGCAATCGTTCAAACTGGTCAAGTGTGATATGTAGCATTGGACACACAGCATGGTAATGTCTTCAATTTCCAATGAGGGGAACATGCCCGCCTCCCTTAGTTTATGTTTATAGTCCTCAACTTGTTGGGACCTTACACAGATTGTTCCTTCTAACACTTTTAACAACTTTCATATTCAGATCTGCACATAACCGAATTTAGTATCTCAGTCTACAGTTGCTTACAATGGATCATTTGGCAGATATAAATATGTAGAACTTCCTGCTGCTCCACCATTGCAAAATTATCTGCAGCTATGTTAGGCATAAGTCTTGTGTCAGCTTGAAATGGCCGCTAAGTTACCGTTCTAACAATGTATTCATGTATGTGTAAAGTAAATTTACTTGTGGAGTTCATTTTGGTTCCTACCATTGAACATTTCCATCTGTGCAGCTTTCCAAACATATTTACAATGAATGATACATACAAATGAATATCATTGGAAATTTCTTCTACAGAGCTTAAGCAAGCTTTGATATTTTCCACAGAAGAGCCATAAGAAAATAGATAAAAATGGTGTTTTTATGTCCAGTTTTAAACCAGTTTTGACGCCCTTTACACTGCTGTTGTTTTTTTTTTTTACTTTATTTATAAATACTATATAGTCAGTGCATTTTGCTACCAATGTAGATTCAATTGTAAACTTTTTTTAGGACATTACATTGTAGTGCCCTCTTCTGATTGAATGCAATACTGACAAAATCTGACATTAAGGAAATATTATGACAGAATAAAAAAATAATTCATTCTGCAGTAGTATTTGTGTAGACATTCAACGGGTTCATTGACTATTACATGAATCCATGTTAAATAAGCCACGCTGAACAGATTTTTACTCTGCTTAGAAGAAAAAATGTTCTCTTTCCTTGCAGGCGAGAAAGGCATTTTATTTTGCTGACATCCATTGCATCTTTCACCATTATTCTACCATCTTTGGTCTGCGCAGCGATTTACAGAAATGGATAAGCTTACAATGCCATGCAATAAGATTAATACTGGACACTCCATAACGCATAGATATGTCTTTTTCTTTAAGCCGTCAAAGGTCAACAACCAGCTTGCATACAAATCCTTTGCCATGTGAGAAAAAAAACGTATGCATTCACACTTTACAATTGATTTTGCAGCCTACTAATGAAATATTTATATAAGGTGTTGACCAATTAGTTTAATAATAATTAAATTAAAAAAATAAGGTATGATAATTTAAGTAAGTCAATACTTCTGAACTTATTATTACATATCGGTTAATTACTATTATCAAAAACATTAATACCAATAAATATTCAATTGATATAACCATTTTTCACCAGATTCGTCTCCAAAATCATGAGAAAATATCAGCGAATGCAGAAGACGACGAGCACTGAGAATGAATGCATAATTTAAAAGTGCCTTCAATCTGGAAAGATATCTTATTGCTAACTTTGGTAATCTGATAAGAAAGAATATGACACCCTCTAAAGTAATTGCACATAACCTCAAAACAGAAGAGGGTAAACATAGGCTACCCCATAAAATTCCAGTCGAACAAAGGGAATGTGAAAATTGTGACAAAATAGGCGGCAAATTTACTGCTAAGTTCTTCAAATAAAATATGAGACTTGATGATGGGGAAAAAAACTATAATAAAGAAAAGTACTTTTATTATGATACTTGATGACGTGGAAGAAGCAGCAATCGTAGCAAAATTCTTGTATATTCGATATTGTTTTTTAGTATAAATTATCATTCATATCGTTTTGCATTTTACCTTTATATGATTGTACAAGATTGTATGTTTGTGTTGGGCAGATTGTCATGTATTTTTATGATGTATCCCACAAAATGTGTTGAGTCAGTCATTCTTTCTTTTACTCATTCCTTGTAGCCGTTGGGCTACAGATTTCTAACGTCATACTGAAATTAATCGGCACCAACCAACCGGCCATGAACCTTATCGTCTAAACATAGTATCTGGGTGCGTTGCTTCTGAGGGCATAAATGTTAACAAATTATGGCTGCAGATCTGGGCAATACACAAATGAAAGAATATGCAGCTAGCTGGCCAGAAAGATTCAAACAGCTCATAAAAAAAGAGTCTGCACAATGGCACATTCCAGGAAAATAACCGAGGCAGGCCCTGCTGAACAATTTCAACCGGGATTGACATTTGCTAAGGCCTTCTCTCTCATTAACTCACATAATGTCAACAGGAAACATATCTTCATCTTTTAAGTAGCAAAATCCCCACTTCTATATATTTGCAGAATACACTCAGAATTTGCGTATTCCCGAGTCTAAGTGAATACTGAAGAAAACACCTCAAGTGTAACAATTGTCTCACCTTGCAGGAGAACCTGATGCTGTTGTTCTAGATGGATGTGCCACTTTTGGGATTATCTACTGGCTTACCAAGCGCAATGTGCCTTGTCACAAGCTTTGTTTTACATGACACATAGAAACTGATTGGTTGCTCCATGGTACAAGTAACATTTAACTGTTATCAGGATTACATTATTAAAAGTGGTGCTATATGCTCTCGTTAACCACAGCCTTTTGAAAAACACCAGCTGTGCTTCAGCTCTCATCTTTGTACTGAATAGGTTTCTCAAACCATTACCAGGAACACAAAAACAACTCATTGATATAATTTCCCATGGCTTTGTCTCTAAAGTGGCACATTCTAATCTCTCACGTAGTCCAGGTGTTACTGGGAAAACACAATTACCTATAGATGTTTGTAACCCACTGTAGACCATAAGACATGACTTGAAGATCGTGTATGATGAGGCAGATGTCAGTATTTCTCAATGGGTTACTACCTACTTCTACTGCCCAACTTGAAATCATTACTGCCTACTCATGAAGTATTCCAGGATAATGCAATGAGGGCCCACTATAAGCTTGTGTATGGAGACTTGCCTTGTAGAAAGAACCTCCAAATCTGAACCAACTTAGATTTGGGTGGGGGAAAGGTGATCTTGTAAAGTGCGTCTGTTTAGTTCCTTTTCCAATTCAATTCAATTCATCTTGACTTAATGTCGGTTTGGTAATATTAGCATAGATGTTATTTTCACCAACAAAAAACAGAATAGAAAAAAGAAGAAAATACAAAATATACCAGTCGTAGAACATAGTTGAGAGTAGACTAGAGGTGACTAAAAACGTTGCATACAGCACATTGTTTACAAACGCAATACAAGAGTACCATGTTCATCATGGTACTCTTGGCTCAGGCAAACCTTAAAAAGTACAAATTCCACAAAATAAAACAGCAATATTTATTTTGAGAAAACGTAACTGGTGCCATGTGGGATTTGATGAATTGAACAGTTTATGTACACTGACAGAGTAAAAAAACTAAAATTGAATCATTTTTAAAGTTGTACATGGCACAACCATACAATATTTGTCTGAATATTTTAATGAAGATCAACACAAACATACGTATAATACCGGAAACAGTTCAACGAATGTCTATGTTTGCAACGTTACTGGCCTCGCAAAGAGCATCTTTTACTTCACAAAAATACAAGAATGAAATTCTCTACCAGAATGTGTGAAAACTTGTAACAGTTATCAAATTTCTAAAACAGCACATTGGCATTATACACTATTCATAATACAATTTAATGCCCCGGCTTGTTTCTCCTTCAGTTACACACTGGTGGTTGGTTTACCTATGATAAGCTGTCCAGAAAGGAAACATATTGGTTCAGGGTAAGTCAAATTGTTATTATCTGAACCTGTACCATAGCAATTTAGTAATTATGGTGCACTTGACAGGTATTCTTCTTTCAAAATGAAGCTCTGCGTTTATAAGCAAAACTTCATATATTTAGCTAATTCATCATTTGCCACGTTCATTTATTCTTTATTATGTGGGCAGTCTTTGCTGAATATTTCACTTAGACAAGGAGCCGCTAACTCAGAGAGACATGTACATGTAAAAGTCTCTGAAACATGTTAAGTAGTTACCCGCTGAAGACCCTCTAATTTATTTGGGCTGATACAGCCTGTGTCAAAATTTTACAGATGAACGTGTGCAATATGGACAATGGTAATTCCATATGTATATAGATTAGATAGGGACAGGTTAGCTTGTGGAGAGTAAAGAGTTCTGACTGCGGAATAGGGTAAAGACTACTAGGAAGTGCTTCTGGGCAAAAAGACAACAAGTAAAATAAACAGTTGCAACTAGACCACCTGTAAAAACCAAGGGAAATCCCAACAAGAACTGCAACAATGGACATCCTGCACCAGAAATGTAAAACAAACTCTGTGATGACACCTACCCCTCATACAATTAAGCTCTATTTAACTGCCAACCCTGAGTCAATGTATCAACTTAATGTTTCAGGTTTGTGACATTAGAGAAAATACTGTCAATTTTGAGTAAATGTGCATTTAGGCATGTCAGAAAACAATGAAAGTCATTAACATTTATGTCAAAAACATGTTATCAAAACAATTTTTTCTTAACAGGATTTTGAGTACAATTAGGCAAGCTTGTAACTGTCGTCAGTAGCTGCTTGCTACCTATAGCCCCTGGGGTTTGACCTAACAGAAAACAAGCTAGCCTAAAATGTCTGAAAGGTGAACATTAAAACAGAATGATGCCAAAAGATAAAGTTAAGTAGCAAAACAGACAAGTCTAAAAACTGCAAATTATTGTAGCCAAACTTTCTAATAATCTTTGGATATTAACAGCTAAATTATAGGACTAGTCAGAAAAGAATGAAAGTTATTTGTATTTAAGTCAAGAGAATGCAATGAAAATATTAAATTTCTCAACCAGATATCAAGCATAATAACGCATATGGTGTTGATGTAAAGAAACTTTAGTGTAAGTATAATAAAAGTGTAAAGATTCAATGTGCATCTACAGTTCTGCAATTGTTGAAGTGTCACATGCACAAGACTAGTACAGACTTTACTTTTGAATAGAAATTCCTAGTATACCTTTTCCCCGACACCTACCAAAATTATAGGTCAATGATACACTTTAAAATAAAACAATTTGAACTTCACTTGATCGTTTAGAACACGGGTATTTGTATTGCCTTGTTCACCTCCTGCAAATTATTGCCCGATGGCATCATGTAATTAACCCTTTCCAATTGTGTCCCTTCTAGAGTAGTAGCTATCAAGTATGCAACTCCAACTATGCCTGAGTTCCTGATAGTTGAGCCATACAACAGCGCATTGAATTGCCATTTTGAATATTTTTTTTTCTTTTCTTGCTGCACCCACATGTATCAGTCCCTGCATTTACTGTATCGGCACCACCGATAATGTGTTGGTACCAGTGCCACATGAACAAATACCACACATATTGGAACCACTATCGCAGGTGTCGATACCACTGTCACATACATCAGCACTGCTGTCACATGTGTCGATACCACTGTCACATATATCAGCACTGGTGTCACATGTGTCGATACCACTGTCACATGTATCAGCACTGCTGTCCCACGTGTCGATACCACTGTCACATGTATCGGTATTATTATCACATGACTGCCAATTTTCATATTTCACGTGCCAGACACAAGGGAAATTCCCTTTCAATAAAGCCCATTCTGCGAAATTACAACCGTATTATCCTCTGCAGTTTTAAAAAATGCATCAACCATCTTCAGCCTTTCAGTCACCTTTTCTCTCGCCTGATCGTTCATTACTTTATATTTGTCTTGTTCCAGGTCCGTATATTTCCGGTAGGCGTTATTTTCCCAGTTAAGTATCGTGCTAATGTATTTCTTCAGTGACTGAAAGAAACATAGCATGTTAAATCAATAAGAAGATCCCAGATAATTGGTATATAGCATGAATTATCGCGCACTTTTTTACAAAAAACAAAAAAACAAAAAAAAAAAAAAAAAAAAAACAAAAACGACCAAAAAACAAAAACAAAAAAACAAATTAAATAAAAAAAACAAAATTAAAAAAAAAAAAAAAACAAAACAAAAAAAAAATAAAAAAAAAAAAAAAAGCACCAGCAATTAATGTCACTCTGGGATGTTTAATCCTTTTGTATTAGATAAGTAGACGAACTAGCTAAGCAGCAACGTAAACATCTGGTAATTTCCAAAATTAACATTAGGTTAGTACTTTTTCAGATATTGTAACTCAATATTTCTTAACTTTTCAGATAGAAGAGTCATATATCTTTACGCAAACTATCCGCAACTTCTGAAAAGGAAATCCAAACCTTATCTTATGTATGTGTCATAGTTCTATGACAAAGTTCGAAATATATTATACAATATGATATAATTATACGACACCTTGACTATTTCTCCTGTTCTTTCATCAGAAACCCGATATGGGACCCTTCCTGCCCAAGGGCTCTTCATATCGCCTGTTGTCCCTCGAATGTCTATAGCTGACAAAAAACGAATCCCAGTTTGTTTGTTCGTTCATATGCCAACAGGACGCGAGACAAAAATTTAAGAACAGAAAGAATTAAGGGGCTAGTACACTTTATGACTTTCATGTACAAATATGTAATTATTGCATTTGCTTTTCATGTAAAACTATAAAAACCACATATTTTCTTAAAGAAATTATGATCTCTCAATTTAAATTTACTATTGAATTTTAGATTTAACTATTGCAATTATTACCACTGAATTCTAATGAAAAATTGCATAATTTACATAAAATAATAATATCATGTTTAAAAATTAACCTACAAGTCAGCTTGTGAGATCAAGCGAAAGCTAGCACCTGTTTCTAAAATACCGTATCTCAGATTTTTCAAAAGGGGCTTAGGCAGTTTGTTTAAAGATCATTGAAATTTGTGTAGAAATTTTTAAAATAAATCCTTTATGAAAAATTTGAGACCCGGTTTTGTAGCAAACAATATGCTCTGTCAATTTTAATTAAAAACCGATTCTCTATCAAGAAATGTGTTTGATTTAAAAAAAGTGTTTTTACTCAAAATATAAAAACGAATAATAGTAATTTAAAAATCAATGAAGATTTAACGGCTGAACAGATACAATGATTTGTTGCTGGTTTTACATTTGTCAAAATGTTTTCTTTCATACAATATATATTTTTTATGGGTTCCAATGAAAATTGTAGAATGTGCAATATAATGTGCAAAAAAACCTAGCGCTTTCTAATTTCATTGTTGTAAAGTGTTCTTGTCCCTTATAGTGGTGGAATGCATGTCAATTACAGGTTGAGGGCCTGAAAGTAATACCGTAATTTTGTGAAAGCCATAATGCAAACTGAATTTTCCATCTGGTATAATAGTGTAACCTTTAACACAAAGGTCACAGTTCATTGTAAGGTGTAGTGGGCCGTGTGTCACTCAGCAAAGTTGTTTGATGTGCAGGGAAAATCTATGGGGGATCAAATCACATGATGCACATCCTGATAAGATAATGACTAATATAATATGAGCGCATCTACATGTGATCAGCCTACGCTCCATCCCTCCTTGCCAGCTGTCATAAAATGGGGACTTAGCATGCTACCATTTTGAATCAATCAATAATCGTTAAATATTTGGCCCTGTAATTGTGTTAATACATAAGTGATAAAAAGCTTATTATATGCCTTGATCTGTATTATACTGTTGTTAACTTAGTTGGCTTGAAGTTCAAGGCTGATGTGGAGACAACTGAGATTGTACAGTAGATGATGCGGGCACGCATAAAACCACATGCTTAACTAGAAACACAAACATACATACGTACACACACACACACACACACACATATATATATATATATATATATATATATATATATATACATACATACATACATACATACATACATACATACATATATATATATATGCCATGAAGAAGTCTTCCCTCAAGTTATTTTATACCAAAATCGCTTCGAAAATTTAACGTGGCCAAGTATGAGTTCTCAGGGCACACAGACATAATGGCATGAAGGTAGACCTTTGGTTCACTTGTTAACCACCTGGTGACGCTGCAGTCGTTGAAAACCCTAAACTGTAGGGGACCGACGGTGCATCATCAATCAGATTCACTGATTGCTGGAATGTTGCCAAAATGAGGGTAAAGCTATAGGTTTCCCTTCTCGCCAACTGTCTGTTTGCCCTGTGGTGCACCCAATGATACATGACTGTAGTCATTACTTCCATACGCGAGTTTAGATAAAGAAACCTGAGAAAATGATTTCCATGGATAATGTATGTATGTATGTATGTATATATATATATATATATATATATATATATATATATATATATATATATATATATATATATATAAACGGGGAGTTAGCAAGCATTTTTATAATATGTGAAAGTTACCAAAGTCCTCTATATCGTTGGGAAATTCTATTTCAGATCCGATTAGATGAACATGCTTGGGAGTTCCTAGTGTGTCAACAGCCGCTCTAGCCCGGACAAAGTCCACATACGCATACTGTGCCTGCAACCGCAATTCCAGGAGTTCATCTCGCAGCTTGTGTAGATCCCGACAAAGACTGTCTCGTTGTTTAGATGATCTCGCCAAATGCCGTCCCTGAATACATTTATTTCAATACAAAGTAAGCACATCTTAAGCCGATTGATGTCATTCTGGTTTTCCAGATAGAATGTGAATGATAGGGTGGAATACTGTCAACTATTAATTTTGCTTATCCGCAGAAAAAAAATTTGGTTCTTGGCTGCAAGGACCATGCCAACAACGGCAGCGCTGCTAAATCAGGCGGCATGTCGAAAGTGTATTTGTAGACAGGGGAATGATGCAAACATAAAACATTTTTCATGGTGCACTTTACATTTATCTTGCTTGTTTTGCGTTCAAATGAAGGAACACTTTAAATGTTCAGGTGAAACAGGAATCGTCAGACGATGTCCCTTCAAAAACCATGCCACAATGGATTACTCCACTGGCCCTGCACAACACAGATAGGCGTAAAACTAGAAAAGAAGATTGGCTTCATAGCAAATCTGTCTGTGTGACTTCAAAAGTTGTAAATATTAAATGCTAAAACTTTTCCTTTGGTACCTGACATGACATTAAGCTTATGGCTGGATGCAAATTTCAAAGTCCAAATGATCTTGACCTTTCACCTTTACAGGTCACATGTTATGTGCACAGTGTTACAATACCCACAATTTAAGCGCAACATGAACCAAATCGGATGAAAATAGACCAAGTTATGACAAGATGAAACCTTCAAAGGTCCAAATGACCTTGACCTTTGACCTTAGGAGGTCAGATGTAAGTTTCAAAAATGTGCAGTGTACTATGGTTACAGTTTGAGCCCAACATGATCAAAATTGGATAAAAATTGGCCAATATATGGCTAGAAAAAACCACCCCAAAATTTACCTTTGCCTTTGAAATGACCTTTGACCTTGAGATTACTTCTACCTGAAGTGAATCTTGACCTCAAAAATGACATTTTGGCTTAAGATAGACCTTTGACCTTGACATGACCTTGACATTTGAGATGACCTTTACTTTGCTATGATCGAACTCCTAAACACTCGGAACCACATCTGCTATAGTACATAAGATATTGAAGATTTAAAACTTTAACCAGCCTTCATTTGCATAATTTTGAAAAGCATGACCTTTCAGGAGGTAGGCAGTCCCTCTCACCCCCACCCCCCTCCCCACCCCAACTTGCTACAAGACCCAAACCTTCCAAAGCATACACTTAGCATGCATGGAATGAAAGCTGTGAGACAGGTTCAAGCTAATTAATTATGAATGCAAAACGGTTGCCTGGCACCATGGAGGTCAAGCAATAGGTCAAACAGCAGGCAGTTCAAGGCTTGTATGTGGATTGTGGAGAAAGTTGGTGAAATTAGCATATATAAAATTCCCCAGGTTTCGTTTGTATGCTACTGGATGTGCCAGTTGTCTCAAACCTATATGTGTAAGTTAGAACTTTGTGTCTATCTCCAATAGTTTCAGAGATAGGGAGCTTTTAAAATTTTAATTACCCCTCATTTGCATAATTTTAATCATCGTGACTACTCCAAGTCAAGTGCCTAATTTCACTGGTAGGTCTGTCACCGTGGCAAAATATCTGGGTTGGCACCCAGACATAAAAACTGGCTCTTCAATCAACAGTACGCATGTACATAATGATATTTTATCGAAACCCCATGATGATGAAATAAATGTACGAGTAAATAAATCGAAATAAGCATAAACGTAAACACACACACAAAAACAACATACAAAAAAGCGACACGAAACTCAGGTTGGAAGGAAAAATGAAACTCACTGAGAAAATAACTACAAAATAATAACTAGCTAACTAAGCAAAGTGTACAGACAAGTCTACCAAGCTAACTGCATAATGTATACAGATAGGAGTAAATACAATCAAACACCATCCAGAAAAATGGGATGAAGAGGTGGGATCAGAAGACCATACCCATCACCCATCCCCTGACCTCGACGGGCCGTGGGCCCGCCCCACCGAAGCAAGGCAACACAACTTTAGTTGCCAAGCTTGATGTCAATGGGCCCCGGAGGGCCGCTACCATGATGTCATGCTTTGAAACCAGGTTGTCGCTGTCGCCATTTGACAGATCAAATAATGAATAATGTTTTCCATACTTCAAAGGCTCTTTTGTTCATGTGATTGGCAAATAATTGATAGACAACCTCACCAAATGTTAAGGGACGATGTTCACTGCGTTTTGTACAAATATCAGCTGAAATGGAGCAAACAGTATTGTTTCAGAGGCAAATGATAAACATCAAAGGCCTTAAACGTTGTTTCCTCTGAAAGGATAAAAGGACAAGAACCCCGCCAAAATAGTTATTCCAAGAAAACGGCTTCGTGAAATTGAATCCGGCTAACGGCTCTCGATTCTGTGATGTCTGAACTGCAAAAACAATTTAGCGATTATCAAGTTTCCTACTTTGAAAAACTGAGCCAAACATAAATAATCGCAGGATTGTTTTTGTTGCCAATGTGTCAGAATTAACATTCAAGTCATTAATTAGTGGCTTATATTGACAGTCATGGGGTGGATGTTTTGCAGTCAACTTTCAATTGTTTATTCAACAATTAAAATCACAGGCACCCAAATACGGGACATGATAATTCTTTGTAGTGTGACGATTGCACACATATATAATTTGTTAACCTAACGCAAATACATTTTGAGCAAGTATCGATTAAAGTAGGATTCATTTTTGGTGTCTTACTTGTCCTTAACAAAGCAGTAAATGGATATATCCGATGCTTGCAGCAAGGATCGAAAACAATGAAAGAGGAACACATAATCTTTTCCGTCAGGTGTAACCCCCCCAGGGGCTATCGGTAGCAATCAGCAGCCGACGACAGTTACAAGTTTGCCTAATTGTACTTAAATCGTGTTAAGAAAAAATATGTTTTGATAACATGTTTTTGACATAAAAGCTAATGACTTTCATTCTTTCCTGGCATGCCTCAATGCACATTTACTCAGTATGAAAACAATTCTCAAAATTTACAGTATTTTCTCAAATGTCACAAACCTGACACATTACGTTGAAATATTGTCTCAGTGTTGGCAGTGAAATAGAGCTGAATTGTTTGGAGACTTTCAAAGTGAGGAGTAGGTGTCATCATGGGGTTTGTTTTACATTGCTGGTGCAGGATGTACATTGTTGCAATGTTTGTTAAGATTTTCCTTGTTTTGTACAGGTGGTCTAGCAGCAACTGTTTATTTTACAATCACTGGGCTGAATATAAGGCCCAATTTGTTTCTACTTCAGTTATACACTGGCAGGTGGTTTAACTACGATAAGCTATCCAGCTGGAAAGGTACACACTGGTTTAGGGTGAGTCAAATTGTTCTTATCTGAACCTGTACTATTCAAATTTGGCAATTATGTTTTGTTTGACAGGTTTGTTTTCTTTCATAATGAAGCTCTGCATTTATAAGCAAAACTCCACATATTTAGCTTATTCATCATTTTCCAAGTTCATATTTATTCTTTATTGTGTGGGTTGTCTTTGCTTAATATTTAGCGTAGACCAGGAACCGCTACTCAGAGAGACATATACGGCTAAAGACTCCTAGGCATGTTCTGAGGACCCTTTAATTTATTAGAGCTAATACACCCTATGTCAAATTCTACAGAAGGACATGTGCAATATAGAAAATAGTACTTCCATATGTAAATAGGTTAGATGGTGACAGGATAGCTTATGGAGAGAAAAGAGTTCGAACTGCGATAGGGGAATGACTACTAGGAAGTGTTCTGGATAAAAAAAACACAAAATAATAGCTTAGAGAACAATATATATGCATAACAAACAGCTGATGCCTTGCAGATACAGACTTGTTACCAACACAAAATAGTACTTGAGTCTGGTTAGCCCAGTCAAGACTTTGCCAGGTAGAAATGACGTGCAAAGTGACAGATGAGCTGACTCAAATTAAGCAAGCGTTTTTGTTGGGTGACAATGAAAAGAAGAAAGGACAAGACTTGGCCTTAGGTCTATTTAAAGTTTCCTGGGAACGTTGAGATGAATGCACACCTTCATTGGATGTCCAAATAATATTGCATCAGAGGAGCAGAACGACTAGGCTGCGTATTGGACGAACAAGGCTTAGATATACAGAAATACAAACCAGACTTTTTCGGGTGTATTATCACAATATCACAGTTCATTTTATTTCAGCAGGCTTATACTATTAACACAGTGAATTCCCTTCGAGTCACCCTGGCTGACACTGTATGTTAGGCTGGTGTTTGGAGCTGTTTCTCTACCCTTTCAACATAAAAAATGGAGCGTTTAAGCCTTTATTTCTCTGCTGCTTTGGTCAAAGTATAAATATGTTATCAATGATTGTTCTTGTAGAGACCCTGGACAACGAAGAAGTAAATATGCCCATTGGTTTGACATGGTGTGTTATAATTATGAAGCTCTGTGGTCAAAACGATGCGTGATTACAGAGTACGGTGAAATGGCCTGCAGGTGAAGTTAATTATCCAATGAAGAGCTGAGAATAGTTGGCCTGCAGATAATGTCAAGATTTGGCCAGGAAGAGGGTTCGTTATTGAGCTCCACATCGAGTTTAACTCTCTCAGTGCTAACTGCGACTACAGTCGAACAATTTAAAATGGCATATTTGGAGTACTATATGCATTAATAAGTACACTTACCTCTTCAACACCATTTCCAAGACCTCTTGTCTGGGCATAATGCCTGAGAAATCACGTTGAGTTGTTTACTCACTAAATCCTCAAATGGTTCCTGTGGCGCCATCTCTTCGTCCATGTGGAACTAATGGTAACATCAAGTCAGGTGCACATGCACCCCGTATCATCCTTCCTCTTTTGGAGATGGTCATTTGACATCAGCTGTAAGAGGAAGTGGCATTGGTCTGGTGGGCTTCTCTGGTGGTCGACAGGTGAGTGTACTTACTAATACTTGTATTAGTCCAAATATCCCGTAGTTACGTAACGCTACCTCTCGACCACCATTACTGATACACAAACGTACTGATTTCGGGGTAATCGTCACAGCAGTTTGGATGGAACCATTGGTCCATGTGAGGAGGCAATGTCTGTGGAGAAAACATCAGAGCTACATGGAGATGAGGTCGCCGACAGCAGAATCCCAAATAAACCAGAAACCCTCCTTACCGACCAGCATGGGACGGCACTGAACCCCCTTGTGATCCCCTACCAACATGACAAAAGTCTGCCTGGTGGGTTCATGTTATCGGTTTCAGCTCCATTGGGCCTGGAGATCTAACATGATCTAGTCATAATACTGGCAGGTGCCAGGGGGCAGAATATGGTTCTGTGGCCAGCATTATCTGTGTCAAACCGACAACAGGCCAGGATGTCGTGACAAACTACCTGATACTGTTCAAGATTAGGTATACTAGACAAGAAACCCTAAAAGGCCCACTAAGAAATGCATGGACCTATAAGTTTGCATTGGATTCAACCACAAGAGCAACAAAAGCTGGAACACACTGGCAGCTCGGGTGGGATCCGGAAAGCTTAATGAGCAATTATTGGAAGCTAAGCAAAGGAGCTGGTTATGCCCGCAAAGGTGACCTCCAAGAGTCAGGAACGCTGAAGTTCCAAACTATTTCCCTCTACCAGAAGATTTGCCTTTCCTGGATTGCTGTCCTTCCTTCTCAGATCATCGCACCATCGAGAAAATACAAGTGGAGGGACAGGTAGACAGGGTCTGGAAGTATCATGCTTGGGGACGGAGGTGACCAAGGATGACAAGGCCAGAGCAGAGTCGGTCACTGCCTTGGAGCACGCTTGGTCTGCAGAGTGGGCCTGAAGGTCCTGCTCTCTGCAGACCACTTTCACCATCTCTCCTCCAAACAGAGTTCCAGAGAAGTGGGGCCCTGTGCAGGCTATCTTATAGATTGGGTCAGGCACCCTTTGATCCTGGGGGTAGGCATCCCTCCGTAACAAACTAAGGTTCCCCTCTAGCATGCAAGCAGTCCACACCCTGTGATCAACAATTCACGACAATATAGTCATGAAGAATGATGCCTGGTCTAACCAGTCTTGTGCGACCTCTGTCAATTGAATGGAGACCTTGAGGTCATCAAGGAGAGACCACAAAGTGGCTAACAACACATCAAAGTAGGACGCTGCAAGAACGGGGCCTTAGGCATCTTTCTGCATCCACTTGTAGGACTCTGGGGATGCAGCAGTGAACCCCACAGGAATATCTACTCTGGCACAGACAACCACCTCCCCTGGATACCATCTTAGGAAAGAGTTGCCCATGCTTCAGGTAGCCAGACATCGGTGGCTCGACAACCCATGTGCCACGAGTCTTAGCTATGAGCTGGTCATAGAACTCAGCATCGAAGGGTAAAAAGGATATGGGCATACGTTGATGCGTGTTCTCAAGAGACAAGCCCTGGCAGGACAGCACAACAGCACCTGATCTCTTCCTGCTGGCAGTACCTCAGCTTGGTCACCAACCAGGCTATGAATAAGAGCTTTGACATGGTCTCAGCAGGTGCAGGTGCCATGTCTATGATGGCAGGGGCTAAAGCCTCTGCAGAGCCCATGGTAACCAGCTCTCAGTGCCTGTCAGAGCGCAAACAGAGTGAACGACAAGCCCTTGACCTAGGTTGAGATCCGGTGAAAGACATATCTAACATCAGCACGTCATCCTCTGCCTCAGTGTCCAGATCTGAAGACTCCTGACTTGGGAGGGGAGCCCAAATGCCCAAGGCCTCATCGAACAATGTATTGTCCTAGGGCAATGAAGCTGCTGCCTGTGGCAGCAGGGGTTCTGTCACCACGCCAGCTGTAGAGGTAGTGAGCACCTCTGCAGGAGTAGTCACCGCCACAGACGCCACCTTCACTTGCTTTTCCCATGAGGTGAGTGTGACAGAAGGCAAGGGGGACACACATGGCGAGATCTAGGTGGCTGCAGAGGGGTCTGACTATCCTGGACCTCAGCGGCCACCAAATGAGAAGCCTGCGGGCAGGAGGGGTCAGGAAGGAGTTCAGAGAACTCTCAGCCCTGAGGTCCCAGCTAGAGCTGGCTTAAGGCAGAAGCAGCGAGCTGGAGCTGCTCTGCTGACTGAGTCTGCTCAGACTTGGCAAAAGTTGTGGTGGCCAATGCCGTGTCTTGGCAGAACTCTTCGAAGCAGAGTCTAAAGAAGAAACAGTCTGCTGAGAGGGAGCAAACAATGAAGGCAACATCTCAGTTAGCTGTATCATACTCTGTGACATGGCCTCCAAAGCAGGGACAGCCTTTGGATCGGTGCCAAGAGCAGATGCAGAAGTCGGTTGGGGCAAAGTCTTTGGCATGGGATCTCCAGGAGGAGATCTCTTGCTACTGGACTTTCAACTCCAACCTTTTTTAACCTTCTCCCAAAGGGTATCTGGAGAAGAATCGTATGCCTTATGGGACTGAGGATGAGCTGAAGCAAGTCTATGCTCTTTCTCGTCAGACACATGAGACCTATGAGAATGTGGAGAAGCCGGAGCAAGTCTATGCTTTTTCTCATGGGGAGTCATCGGCTAGAACTCAATGGAGTCAGACATTTCAGTGTGGCATTTGGTGGCTCTTGCGACCTGACGCCTATGCCTACCATGATCCGAGTTTCTCCGTGCCTGTTCACAGAGCAACCATTTGTCCTCTCCCCAGTCCTGACAGCATTTATAAGTTTGCCTTCACAAGGAAACTTGGCCCAACTGCAGGAGACAACCATAGCAGTGTGGATGGTCATCCCAAGCCACCATGTATAGGTTCCGGGTTCTTTTGTCTCAACAAGGACGAGGATGCAGATAAAGTGGTATCCAGATCAACACCTACATAAGGAAGCAATAGCTTGGTATGCACTGCTTTCCCTCTCTCTGTGTTCTGTTTGCCGGGAAGCCATCTTGAAAAATCTAAGTACTAGTCAAAGGACCACCTTTGCACTTACTATTTCAGTGGTATATGATCACAGAAATCAGCAATCTAGGTATTTGTAGATTATCGGACTGCTGAGAACAGATTTTCTGCAGAAAGGAGCATGCGTAGGAAAAAAAACAGTGAGTATGAGCAAAAGTTCATGGAGCTTTAACTCGCAAGGCAAGCCAATAATGGCGCCCAAAAGAGGAAGGAAGATACGGGGTGCATGTGCACTTGACGTCACCATTAGTTCCACATGGACCAAGAAATGGTGCCACATAGGAGCGTCAGGTTTCAGGATCATGTGAGTAAGCAACAAAACTCTATTTCTTGGGCGTTATGCCCAGACACAGAGGTCTTGGCAATGGTGGTCAAGAGATAACCTTACATAATTAATGCAAACCGGTCTGTATCACTTTTAGGGTACAAGGTTCAGGTTTCCTGTGAAGATACCTTTCATTCAAGCTACAGCTTGTAGTTACATAAATTATGATAGTCTAAGTCAACAACATTTCTTGGCACACTTTGAGCGGTTTGTGCCCAAAACACACTGAAAAGGGCTGTTGACTGTCTAAAAAGTGTCACTGAAAGGGTTCCAGGACCTGCTGGCAGCACATTTGATATCATCAATGATAGTCAACCTATCTAGGCACAGGGATCACTGCAGCTCTTTGTGCACTTTTGGAAAGAGAATCGTTTTCTTTCCACAGAATGATATCGACAACACTGCCGTGATACATGCAGCGTCACAGCATCAAAGTAGACATAGGCTAGCGGCAAATGTTTCAAAAGTGCCCTAAAAATAGGTGCAACCCCAACCAAAGGTATAACAAAAAACAACCTATATCAAAATGTGCGCACATGTCTCCTCTTTACAGTAAAAATAGGTTGTGGAGTCCGAAAAGCGTTTTATGGTATGTTTACACGCCCGTTTCTATGGCAACCTCTATTTTTCGTGGAAAATGACTTCTTTTCACTAATTTTTTAATATCTGCCTTTGTTTTAAGGATAAGGACTCCAAATTTCATCAAAAGGTAGCACTAACCTTACTCTTTCAACAGGCATAAACCTTGAAAAAATTTATTTGATTAACATCATTATTATTATAATTATATGCAAAATTTTGTCATCTATTTGGCAATATAAATACCTCTATTTGTTGATGTTGTTTGCTGCAGTTGCCAAATTACCAAAAATGGGGATAAATGTTAAATAATGAAGGTAATATATTTCCAGGGATATACTAATACCAAATTTACTGGAGTATATGAAGTGAACACCATTACATGTATGCAAATTAGGCTTCAAATGTTGGCGTTTTTGAAGCCATTCTAGAGATGTATATCACACATTATGTGCAGTACCAATGCAAAAAGCTACATTTCCTTGAAAAGTGCTTCAAAGCATATAGAACATAGAATCCCAAGCCGCTACTCATAGAGACATGTACGGATAAATGGCTCCGAAACATGTTGAGTAGTTACCGCCGAAGACCATTTCATTTATTTTGGCTAGCTTGTCTAAGCTAAATTCAGCAAAGACAACCCGCATAATACTGAATAAATATGAACGTGGCAATTGATGAATTAGCTAAATACGTGAAGTTTTGCTTATAAATGCAGAGCTTCATATGAAAACAGAATACCTGTCAAACAAATCATACTTACCAATTTGCATAGAACAGGTTCAGATAAGAACAATTTGACTTACCCCTGAACCAATATGTACCCATTCTAGCTGGACAGCTTATCCTAGTTAAACCATCCGTCAATGTTTAACTGAAGTGGAAACAAGCTGGGGCATTATATTCAGTTCCAGTGATTGTAAAATGAACAGTTGCAGCTAGACCACCTGTATAAACCAAGGGAAATCCAAACAAGGACTGCAACAATGTACACCCTGCACCAGAGATGTAAAACAAACTCCATGACGACACCTACTCCTCAAACAATTAAGCTCTATTTCACTGCCAACCCTGAGTCAATGTGTCAACGTAATGTGTCAGGTTTGTGACATTTGAGAAAATACTGTCAATATTGAGTAGTTTTTAAAATTAAATAAAGTAAAGTAAATGTGCATTTAGGCATATCAGAAAAGAATGAAAGTCATAAGCATATATGCCAAAAACATGCTATCAAAACAATTTTTCTTTACAGGATTTTAAGTACAATTACAAAACCCCATGATGACAACTACTCCTCACTTTAAAATGTCCCAAACAATAAAGCTCTGCTTCACTGCCAACCCTGAGGCAATGTTTCAATATAATGGCCAGCTTTGTGACATTTGAGTAAATACTGTCAATTTTAGTTTTTTTTAGTTTGAGTAAATGTGTACTAAGGCATGTCAGAAAAGAATGAAAGTCGTTAGCACTGAAATCAAAAACATGTTATCAAAACATAATTTTTCTTAACCTGATACTAAGAACAATTAGGCAAACATGTAACTTCCGAAGGCCGCTTCTTGCTACCTGTAGCCCCTGGGGGTTTACCTAACAGAAAACATGTAAGCCTAAAATGTCTGAAAGTGAATATTAAAACAGAAAGATGCCAAAAGATAAAGTTAA
>OZ026628.1:80475910-80543410 GCA_964020975.1 Hermodice carunculata | reverse complement strand
TTGTTGGGACAGCAACATCCGGGATTTCGGGTATCTCTGCACCACGTCTTTGTTTAAAAAAAGCCTGGTTTGCCTTGCACAACGCCGTGATTCGCTTCGCAGCCCGCAAGGTTGGCGTCCTAAAGGAATGCTCCTGGCAAGTAAATGGGTCTTTATCACTATTGTACCCCCATGTTTTAAGTGTTTAGAACATGACACCAGCGTTTTTAAATTGCCTAATTAGCTTGGGCGAGTTGTAAAATATCGTGTTTCTAAATATTCAAAGGAACTTTTCTTTACAATATAATGACCCGCAATATACAAGAGTCGAGACTAATGAATACCCGATAAAGCCAGCTTTAGACTTCCAAAAGTCTGCCACATTTTCCCCAGAGCCTAACGGAGGTAATATTTGATGCGTTATCATGGAAACTTTAAAACGGATATGTTTAAGAACAACACCCAAAGTGAATAAACATCAGGACGCGCTTTCTTTACTCAGCAGTGTATTATACGTTTGGTGTGTTCGAATCTATGACATCCTAAAAAGAAAAACTAATGAGAGGATTGTGAATGGTCCTGTATTCAGCGCGACCTTGGATATACAACCTGTGAACTCGTAAAGTTAAGGAGCCATCGGTGGCTTTAATGAAAAGAGACAGGGTTCGCTGCTGCCGAAATATAAGGGAAAATGTTGTTTCACCTCCTAATATCACTCAACCTTAAAGTTAACAACACCAAAAGGTACCCCATGGGTACTTTTCTTTTAGTATTCAATAGTAATCATGCACCCAGGATCACTGTTATCGAAATATAAGCCAAAGTATCAAATTTGCTACTATTCATATTATATTGCCTAATAAGATTCTAAAATACAAGTACATATGCCTTTATTGATTTTTCTTAATTTTGATATTTCGTTGAAAATAAAAAATGACAGCAGTACCATGTAGTAAACATAGTTGTAAGACCAGGCGCTGTATGTAAGTGTGGGATGGTTTATTATTTTATTATTCAATTTTGCTAGGCCTAATCATGAGTGTTAGGTGTAGTTTCATCATATTTATGTCATGTGGGCTACGTTTTAAGTAGGCCTATTAATTAAGGAACATCATATTCGCTTTATTCCGTAATACATCAGCTCGGGATGTTTGTATGTATTGGAAATGCAAACATGGTGCCGCCAGTTAGCAGAATGACTTGTCCGGGGATTAAGGGCACCGAAACAAGTCTTGCGCTGGTTCCCCGCTGATGACCCGATTTTTTAAAGGCTAATAGTGCCTAAAACTTTCTTCTAAATTTCTAATTTTATGAATATGATTCGTTCCTTTCACAAATTAATTTGCTATTATGATTTAGAACAATGCAGGTTTTCAGTGAATGGTACGGAATAGGACTTTGCTCTCAGAATATCGGACTTGATAGTGTTCAAACGGTACATGGGCTTACAGAATTAGGTTTGTTAAGTTTCTCTTTGTATTAAATAGTAGTGGCAGCTTGAGTTTAAATAGAATCCAAAATACACTTTGGAAGAATAAGTCGAAAAAGCAACAACAAAAACAACAATAACAACAACAACAACAACAACAACAACAACAACAACAACAACAACAACAAAAGGGGGGGGGAATTCGTGAAAAAGTTAGAAAAAAAACAAAGAATCAACGTTCCACCTGTCGGGCCAATTAGGTCGACGGGTAAGCAGAAGTGCCCCTGTTCAATTTTTTAAACAATTTGTCAAAGACCCTAGGAGGAATTTTTGAAAGATTTATCAAAAAAGGAACAACAACGAAAATATCATACAAAAAATACAAAATCCACAGGAGTATTTCATTTGTTCGAAATTAAAAGAGACACACCTTGGATACATCCCCACCAACTTTGGTTTAAACATATTTATCGCAAAAACAATTGGCCAACAGGCGATGCCTATATGAAGGCCTCTTGTACATAAACAGACACACAACAAGTAAATGGATAACATCTAGATAACGAATAGATACCAAACAGGACATTACGGACTGTGGTAAGAAGGAAGGGGAGGGTAAGCCAGTCTGTGAGCATTACGTAAATTGGTAACAAGAGTCAAACATTAAATCATCCAGTTGCTTATATGTAATAGTGGACAGCATTAAAAATTTCCATATTCTTTGAGTTCATTTTTGTTGATGTTCCAAACAGAATTGTTTTTATGTTGAATGAAGCTAAAGGTGTAATTTTTGTCTGTAGGTCATTTCTTTGCAAGACATATTTGTTACACTGGAAGAAAAAATGAAAGGCATCCTCAGACAAGTCTCCACAGGAACAGAGTGGAGATTCTACCAAACCCATCTTGAATAGATCACTATTCAACTGGCTGCAGCCCATTCTCAATTTGGCATGGATTATTCCGATTTTCCTGTCACCAAAGTTGAATAGTTCATTGCTTTTAGGCTTTGATTGATTTAATTTTTTCTTGAATTCATCCAGATGTTCGGAAGTTTTGGTAGAATATGGAAGAAGGTTCCATTCTCGAATAGTAGCCGGAAAGAAAAAAATATAGAAAATGTTTGTTCGAGCATAGAAGGAAGTGATGTCATGTCTTGATCTAATGTTGTATCTAGTTCGTTCTGAAACTGTTGGTGGTATTAAATTCTGCAGATATGCTGGAGTAAGTCCATTAATTATTTTGTACATCAGTATCAGTTTGTGCTTCCGTCTACGTTCGGCGAGGGTTTCCCATCCCGTTTCAGCGTACAGTTTAAAGTGACTTGTATGACTTAAAGCTCCTGTAACTACTCTGGCTGCAGCCAACTGAATACTTTCGAAAAGATCTCGGTCCGATTGTGTGCACCCATCCCAGACCACACTAGCATATTCCATAGTAGGTCTAATGAAAGAGAAATACAGTGATTCGAGGGCACGTCTGTTTAGTTTAAATTATAAACATTTCAAAATACCTATCAATTTAGTTAATATATGGTTTACGTGGGCAGACCAGGAAAGATCTGAAGAAAGTATGACTCCAAGGTGTTTATGTTGTTCGACTCTATCTATAACTGCTTTTTCAAATACTAAATTGGGATGATCAACAGGATTTTTCTTCTTACTAGCTAAAAGTGTTTTAGTTTTAGCAGGGTTAAATGACACTAGCCACTTATTTGACCAGTCCGATACTGAAGCGAGGTCTTGATTTAACATGATTGAGCTTTGAACAGGGTCATCGACTTTGACGTAAAGGGTGGTATCGTCAGCAAATAGTCTAATTTCGGATTGCACAATATTTGTAATGTCATTGACATATATGAGGAACATTAGAGGACCTAATACTGAGCCTTGCGGGACACCTGCTTCGATACTTCCCCACGCAGACGCTTTGCCACGAATAACAACACGTTGAGAGCGATCGTGAAGATAACTGTTTACCCATTGAAGTAGGGGACCCCTTATTCCTGCCTTCTTCATTTTGTATATCAAACCCGGGTGATGTACTTTATCGAATGCTTTGGTAATATCGCAAAAAACAACACGTACTTCTTTTTGTAGATCAATAGCTTTGGAAAATTCATGGTATAAATATACTAACTGGTTCACAGTTCCATCACCGGGGATGAAACCAGATTGTCTTTCTGATAAAAAGTGATTGTCTCGTTGAAAATTGAATATGTTTTTAAAGACAGCACGTTCGAAAACTTTACTAACAGAACTTAGGAGTGATATTGGCCTATAGCTTTTGCAGAATTCAGGTGGTCCACCTTTAGAGATTGGCGAAACGTTCGCTTTTTTCCATTCACTGGGGAAAACAGAATGTGATAGAGAAAGATTAAATAGTTTCGTCAGGGAACAAGAAATGATCGGCGCAACCTCTTTTAACAAGAGGGGGCTAACACCGTCGGGCCCACAAGCTTTGTCAGTTTTCAAAGAATTTCAGTGTATCTGAAACAGTGTCCTCAGTCAGTTCAATATATTCTAGGGTACTTTGCTAATGAGGCAATTCGATAGGCAATGTGAAGGATGCTGCATCAACGCGACACTGTCGTAGAAAATACTCATTAAGAACATTAGCTTTCGCTGCATTATCTGAAATCACAAAATTGTCGGTAAATAAAGCAGGGATTAAAGAATCAGATTTTCCAGACATAAAATATTTGACCATCCTCCACCAATTTTTGCTTTTAAATTTCCCCTCGTTAACAACCCTACATTGTTTTTGGTGGTATTCAGCCTCAGCTAAACGTAGATCACTAATGTATGCATTTCGCAAATCGCGAAAGTATTTCCATAGGTGCGAATTTTCTTTCGAGGCTTTAGCTCTCTCATGAATCCTACTGACTTTGCGTTTTTGTGCACGTAATTTGGAGGTATACCAAGGAGCATCATTTGGTCTTATTGTCACTGTGTTGTTCGGAATACAGTGTCGAGCAACGTTTAAGAAGGACTCGGTCCACATGCGGCAAGCTATGTTTATGTCAGTATCGAAGCAGATGTCCCAATCAACCTGGTTTAATTCGTCTCGAAATACGTCAAAATCAGCTTTAGAGTATTGCCAGACAAATCTATCAAAAGTGAAGTCTTAATTCTGAATAGTAAATTGGCTGCTATTTTGCAGTGGTCATTTTGTGCGACAGGTGGCAGCACAGATGTTGACCTTATAAACTGAGGTATGTTACTTATTATTTGATCAAGACACGATGATGTTTTCTCGGTTATCCTAGTCGGCTCAGTAATATGAATTTTCAAATTGTTATGGAGTGCGAGATTTGCAAGCTTCTTCCCATGGGATGTTTTGGGATCAGCGCTTAGGTCGCCTGTTAAAACAACATTACAAATATTTGAGTTTAACGCCAAGTCTAAGTTCAGCTGGAGCTCATCCCAAAAAGCCACAGTAGAGTTGGCGGTCTATATAACACAACTAGTAGGAATTTATTGTTGTGTAATAGAACCTCCACCCACATTATTTCCAGATTCGTATTTTCGAGGTCGGTTCGCCTTTTAACAACTAAAGCGTGCGAGGCACAGACAGCTACACCTCCACCTGGACCGCACCCTCGGTCACGTCGCATAATAGGGTGGAAACCAGGTAAATTAAGATTATCGGAGTCTTGGCCAGGAGCAAGAAATGTTTCGGAAAGGGTTATTATATCAAAAGACTGTGCCAGGGAGGTTTTAATACAGGGAAGTTTGTCTTCCAAAAGACTGCGAATATTAGTGTGACAGATATTCAAATCTGCATATTGACTAGTGGGGCCTGGGTGTGGATACACATCACCGCACAAAATTAGCAATATAAAATGTAAAATGGCAAAGACATCTGTAACAGCCTCCATTACACTGTGGCATTTTGATATAAAAATAATTTTCTGTAGTGTTACCTGCTTACAAACAGTATATATATATAGATTTCCTGCATACTATACAGGACTATACCTAGGCTACAGAGGATGTAGCAATAAAGTACAACATACACCACTATATCGAGTGTTGCAAACATTTCCACAAGATAAAAAAGTTCGAACCAAAATTTAGTGGAGGTATTTAGTGTTCTAATAATATTCAGATATGCCATGTGGAGTATAAATTTTTGGACTGTTTTTCGACTATTCTTAATATGTTTACAGGAAAATAACGCGATTCTTATTAAATAAAAATAGATGTGTGCTATCAGCCTTTCCTGACTTGAAGGAGAAAACAGACTTCCACACGGTATCATTGTACGATGATAGCATAGAAATGTGGTAACACATTCAAAGATTGGGCTGTATCCTGAAAGGTCGTAAAACGCATAAAGTATAAGTAGGATGTACCACAAATTGTGACTGAAGTGTAAATATGTGATTATATACTGGCATCCTTTATGCATAAACAATAGTCCACGGGAGAAACATTTCCATAACAATTCTGTAAGTTGAAAAACTGCACTAATACAGTTCACACTCACTTGGTATATACTGATGAAGTGGAAGTATACTACTAGATAGATCGTTTGGAGAGATGTACTCCTAGACCAAAAATATATGTTTTGCATCATGCTATCTGTCGTACAAAAACTGAAAGATAGTCGGATGCCTTGTTGTATGAAAACATGATAAACAGTAATACTCACAAGCTGGAAGACAAGGAAGCATATGGGGCATAAAGCCCTGAACACACAGAACATGAATACATAGTAAGACAAATAGCTGATAGATAGTAATTGATAAACCTGGTCTGAAATAATAAACATAAATATACCAAGTTGTAGCACTGGACTTAGAAAATATCTAATCGTACTGCTAATTTGTGTACACAGAAAATCCCGAATTAGGGGGGCTGATGATAGCATACATTCTCTCAAAATGTCCAGTACAGTGAAAAATCCTCTATGCATGAACAATAATCCACGGGAGAAACATTTCCTTCTATCTATCAATTGAATGTACTACGATTGTGAACTAAACGATATATATATATATATATATATATATATATATATATATATATATATATATATATATATATATATGAATTGCCTTATATAGTAATGAATAGGAATGTATGCACTAATCGACAAGGAAGTGAAAACATAGTACAAAAGGGGGATAAGGAGCATGATAACCAGGCAACAGCTTTAACAAACCTCCCACAAAGTACGTGTACATTGCCACCAAGTGTCAGAGCGATCTGAGCGAAGGTTTTGTGAACAAAGAAAACAGCAAAAACGCACAAAATGTCACCACAAAGTTTTAAAAGCTCTCTCTCTCTCTCTCTCTCTCTCTCTCTCTCTCTCTCTCTCTCTCTCTCTCTCTCTCTCTCTCTCTCTCTCTCTCTCTCTCTCTCTCTCTCTCTCTCTCTCTCTCTCTCTCTCTGTCTCTCTCTCTCTCTCTCTCTCTCTCTCTGGGTCATTTTAACAGATTTCGTAACCTATATATCACTCTGAACTAGAAGGACTGCAACGCTCTGCTTATTCATGCATGGTTGGCTCATGTCACAATTAGCTTCTCCACTTGAAAGAATAATAAGTACAGAGAAAATAGCTTTTTGTCCTGAAAAATGACTACCGGAATCGGAACTTGGAAAATGGAAATCTGTTCCTTTTTTGCGGAAATCGAAAAGAAAAAAGAAAACGAATATCCTAGTCAAGAGGGTGACTGTATACGAAATTGATGCATGAGTTATTTGACATATGGCAGAAATTGTGAAAGAAGAATACTCTTCATTACGCCCGCTTTAAAGCTTTAGCAACGCCATTTTAACTGTGTTCTTCCTGACATTACCTTTTTTTTAGCAAGCTCATCTCTGCAATCCTAGGATTTGAAAGACGGGGCCATGATGTGTAAATTGTGAACATGAGATAGTTGATATATGGGATCAGGAAATAAGAATTTTTTTTTCATTTATCCTTCACTAACTCTCGATGGTCACAGATTAATTGTAGCTGAAGTGTGTTATCATCTCTGTAACTGGTTTTGACATAGATGTTTGCTGAATAACGTACATTGTGTTAGATAGGCTGGCAACTCTCTAGGGCTAGACGTAGGAAAACCACAAAAATATCACTTCCGGGATCAAAAATAAGTTTTCACATACAAATATCTCACAAGTTAAATCAAATTTAACTTGTCTTGTCACTAAAGAGCTTATATAAAATGACTGCTAATTGATAAATTTATAGATATCAAAGTTAGAAACAGGTTTACAGAAAGCACCAACATGCATCTCAAAGACAAGAGAATGCTGGGCAGTTCAGCATTAGAGGCTGCATGTGACTATGGACGAAACGTTGCCCACTGGGCTAATTGTGAGATACATGTATTACTAACATTTGTACCGTTTTGATCCTGAACTGATCTGTCTGGTTAGCCGTCAATCAAAGTAAGTCATGACATTAAAAGATGAAGTGACATGACTTAACTGGATAACTCATAAAAATGTACTAACACATTTCTAATTCCACTTACTGAGTGCGTGTCATCTGTAAAAGATAACGACAGGTTGCAGTTTCGTCCATTTATGCTGTAGATCTCACCCCAGTGAAAAGAAGTCAGAGGAGTCCACCTGGATGAAACAGGCAGCAGCAGGAACAAGGCAGGTTTTTATTACACGTACATATCGTCCCTTGTACAATATGTACCCTCCTCGGGTACAAATGGTACAAGGGACTCCTGCTGGGAACACTGTAAGGAAGTTTGCTGTTAGTTACTGAGTGTGCTTCTTGTAACTACCTGTGGCCCTCATTGGTCCTAAAATGGTTATTGTGGCAGAATTATAATTTTATTACACATTGAAAAGTGGTACCTCCAAGTGACTCCACTGGTGATCCTGCGCCACCCCCCACCCTCGAGTTTTGGAGCAAGACTGACTTCTGCTATTCATGAATCAGAAATATAGACTTAAATAACAAAATAGCCGGTTAGTGAATTGACAACAGAGTGGTATCATTGATAAATTAGTCATGTGGCAGCAAATTGTATGTGGCTCTTAGCGCAGCAGCGGCGCTGCCAGTGCTGTGTCAATAAGAAATTTGTCACATGCATGCTTGATACATTCTTGAAGAAAAAATGCAGACCAAAATATATTATTTTACAAAGAACATTGACATACACAAGTAATTACCAAAAAATTACAACTAAATCCAATTACACAAAACGGTGATGGGCCTAAAACCAAAATGACCCCTCCTTGCTACATTTTCTTGTATGAAACTTGTTAATAATAGAAATAATGTGCCGTAACGATTATACAGATCAGATCAGTTAGATAAAAATTGTTAGCTCTGCGAGTCATATATACACATATGTCTCGCGGCTGTAATTTATCCCAAATTCCTGGTTATAATTTCTTAATAAATAACCCTCTCTGATCTGTATTTCAAATAATAGCATACCACCAAGACCACATACAGTCAATAGCACGATTTTTTTTTCAATTTGAAACGTTCTTTGTAACTAGTCAATTGAAATATTGATATTTTGACTGTGAGGCTACTAAGCCATCACTGTTGCATCATGGGTTGATATTTGCCCAAGATGGCTGACTGCTCTGTTTGAGGCAAAAGGTAAAATTCATTTGATCGTAACTTGTGCTCTACTGCTCAAACTTGAACCATGTTTACTTCATAGTGTTCTTATTTTCGGTAATCTTATGAATTGAGTTTCTTGTCAGGTATATTTTGGCCTAAACAACAGAACATAAATAATGTCAACTATTCTTTAATAAGTAAGTCTTTTAACATTATGTAGGGTGCTTGGAATTTGTTTCTGTTGTCATTTGTTAGCAAATTTGTAGTGACTTGTAAAATCTTGGCAACAAACACACCACTGACATTACATACTTGTTATCTGGCGAAAACAAATGCAGTCCACACGGATCAACACCCAAGAGTAGAGCGGGGTCTGAGTCACGAACGCCGGAAACCACAAAATATGTCATGCCAAACATTGGCAAATCTTGTGCCAATTTAAGATACTCCGTATGACCATCATCCCTGTAAATAAGTATGAATAACTTGGCATATATATATATATATATATATATATATATATATATATATATATATATATATATATATATATATATATATATATATATATATATATATATATATATATATATATATATATATATATATATATATATATATATATATATATATATATATATATATATATATATATATACATATGTATATATATATATATATTAGTTCTAGAAATTTTCGCGCGTGTATAATTTCACGCAAACTCATTTTTTCTGAAATTACAGAATTTTCGCGCATTTTAGTTTCGCGCAATCCAATGCCAAACAATGTAGTGAAATACTATGCAACTTATTTTCGCGCATTTTAATTTCGCGCTTTAGGTGGTAGCGCGAAAAGCGCAAAATTAAATCGAGCGCGAAAATTTCTAGAACTACAGTATATAATTTCACGAGGATGATTATAATCTCATAATCACATTTTTTTTAGATAAGCTGTCTTGCACTTTGTATGCCGAGCTATTGTGGATGAGAAACATTCATACAAACTTGGAAAATACATCTGTAGCTTTCAATAATTGGCCAATTCCAGTGTGATTCTGTTGATCAAATGTACGTGTTAGCACCCCCTCTTCATTTACACACTTTTTGCACATTGCTCACTTAAATATAACTGTATCTAACAGTCGTAAATTTTATTATTGGCACATTTATTCGCTTACTTGTTGCCGAAGGAACGGTATATTATCAGACAATACTAGTTTGGTTTTCGTTTAACATACGCCGTCAAACGAATTCCATCTTTTAAGATCAGACAAAAACTAATCAAGAAAATAAAAGACACTACATTAATAAATAAAAAGCATGTCAAAACTAATGCGATACATGTAATGCACAAATGACGATCGAGAAGCCTATTTTGCACCTTTGAGACACGCTCACTTCACTACGGAAGTGAAAAATTCATCACCTGAAGCTGACATAGTCTGTCAGAAAATTGTTTATAAAGACGGAGATGACTGTTGTAAATGTGCAGGTTATGAGACAGCATAAAGCGGCATCTTGTATCTAAGTCAACGATTTGCAGAGCTCGGAAGATAATATCCTACTGACCAAGACAAAACCCAGGAGTGGTGTCTGCTTTTTAAATTGTGATTTAACATGAATTTATGAGAGTAAATTTTCAGGCTATTCAACAATTTTAGAAACCGTATTGGAATGTAGTTCAATGGGGGTTTCCGATGGACTCAATAGATTTTAATGTCGGAGTCGAGTTCCTTGTGGCGGGCCAATGTCTGATAATAATGGTCGAACTGCCAGGCGAGTCCATTATCATCATTGTCCTGACAAGACTGAATCATGCCATAATAACCAGCACAAGGGCACTATCTGTCAATATATCTATTGTCCTTGTTTACAAACATGTTCAGATTGCTTCATTTACATGACGATTCAAGTAACTGCAAAGCACAGTTGTGTATTGTTCTCTCTGCAAGATTTTGTCTTCAGCTGTTGAGGCAAAGCAAGAACAAAACCCAAGATTTTGTGAATTTGGCGGAATGTTTTGCTCCACCAAAAGCATTCGTGCATGGACAGTGAAGACTAGGCTGGGCAGTGCATGGTAAGTGAAAACTAGGCTGGGCAGTGCATGGTCAGTCACATCTTCCCTATTCAGTGATTTTTTGTTCTCAGGACCACATAGGCATTTTTGCGCTTGAGCTGTATCTTGCGGACTTTCATGCGCAGTTGCAGCAACAACATGAAGCTCGGTCTATAATGTTTCAAACAAGGTTATGAGAACCCATTGAGGTATGGGCATTGATAATTTGATTTTTAGCCAATCAGCTGACTAGTGCGTGTTTGTGTTGAAAAAAAAGTGTGGCCTCCGACATTGCTCACAACGATTGGTATATTGTCACAGACAATTTGACTTATGGTCAATGAACAGACAACCGTGGTCGTGACGAAATGGACTTAAATTCTAAACTTGTTACCCTGACAACCACATTTTAAGGCCTTCAAACTATGGATTCAAGTTCAGATTCATGATGACAAGTTCAGAATTGAAATAACCGATAACCTTGGGTGCGTCTGCAACAGTAATGCCTTAGCTGTCCTCGGGCATTACTTGATGCGGAAGCACCCTAGCCTATACATTATTCCTTAATTCTATCATGGGCAGCGGGCAACAGCCAATCAGATGGCTGCATTTTAATCTTTGACTGGTGTTAGTTTCAGCACTAACCACGGCTCCATCAAGCAATTTATAATGATTTTTATTTATTTATTTTTTTTTCGGTGTTCATGCTTTAATTTTGAAGCAAATAGTTTGGGATATTAGTTTTTTCCCAGGTGGACCCCAATGCGTTGTTTGCATACATGCAGCGCTATCTGTTGACAAAATTGCAAACTACCGTTTGAAACAGTTGGCCGTGCCGTTTCTACAATTTGGCATTTCTGATCGATTCCAAATGTGATGTTAAAGATAAACACAGTGTATACGCATAGTCCAACAGTGTGTGTGTGTGTGTGTGATACTTTAAGGTTGGCAGAGACAATGGAACTCCTTGCTTGCATCTTGAATTCAGAGCGGTAATTTGGCAATACGCGTTGCGATTGCAGTGAAGTGCCGCTTTACTTGTAGACAGCTATGTGGGTGGTAGACCTGTGCAGGCCTACTAATTACTTTGCGAGAAGTTCTGCATTGGGAATAATTAGTAGAGTTAGTTACATTAAGTCCAGCCATGATAGAATAGACTCAAATACTCCCCATCCAGTGATTGTGTGGGTTCTATGATATCCGACGTCGGCCATAGAATCCACGCAATCACTGGCTGGGGAGTATAAAAGGCGACAGCTCTGCACGTGTGACCACTTGGACACTAGCGTATCGGGGGGGGGGGGGGGGGGGGGGGGGTTGCTCGTACCCACCCACCACGGCGGTGGCCCGAGTAAGTAAAACAATGATCCTTAATAAACAGTGTTATCACATATACAATTCCTACTGAAGACTACTAACATATGAATGTGATTATATTAAAAAGGAAAAGAAATCAAGCCATATTTGCAGCTTGGGGGTGCTATATGAGAGTAGACCTATCCTTGTTAAGAAAGCAAAAGTGTGAACGCGGTCTATCCGTGTGCGTTAATACCCTGGGGGCCTACGCCTGCTAATTTTTTTTTTCTTTTCGCTTGCATGAAGCTCAAAATGGAGGAGCCCGCCAAGGAGAAACGAAAGCAGATATCACTTTTAGGGTATTTTGAGAAAACAGGTATTTTATGAAGGTTGATGACCCCATTATCAAGGTTGAACAGTAAAACAGCACGACACAATTGCGAAGTTTAAGTGTGGGATATGCTTAGAAAGTAGCAAATGGTCTCGCCATGACAGTCCAATTAAATGCCCATAGGCCTATATATACTTTTGGCCTAGCAGATCTGATAAGGCAAATGTGACAAAGGTCAGGCATAGTTTTCTTATTCGTGCCAAACGGCTTGAATTTGTACATTATAATGAGGATTAATTGGCGCACTCACTGAATAAAAAGTATATATATATATATATATATATATATATATATATATATATATAATGGAACGCTGTTTCTTGTTTTATTCAGTATTTGATCAGGTGATTAAATATTTGATAAGAAGAACAAATCGATTTCAATTTGTTCACGTGAGTAACTACAGTCTATTTGTTCCTGTGAATAAATTGATTTGATCTTCTGATTAAATCGATTTGTTCTTCTAATCAAATTGATTTAATCACATGAACAAATATATTTGTTCAGATGATTAAATCGATTTGGCCAGAAGAATAAATAGATGTTACTTGATGATTTGAATAAATGGAATTGTTCTTCTGATCAAATCGATTTGATCACATCATCAAATGTCCCCCAATGTAATTCAATTGACGCTCCCTGTCTGATTTGTTCCCCTGATCAAATATTTATACTTCGGAACAAATCACTTCCGCCAGTTTTTGATCCCGGCAACAACTTGTAAAACACACAAAAGGTACAATCTCGAAATGCCCGCAATATCTTCAACTTCGCGGACATTTTATGGCTTTGTTTAGAGATTAAAGCGGGTAAAGCCGGCCGTGCACAATGCATTACTATTATTGATCATTTAAATATGATCGTGTTTTGGCGGGATTAAATGTAAATTTGGACGGTGGTTGCATGATCTTTCGCTATTGCTTTCGGGATGGATGTGAGGATTTTTTTTCTCTCACTCTTTCTTTCTTTGTTTAGGCACTGCTTTTTGCCATGGCTTTCATGGTCATGGATATGAGCCTTTTTCATTCAGCTTTTTTTTTTGTTTCCAAAGTTTTGTGGTAGGCACTGCTTTTGGGAAGGATGTGAGTATTTTCTTTCTTTCTCTCTCACTCTCTCCCTCCCTCACTCACTCTCTCTTTCTTCCTTTCTTCTTTCTTTCTTTCTTTCTTTCTTTCTTTCTTTTTTTCTTTCTTTCTTCACAAACGATTATAACGTGCCTGTAGCTAGAAATCTGATTTTATTCTCCAAATGTTTTCAACATGTAATTGGAGCCTAGAAAAACCAAGCATGGTCAAATGGGATTCTGAAACATTGCATGATGACAACTTAACCCTGTGATGTAGCTCGATCCATCTCCCGGCCCCTACTTGTTGTTGCTATATATAGAAAATTTCAAAGTTCGAGATTGTACCTCTTGCTTGTTATAGTTTCTCTGACTAACGGAAGTACTGCGCGGCATACAAGAGGAAGTAATTATTATCTGGTAGTGGAGAAACTTGTATTTATTCAGAATCAAATCGGTTTGATCACGGGAACAAATAAATTTGCTCAGGTGAATAAATCGGGATATACCTCATTCTATTTGATCTGGAGAACAAATGGATTTAGTCATGTGAACAAATGCATTTGTTCATGTGATCAAATTCATTTCATTTGTTCCTCGGAACAAACCTATTTGATCCCCTGATTAAATAAGTTTGTTCTTCTCATCAAATCAATTTGATCAGATGAAAAAAATTACTGTATTTGATCACATGAACAAATACATTTGTCCATCTGATCAAATAGATTTGATCATGTGATTAAATATTTAGTCTTCTGATTAAATATTTATTCACCTGATCAAACATTTGTTCACAAGAATAAACTTATCTGCTCTGCTGATCAAATATTTTACCACCTGATCAAATACGGAATAAAACAAGAAACGGCGTTCCATTATATATATATATATATATATATATATATATATATATATATATATATATATATATATATATATATGTATATATATATATATATATATATATATATATATATATATATATATATATATATATATATATATATATATATATATATATATATATATATATATATATATATATATATATACATATGCTGTATTTGTAAGGGTGATTTGGTTACGGAAATACAGATCTGTTTTCCTAATTCCCCCCCCCCCAAGGCCTAAGACAATCAATATACAATGACAGTATAAAGACATTTGGTACATGTGGTAACAACAACAATTGATATGTTAACTTGATATAATGATTGTAAATGTGACTTATTTCTTCATTGGACAGTTCTTGTTTGCATCATGTTATTTTGGGCCATACTTTAATCTGTCATGTGACTGGACATTTTTAACACTGTCTGGCAAGCAGTTGCCTATCACAATAGGAAACTACATAAATAGAGAATCTTACATGGCTGAGAGTGAGTTACTATTTTTCTCTCACAAAGGATTGTTGCCTGAAGACGAGTGACCGCAGATCACTTGTGATTTTTACCACCAACAACAATCCCGAGTCAGAGAAAAAAACTCACTCTCCAGCAATCTAAGATTTTGTTTGTTTTACGTTTAATTGGATATTCATTGCAAAAAATGTGCCCTTTCAACGCCAACCCCGTGTGCCGTGTTTGTTTACGTTCATCGTAGTTATTCAACGTCAGGTGTGACGGTCAATCAAACATTACTCGCGTATATTTGATTGTGTCCACGTGTAAATGCGCCTCAGCAATCACAATTTAGTTGTAACAATGTGAAGCTCATGTGATCTACAGTGATTTCTGCTTTTGAATTTCACTCTAGAAAATGATAATTCATCCTCAAGCATAAAATCATAGAGGATTTCAAGTAATCTGTCCCTGGTTTTGGCAAGCAAAGATGGTAATTTGATGCAGATTTCAAATATGTGTTGTACGTATCTTCACATATATGAACAGATCCCTAAGACAAGTTGGTGTCATAGCATCCCACGTCTTATACATAGATATTGCCTTACTGTATTGACTTCTTTCCTCAATGTTTAGCCATTATAACTTACCATTCTACGGCTTCCCGTATCTCGTATAAAGCTAGAATTTTCTCCTCCCACTCATTGGACTTAATGCTCAGTTGGTTTGTGATCCTGTATGTAAATAAAATGGTATGAGTAAGATAGAACAGCACTGCAGTAATTACACTGCATGGTGATTGCACATTCTGGTTAAAATTCAATCGTGAAAAAATAAGTTTTAATTCTGAACAAGGACTTTTTGAACACAGATTAAGACTTCACCGGCACCAAAGGTGCCGAAATAGTATATTGTAGATTGGCCTTTGATGTCTGCATGCTAATGACCACGTCAACTACATCGTCATAAAAGACACACGGTACCTATCAATATATGAGCACCAGCTGTGTCCCAAACTTCCTTCACAATTCAATAAATTTCCTGTGTAACGATGGCCTCACTCTGGAGATTTTCTGTAAAACCTCAACGAATAAGTTTCATACATACATACATACATACATACATACATACATACCAAAACGTTTTAATGATTCTTCATTCTCGAAATATTGAAAAACCCTGTGTATCCATTTATCTGACTTTAGATAAAAATGTCCGGCACGGATCTATAGATTTTAGTCCGTCTGTCTGTCTGTCTTTCTGTCTGTCTGTGTCTGTCTATCTATCTATCTATCTATCTATCTATCTATCTATCTATCTATCTATCTATCTATCTATCTATTTATCTATCTATCTATCTATCCATCTATCTATCTATGACCTGCAAAGGCCTAAATGTACATGTGCATATACCTTATTGACCGCAAGTGCGGATAATTATCCCGCATGGAATTTCCATTTAAGAAAAGTAAACTGGACTACCAGACATGGTACCGTCTTGGAACGTGTTTAAAAACGGGAACCGTCCCTAAAAGCTTTTCTGTGCGCCATGATTTTTACTCTGATTATTTTTCTGGGGGAAGAGTGGTTACAATAAAGGGATATGCCACCCAATCATATCATACCCCGTGTTACTGCGACTATTTTACTACTCTTAAGTTAAGTTAAAATGGCGACCCATAAAGCCCTGACAGCGACTCAGTCACCTGTGCTCAGCAGAAAGCTCTAAACGTGTCGACAGGACAGGCAGTAATTCTCATGTTTGTTACTTTTCCTTATCAAAAATAATGATCGGATTCCCTTCAAGCTTCTGTGTTTGTTCAGAAAGGGGATTTTATATTGATTATAAGTTATTTTTATTGTTTTTTTAGATGCACATGGGCCTATAAATAAGCGTGTTGCCAATGGTCACAACACTAACCTTAACTGTAACTGACTTGTGAAAAAAGCCTTCTATTGACTTTTGCGAAACGTACTTCCGATACAACTTAGGCAGACGTCTATTGGATAAGTTCAATGGATCATCCTTTGGCATTTTGAGATTGTCTACTGTAGAAATTTTATTTATATACACTCTTCTCTGGAACAACTGGGCCTATCACATCACACATACTACCCATACCTCCACCTGCATTTGCTTCCCATGTGGTTCTATGATGTTTTTGTTTCCTCCTTTGCTATTTTCTTCTCACAATTTGTGGAGATGAATCGAGGGTAGAATCCTACTTTCTTTGTTTAAGGAATGCGCTGCTTTCACCATGTCATTTATTTTTGTGCATTTTAAAAACGCATATAGTTCAGTAACATGTTTACGTAATTTCAATAAAAACTTTTAATGTTCATGGTTCATTCAAAATTGAAAAAAATATTTAATGACACGCATTAGAAATATATATTGCACTAATCCCCCGTCATATGAATAAAATCGCGTTTGCCATCATCTCCATGATCACCAGACGATGAGTGCGTCTGATTTAATACGATCATAAAGAGCAGTTTCCAAAACTAACCAAATGACAAGTTTGATGCTCAGGATTTCTGTGGTGTTGCTCATTATTTTCCTCTGAGACCTCAAAATAAAACGAAGATGTTTCATTGTGACTACGAGACAGGATTTGTGGAGCATGGGCCTGCCAGGCATTACAGCAACAAGTAACACCTGGACCAAGCTCAAATACAAGAACAAGTAACACCTAGACCAACCCCTAATAGAGAGAAACAGGGCATACAGGAGACCAGGTCTGAGTGGAACAGGCAAGGCCAGCATGACTACAACGTTTTTTATTTTAAGAAATGTGATGATGATGATGATGACGACGACGACGACGACGATGATTATGATTTGTATTTGTGTCTTTTTGCCCAGAACCACTTCCTAGTAGTCAATATCCTATTCCGCAGTCCGAACTCTTTACTCTCCATAAGCTAACCCGTCCCTGTCTAACCTGTATACATATGGAATTACTATTGTCTATATTGCACATGTTCCTCTGTAAAATTTTGACATAGGCTGTATCAGCCCAAATAAATTAAAGGGTCTTCAGCGGGTAACTACTCAACATGTTTCGGAGCCTTTTACCCGGACATGTCTCTCTGAGTAGCGGCTCCTTGTCTAAGCTAAATATTCAGCAAAGACAACCCACATAATAAAGAATAGATGAGAACGTGGCAAATGATGAATTAGCTAAATACGTGAAGTTTTGCTTATAAATGCAGAGCTTCATTATGAAAGAAGAACCCCTGTAAAACAAACCATAATTACTAAATTTGTATAGTAAAGGTTCAGATAAGAACAATTTGACTTACCCCTGAACCAATATGTACCCTTTCTGGCTGGACAGCTTATCATAGTTAAACCCACCCGCCAGTGTATAACTGAAGTGGAAACAAGCTGGGACCTTATATTCAGTGATGACAATGATTGAACAGGCTTGAAAAAATACAAGTTTAGTCTCCTTTGTGTGAAAGCACATAAGGTGTGCTTGTTTTGTGAGACACCTCTATAGAGAGACATGAAATGGGTTTTAGATTGATATCACAGAAGCAAATCAAATCGTGTACTTGCAGACAGAAAGTGTCAAATTGAAAACCCGTCTACATATCATATCAACGTGCCCAGCGTGCTTACCTGTCAGGAAGAACTTTTCCATATTTTCGCAGAAAGCCTTCTTTGTGTATTTTGTGATTGAATGCACCGTATCGCGCGTGTGCAGCATGCATGGCCAACAAAAAGGCGATCTCTGGTGGAGTGTGGTAAGTACCACTTAAAATAGACTCCTTGACTTCCAAAAAGAACAATTTCTGCAAAAATTAACAGAAAAGAAAGTGAAAAAGTTCGGTCATACGTTTTGCAATACCAATAAGCAATGCTATCCAAACGTATATACTCAGAGAATACCCCTTTGAAATTTGCATACCAAAGGTTTCTGTATACTTGAAAGGATGTTAAATCGAACAGACACTTGGAACATAAATAGAAAATCTGTGATTATACGAGGCACTTGAAAAGCCAGATTGATGCTAAACATTGATCTTACAAAAATTGACATATTTTCAGATCCAGTTTTACTCATTAATTTATTCAATATTTGCTTTTTCATGACAACTTCTTACTGAGAAAAGACAACTAATTTTTACTTTCCAGTGCAACTTCAAAGTTGGTATATTGTCGACGCAACACCCTTGGGGTGCAAGTTGTAAATATGTACCTACATTTTTTTGTGTGTTTGGTTTTATGCAGTTAAAAGACAACACGTACAAGTAACGTTTTTTACTTATTCACGTGCTGCCTGGACAATTAGATTATATTTCAATCAATAACACTGGTGTCGGAACAAATGGATTGTTTCAGTAAAATTTCATGTGTCATATATCGATGCTATGGTATGAGGGCAGCAAGGGTATATTGTGCTATAATGTTACACCACACTGACACATTGTAGACATATTTTACAAACGTTTTACAGGGGTTGCAGAGTTTCATTAGCAAGAACTTTAGCCACGACTCGTACTTATCTGCAATCAAATGTGGAAGAGCAAGGTAAATATACTGCTAGGGAAAAAAGATGCCACCCCATAGATTTAACATTGGCCGCTCTAAATGCGACCTTTATATGTAAAATATGGGTGTCGCATGGGACATTACGTAACAGCGGCGTAGAAATACACCAAGTTATTGATACTAAATATTTGGGTGTTTGTTTGGACGAAAATGGTAATTGGTTCGTACATTTGCAAAAATTACATGTCAAAGTTATGTCAAAACTAGCTGTTTTAAGACGATTTAGTAAGTTTTTACCGAAGAAAATTTTAGAATTAATTTATAAGACGACGATATTGCCTTGCATTGACTATGCAGACACAGTATGGGGAACCTGGAGAATGAAAGGTCTAAAAATGGCCAAGAGATTACAAAATGCTGCCGCTAGGGTAATCACCGGTAACTATGATTATGTAAATATACGACGGGAAGACCTAGTCAGGGAATTAAAATGGCAAACTATAGCAGAGTGACAGCGATTCCATACTGGACTTTTAATGTATAAATGTGTGCACGGTTTAGCCCCCAACAACCTTTGTGACCAAATTACCCTTATGAAGGACATCAATATGTATCAAACACGTCAGACTAATGGACTCAATGTTTTTATTCCTTTTCCTCGTAAGGAAATCTTTAAAAGATCCTTTATTTACAATGGTGCTACAGTGTGGAACAGCCTTCCTGACTTTTTAAAACAAAGTGGCAATGTTGATGACTTCAAAGTAAATTACAAAAGATATTATTTTAATTGATCTGTTCATATATGTATTAAGTGTGTGCTGAATAAACTTATGTATAATTTTTGTTGTTTTATGTATCTTACTGTATATTATTTTTTATATTGTTTTATTTTGTAACAAGGCCTCGTGGAAGAACAGTCTTTGGCTGAACGAGTGTCCCTGTATAAATATGTTCAAATAAATAAATAAAAAATAAATAAACATCAACAGAATAGCTTAGGGTGTGCCTGAGCAGTCACACACACACACACACACAAAATGTTCTGAAAACAAGACAACATCCAGAGAGGTGCCAAAAGTGTGTCTCGTACTGGGGTGCCTATGGGCTTTATGGGGGGGGGGGGGGAGCATTGTACTACTGGGATCAACGTGAATCCATAATGCCCCGGCCTGCAGGTCCCACAGAACTGTCTAAATTTTACAGGGCCAGAATCATTGGCATGTCGGAGGCAGGCCTTTCCCAGCGGGAGGCAGGCAGGCTTATCATCAGGCTGACAAGCACCATGCCAAGGCGGATCCAAGCTTGTTTACAGAAACGTTGTGGTCACACCCGCTGTTGATGCATGCAGTCTTCCAACAACAACAGCAAGAACAACCAAAACGTTCCTTTTAAGGACCACTATTTCCTCCCAAAAGAGATGTGAAAAGCAATGGTATAATAAAGAAAAAATAAATTCCCAACACACATCGTCATAACACATACATAATGCTGAAGGGGGAGGGGGGGTGCATCTTCTTTTTCCATAAGTTTATATTTTGAAAGGTAACCATACTGGATTTACATAAACTTAACATTTATATCTTTCCGAGAAACATCTTTCCTTTCCCTCGTTTAGACAGCGCTATGGATGAATTTAGAGCCTGCACGCAATTTTTTGTTAACTCTTGGCGGCGTGCTGGCGACAAACCTTTGTGATGTCTTCTATCAGTTCATCGGCCACATTTTCTGGATAGAGGCGCACTCGAAGATGTAAGACTAGCTTTCCATTCTTCTGTATGTCGTGGTCGGTCAGCTTCAGGAAAAGAAGGGGCGTTTCACATCAATAATGAATGACGTCTGTTTAAACTGATCGAAGATATGGATGGTCTCATAATCACCATGTTGCCAAGTAACGAAAAGGACATCAACATAACGCTTTCATAATTTTGATAAAATAAAGTTTTCAAAGAGCTCCATGTAAGCGTTAGCCAAATGAATTGATAATGATAAACCCATAGGTCCTCCGTACTGTTTTTAGAAAAGAAAATTGCCATAAGATGTAAGTAATATTGAAGCAAACTTCTAACAATCGTCTGACCGATGTGACAGATAAGGTGGTTCATCGAGATGCATTGTCGTCATCACTAATTTTTTTTTACTAACAATATAAATGCCTAATTTGGCTAGAACTTCTGTAAATAAAGATTTCATATCAAAACTAAGCAGGTCGTTGGTTGGATCCATCGATATGCCTTAACTTCCATTAAACTTTGTGAATTTTTGTGCGTGACATTTTCACATGCCATGGGTCGGGTTAGTCATATTTGTCAAAACTAATTCGACATTTGATAAACTGAAAAATCTACACCACTCAATATTGGTACTGCTGGTACATGATCTTTTATGGATCTTTGGAAGCGTTCGACTGAGTCCAGGATTTACATTCCAATGTCTTTCTTTCCTCTCATCTGAATTCTATCCTAATGACTTTTAAGAAATTATACCTTCTTTTCAAACTTTCGTGTGAGATTTGTGTCTAATCATCGCATGAATATTCAGTGAGTGGCTCATCCATACTGTCTACAATAACCTACGTCCTGAATTCTACCAGTGCTAGGTTTTGCAATGAGTCAACAGCTTTCCCCGGCGTGCACCTAAAGCACGCCGGGGAAAGCTGTTGACCCGGACCATTATATTCTCTGAAACTATGGACATGCTGGCACTTGAATGCTATGAATATGAACCTAGCATCCCGATTATAAATGAGGGCAGTCTAAGTTGTTCGCTTCAGTCGCAGTTGGCACTGAAACAGCTACCACAACCAGTCCATTCCCGCTATCAGCTGGCAGAATTGTAAAATCATCAATTGAATTTGTATTTTATAATATTATATCTTCGGGTGCCATCAGGTTTAGTTTTTGGTAAACTTGTTCTTTCCAGTATGATAGACTTCACGTTTGACGCAATCAGATTGGCATCTTTAAAACATTAATTTAGTTGAGAGATCAATCTCAGTGACTTTTTGATAAGGAATTTCCTGCGGTGCAATAGCCGCTCCTTTTACCTGGAGATTTTGGTGGGCATAAACTATCAAATTTCCGTATGTATCGTATTTTTATTTCATTTATTTTTTATATGTGTATCATTTTTGTTAATTTTTATTTTAATTGTGTAAAGGTCTTCTATGATGAAGTAGCTCTTCCTGAGAGGTCCTGAAATTTCCTCGGCTCACCGCCACTTATTTAATTTAGTTTGTGGTGAGGATCATTTTCACTAGAGCATCTATTCCCCAGTGATAAAATTGTGGGGCCTTCGCAGCTTCGAGTGTGGCATCCAAGAAAGAAAAACAAATTTTAGTGCAGTACCGTTTCGATTGAATACAGTACAGTATGACCATAAGAAGAGTGTACAAATCTGACTATTTGCAATGAATGAATGAATGAATGATTGAAAATTATCAGCATCACTGACAAATTTGTAAGGTTGCCACACATCGGCACGATTTAAAACCATTGTGAGCGAAGAATGTTTACTAGAGTGGATGAAAGAAATCTTCGACTTTGCAATTAATAGGCCTAGGATTTAGGCTGGATGATCACAAGGTGCACGCAGACTTACAGCCTTTAAATGTGAACAGGTCTTTTTATCATGTGCTCTGAATTTCCAATGAAATTATATATATATATATATATATATATATATATATATATATATATATATATATATATATATATATATATATATGGAGCACAGATAATATATGTTTTGTAACAATGGAACGGCCGGGTCTCGGACCAGCAATCCTCGGCACCAATCATATGGTAGAAAATGAGAAACGCACAGATCAGCTGTACCAAATCACTGTTCCTAAAAAGACTGGTTCAATGGAGGCAGGCATGCGTGACACACACACACACACACACACACACACACACACACACACACATGTATACATATATGTATATATATATATATATATATATATATATATATATATATATATATGCGCGTGTGTGTGTACATATATAGTTCCCCTCACATGAAATAGTATATTCGTATAAGAGTAAACCTAATTTAGCGCAATGTTAATGCTGCTACATTTGTCTTAATTTACTTACTTTCTGCCCGAGGTTTATCCAAGCATCTTGACCTTCGCTATCAGTGTAACGGAGACCAAAGTACCAAACTTCTCTCAAACCGACCGCGACGGTTACCTGTAAATTTCATAATAAATGTGCCTTTCTGTTATGTATTCATGTATGTTCGTAAAAAGTTGCTGCTAACGAACACCAGCAGCGACGATCGATTACGAGGAGCACCATTTAGCGGGAACCATAAACATACTATACCAACATGGGTCACGAAGAAGACTACGGAAGCTACGGATACTGTGCTTAAGTGGAAAATAAATAACCTGAAGTACACGGATCTTAAATATAACAACTAATATATACATCAACCTGCGGTAGTTCCTAGTCTCTCTGCAAAAGTTTCTAATAATGCATGCCCCACTTTGCTTGCAGAACACTGGTGCCGTATTAAGAAGAACGTCCTCCGATATTTGAAAAAATATCCAAAGAAAATGACACGTCTGTGTGTTCTATTGTTGGGTGAGCCATAAAAGGATCGCACGTAATTCATGACTGTCATTTATGTGCTTGTTTTGGTTCAATCTGTGACTTCAATTTGGGTAATCTGTGACTGGGATGTGTTTGTGTCCCCTTGTGGAAGCCCTGACGAACAAAAGGAATAGAATTTTCAACTGGAAAACACAGTCAATCTTCAACTAGCCCTCAATTAGCCACAGTTAGCTGCTAGTTGAAAAATGTACCATTCAAATTAGTTAGCCACTAGTTGAAAATGAAAATGGTGCCCTATGGTTGAAAATGGATTTTAACGATATTTCAACTAGCCACTAGTTGAAAATAAAAATAGTTTTCGACTAGTGGCCAGTTGAAAACAAGGGCATTCGTTGAAAATTGATTCAACTGCAATTTAACACGGATTTCAACCGCAGTTGAAATGGTAGAGATTTGAACTGTTCAATTTGAATATCTCATTTGCATAAAATGGCAGTTGAGAGTAAAAGAATTTCATAGGCACAAAGTACATGCAGCAAAGAAGTGTGTTTGAGCCCAGATATGGAAATAAGCCTATACTGCACACTGTGAACAAGATGAATATAGCACATGGCTTTTATTATTCATCTCGATTTGTGTATTATACAGTTATCTGCTTAAGAACGTGCTTGTGGTGAATAGTGGTATATATAGGCTACAGGCCTAGATTCCAACGTTTACACTAGTTTAGGGTATATATCCTATAAGAGACTTGTAACATGTGGCATGTGACAATCATAAAACACTTCCATGTGCATGATACATCATTGTAACAAACCTTTCTTATGCTTATGAATAACCATGGCCAGCAGAAAAGCAACAAATTACTTACTGATCTGCTGCAGCTGACACTTTTCTTGGTTCAAAATGGCGCCAGGAAAAACGTTAATATGAAACTGGTTTGTACTGGTCCTATAGTTTTCAACCAGATTTCAACTTTTGGAATATCGGCCAAGTCAGTACAGCCCCCAATTTTTTCTTAGCGTTAGTTTTCAACCAGTTTTCAACTCTCCGATTTTCTAAGTCCTCGTTTTCAACTAATTTTCAACTCTTCCTGGGTGGAATTTTCAATTTGCCAGTTAGCAGCTAACTGAGGACTAGTTTAGCGCTCACGGAAAACGTAACTTACAATTTTTGTAAGGAAGGTGACCATGTATGCAAAGCTAGAGTCGCAAACGCTAATACAAAGCAATTTTAATTGCTAACTTTCATACACGGTAACATGGACACTATAGGTCCATACGTGAGTGCGGCAAAAGCTTCGCATATCAACTGAGAAAATTATATCAACCTGCGAAACACATAGAGGCAAGCCATGCTCTTGTCATTCGGTCAACCTGTTGACACAATGGTAATTGGGTCATGGCCGGCGTTAAATCCAACTGCTGCATCATTATTGTTACTACTGCCTGCCCACACATGCATACACTGCTTCCACTATCACTCACTCCTTTTAGTTACTGGATAAAAAAGACCACAATTCTGGTGCACTATTCACTAATGTCTATGGATGTGACAATTGGCTCGCACATCATAAAATGAATTTCCTATCCCGATGTTTCCTTGTGATTTTGAATAATCTTATTTCTTCGAAACATTAATTGTAACTTTATGGACGTCAAATTCCACATTTTTGCTGGCATGTGAGGCCACAGAGGTGAACTGTGGGCACCAATCATGACCTTATGGCTTCTCACCTTGTCAAATACCTCCTTGCCAGTTGTATAGGCACACACCACCACTGGTATATCAATCAGGACTGTGGTCACCAGGATTTTTGCCTGGAATAGTAATATGTCAGTTTCTATGTCTAAATTGCTTTTCATCTAAAGCAAAATTAGCCCACTTTGTCTTATCCGTAAACAACTTCTTCCTTTTTTTAAACAAGGAAAATAGTATATCCAATAAATATATACATGTAGTAAGCGATGACACTGCCAATAAAGACATGCAGAGTTTGCAGATCGATTTAGATTTAATCATAATAAGACGCCTTGTGTACCATATATATATATATATATATATATATATATATATATATATATATATATATATATATATATATAGCGTTCTTACATGTACTATTGCTTATCCATAGAAAATCGGACGTTTTACAACTGTAATTAGCGGTATCCTTTATGGTTACACGAGATTATTTAATATGTTATTATTTATTTTAATGTCCTACGTAATGAAGTATGGTTAACTTTTGTCCAAACCAGATTGCAAACATCACTACTTTCATAAATCAACACTAGCAATCACAGTGATCATTCCGATGACCCTAATGATGATGATAATGATGACAGCAACATCCACAGGCACTTACTTGGTTTGGCATTGTTGTTTGTAGATTTCAGACCTTGACTCACTGCCTGTGCGTCCTAGGCAATTTATCCTGCTTTCTTCTTCACACTAATTTTCCAAGTTCACTGAATTTAAAGAAAACTATACATTTAAGATTGAAACACTTTGCGTATACTGAATTGAAAGTCTGCTTTGATTTTCAATGGATCCGCATATAATTTTGTGGAAATATTATGGAGGCTAATGTCAGACACAAATAGCAGTGGTGCCATCTATATGAAAATAAAATATGAATTAACATTTGATGAAATTTATTTTTGTCGTTTTTTTTTGTTTGTTTGCTTGTTTTGTTTTGTTTGTTTTTTTGTTTTTGTTTTGTTCTTGTGATTTGTTTGTTTGTTTTGTTTTGCTTGTTTTTTTATGGTATCATCATTTAATTCATTTATAGCTTCGTAATTAAGCACACATGATCCAGGGGTAGCCCCTACTCTGCTCAATTAAAGCTTTAATGGTTACATTTTAGTTTCGAGCTAATAAGAGGAAATTAATATGCAAAACAATAAGTATTCGACACACATAGATCACTCAACGCTTTGATTGGTATCTATGCTATACTGCCCCCCCCCCCTCCCTCTGACCTGTATGCCCATTAGCCCGCCATGCTCCGTCGACCTTTTAACGACTCAGCTATCAGAAGGATAACGGCCCAAAGACGACAGAAAACGATAGAATTAAATCGTGGCGCAGACAGGCAGCTTATATATGTTTTGTCGGAATGCTTAGTATGAGTAAGTACACGGAGTTTCATTTTTTTTTTTTGCTTGCCTTTCATCGGGCACGTGCACACGTCTTTGACATATGAGGGTCTGAGGTCAGAGAAAACTGAATCATGTCGTTTTGGAACAAGTTTCATGGTGAGCCTTATTTCGCGTCGGTTTCCTTTTACAATACACATGATCTATTATCCGACCTGGTATACAACAATGTAATTAATGTGAACTTTAAAAAATAAAAAAATAAAACAAAAAAACCCCCACACAAACAAGCAGAGTGCATGGTACATAAAATAAATTTCAAGATAAATTATTAATACATGTACACACAATGAGAAGATAAAATAAAATAAGTTGTGTATCTTGAAAATTAATAACGTGGGGGCATCAGGTCAAACAGGTTGACGTTACTACCAGATTTACAAGTGTAGTAGATATATATAATATACACATATATATATATATGATATATATATATACATATATATACATACATATATATATATATATATATATATATATATATATATATATATATGTGTGTGTGTGTGTGTGTGTGTGTGTGTGTGTGTGTGGATGACATGACAAATTTGGTGGCCATCAAAACATGACCACGCTTATGAAGTAGGCCTGGGACCCCAGACCACATGGGGGAGGGGGACCACCTTTGAAGATGGGTAAGGGGTTTCCCGTACTGGCGCACTGGGGCTTTTTATTTGCCGCACTGGCGTACTGAACGCCTTCTTATTTTACGCACTTCATACTTTTGAAAGATTTTTATTTTCCGTACTACGTACTCCAGAAAAAAATAATTACCTGTACCAGAGTACTGAACCGCCACCCCTCCCCCACCCCCCTTCACCTTTTGCCAGGAAGGATTCCCAGCGTGCCTATAACCAACTAGTGTGGCATTCAGGCATCGAGCAATCACCACCAACAAGTAACCCCCTCCCCCCGCCATCCCGGTGCTCCATGCACACCCTACTATTCACAGGATCTGCACTTTCAAGAGACACCATTTCACTTCTCAATTAACCAGGGACGTGCTATTATGAACTGAATAGCACTTCCCTGAATTGACCTTTTGAACTGACCAAAACCAGAGGCAGACATCAGATTATATGGTGGTAAAGGAGTCCGCTGCACTGTATCTGAATGAATTGAGTGCATGGGTTGCAGTACTTGCCCCAGGCATAATGGCAGTGTTGGTATGTTAAACTGTTATATTCCTTATCATTTCGAACCAGCAAATCATATAAACAAGTTTAGCATTGTTTATCGTAAAATTTTGATTTTGTCATCTCAAGTCCATGACCATGACAGAAAAAGACAGCAGTTATTGGTAACTCTTGCTCAACGTGATTTTGCCCAAAAGAGAAATTGTCTGCATTTCAACCACAACAACACAAGCTATTGAAGAAAAGGTGTATAATTATAATTACTTTGCTGTTTCTCAATATATCAAGAAAACATTCATTCTTAGGTATGAAGATTCCTGTACAACTCCAAACTGTTGTTTGTATTGACTGTAAAACATTAGAAATGGATAATATCTATATTGAATTTAATTTATGGCATTCATGATGACCATTCCAGTTTGCTCTATTGTATGTATGTATGCATGGTGGCAAATATGACAGCGGTCTTTCAAAAACCTTAATGTGTGTCTTCCTGACCTATATTTTCCATTTCATTCGTAACACTTTATTTTTTATTTTCTTTTGTATTTACGAAACTATAGTATGCATAAATATTTTGTTTGTATATGGTCAAATAAAGTTAATCCTGAATCCTGTGGGCCTCTAAGACGTTGGTCCATATCGCTTTCCACTGCTGTCAAATGGACACATTGAGCATGGGCGTATAAAAGGATAAAAGGTCCATGTAGCTGGCAGCCTTTAATGGGTCATATATATATATATATATATATATATATATATATATATATATATATATATATATATATATATATATATATATATATATATATATATATATATATATATATATATATATATATATTATATATATTATATATATATGTATATATATATATATATATATATATATATATATATATATATATATAATTATATATATATGACAAGAGCTCGTACAATTTTTGTTTCAAAATATGACTGCATTTCATAGACTGATAAGAATGGTCGTGGTAAATGTGGTGCTGCCGAGCAGACAATGGGGCCTACTTCCTGGAACACGTTACAAGTCGATTTACACAAAGCACTTGATGTGACGTATCAGATAATGTAATCGGGAGCCTGCTATCAGTATTTAGCCTCTGGAGTGAGGCAGAGTACCAAATATTATATGCAACAACGTCACGGTAAACAACCTACCTTTTGCACTTTTATATCTCCACTTTTGGATCCGATATCATGTCAATGATGACCACATGTCCTTAAAGATTGTTACTTTGTGAGAAAATGTACATCATTGCCCACAAAAGCAGAGATTTGTGTGCCTGTGATTGCAGCAACTGTGACCGATGCTGCTTCAACGCACCATTTCTTCAAGTTACAACGCCCTGTCGTTAGACCGACAAACTGAACTCCACAATCATATGCACACTCATATACAAGTGCTCCTTCACATCGCACAGCGTGCCGTAATGTTCTATTTGTGCACTCTCTTTGGCTTTCACGATCTAATGCACTTTCTGAATAAACAGGGGCTTGTGGGGCAAATCACCAGTGACGGAGTTCTTCGTGTGGAATGGAAGGTGAAAGTTATACATATTTGGCGGATATCCTGCGATGGCTTAATGTAGTGACGATCATGATATGCTCCTCCATGGGCCATGGTGCAGGACGATCCATGTCACAGAATCTGTTCTTGATTTATTGCCGCACGAAGGTGGGAAAATATAAATGGTATTAAGAACACAATTAGCTTTTATTTTAATGTAAGTTACATTGTAACTGTCCTATAGCCCGGCGATAGTCGTAAAAGTTGGCTAACAGTATCTAACAATCCCACAATATCCCGAAAAATAGTTTGAGGCAAACGCTTCTTAACCATGCCCTGGTTAAAATAATCGTGAGTCAGCGGCCCTTCTTGCCACGTTGTGGGCGCATCACCTCACAAGTGAATGTTGCTAACTGGAGCATGCTGGCGCATTATGCCGTTCAAGGTGCTCATATACACAGTAAACGATAGTTTTAATAGGGCCTTCACAGCGAGGGTATTATGGCATAGGGTAGCAATACCAGGTATGCTCTATGGCCTGGATGTAATTTCAATTAATGTAGAAGACAGAATCAAATGGGAAAATGGACACCGCCATGTGCTGCCACTGAGGCAGTCCTTGGGGAACTAGGCTGGTTAAGTATCACTGACAGGATAGCAAAACCAAAACTAAACTACTGGGGATACCTGCAAGAGATAGATGACAACAGATGGTGCAAGAAAGTATACATGGAGTCTATTAAAGAACAGACAAAATAGGTCAGAGACATAGATGAGATTGCAGAAAAATATAACCTAAAGGGACTGGATGAAGTTGAAGACTGGAAAATGTATTTTTGGAAAACAGTAATGGAAGGGTGGGCAGATAAATGGAAACAGGGGGTTAGAGAGAAAAACACATTAAAGGCATATAGATTAATGGAAAATCAAAGAAAAGTACGTGTTGGGATGGTAGTAAAGGATCTAAAATATTATTTCAATGTAGGGTGGGGGTAATTAATCTTGAAAAGAGACAACAAAAATGGTCACCAGGAAGCGACGGTAAATGTAAAGTATGTAAACAGGGGGATGACGAAACTTAAGACCACTGGCTATTTTGGTATACAGCATATAATGAAAGGAGGGGCAGGATTTTCGGAGAATGGAAGGGAAAAGACCAAAATTGTAAGAGCTGGGAACAAATTCGGAGTTGGGGGGAGCAGGAAAGGGTTCCATGGTTTTTGGGATTGAATGGAGATCTTCCAGGAAATGAGAGAGGTATTAAATCACTACAGGGCTACCTGGTAGGATGCTGGGAAGAAAGAAGTCTATATGAGGCAAGAAGTAATTAAATTAAATACAACAGATAGATAAGAATGCGGGAAAGGAAGGGAAAGGTGGTAGCCCTTTTAAGGGCTCCCTTGGCCGTTTGTCTGTAGACTGTTCATCAGTGCAAAAATATGCCCAAGGAAGTGCCTGAGCCTTAGAGGCGGGGTCGTGTGGGATGGGTTATGAGGGAAAATAATATTTATGGGCTGAACAGATGTTTTTTTTCCCTCAGGTCTCCTGTGCCAACAGGACCGCGGCACATAAGCGGCTGACCACAGAATGATGATGATGATGATGATGATGATGATGATGATGATGATGATGATGATGATGATGATAATGATAATGACGATGATGATGATGATTATTTTATTATTATTATTATTATTATTATTATTATTATTATTATTATTATATAATACTGATTTATATTCTGGAACGGTTACAATATTGTTCAACGTTATGGTATCAGAACCATTGGTATAGAAAACATAAACAATGCACCATGGGATACAGTGTATTTTAATCAATTGTTATGCCGCACGCATGCGTGCATGGGTCTTTAAATATCTACTCGATATTGAAACGCAATTTCAGAATTGCAGGTCGAATTAGCCAATCAGCGAGCCGCCCACGTTTCTCCTAAATGATGTAGAAGGTAGCATGCCGGTGTTGCATGGTTGGGACACTGGTGAGATAAAATGCTAATTAGCATATCCAAATAGACTATGGTTTCGGTGCCCTTGGGACCACTGATACGATACAGGCACCACTTAAACACCCTGCTGGGGCTAATTATCTCAAATCCACTGGACCATGAATGAGAAGGACTACATTCTTGCCTCTGATATATGTGCAGCAACCATTCAAGCAATCATTCATCTCACCACTCAGACTTCTAACTTTGCATCACCCAACAAATGTGCCACTTAATTATATTTTTGAAAGCATAAAGTGAACTCTTAAGTTTTAAGTTTGAACGCAGCACAACTTTAAGAGTAAATGTTCAAGTTAGTGGATGATTCTAACCATTTTCATCTATTTATATATACACAAACAAAATTATGTTCAAAATTACTTTATTATCGACACTTACTGCTTCACACAACATCACATCATTGGTTCTCTAAAACCACAATGAATGACGAAAAATAAAGATAACAAAATACTAGATTTGCCAATACAATGTAACCTCGTTTTAATGAAACCACCTGTTCCATGAAATTGTGTCAGATAACTGAATGTGTCAGATAAATGAATCTTATAACATAGATAATGTACTGTTTGTTCCATCTGGTTTCTTCCCAAGAGTCATCACTTTACTCTTATCCTTACTAAATTCTAACCTCCATTTATTCCCATATTCCCCTGCTATGTTCAGCATCTCTTGCAGTTTTTTTTTCTGGGACGCTGCTGTGAGTACAATATCATCTGCAAAAAATAGACCTGGGATTTTCAGGTCGCCTACCTTTACTCCCTTATTACACTCCATTAACTGGTCCCCCAAGTCCTGAATATACAGGGCGAACAAAATCGGGGACAGCAGATATCCGTGCTTTAGACCTATATCCAGGCATGCATTCTCTACTTCAACCTTTCCTAATGAGAGTGTACAGTCTACTTCTTCAAACAATGCTTTCAGAATTCCTAGAAAGTTCCCACCAAATCCTAGTCCACTTGGTTTTTTTTCCACAGGGCATCTCTCTGTACCATGTCATAAGCTTTCCTCACCTCTAAGAAACCCATGAAGACTTTCTTCCGCTTCTGTCTGCCATTTCTAACATCTGGGTCAATGTGAAGATGTGGTCAACTACCCTTCTGCCTGGTTTGAATCCATTCTGAGTTTCCCCCAAAAGTCCACACCTTTCAAGTATTCTACTTAGTCTACTGTACATTATCTTACTATATATTTTGCCCACATTTGATGAAATGGCAATGCCCCTACACTGATTCAATTGGCCTCCTGGGCCCTTCTACGGAATATATGAAATCCTCAGTTTATTCCATTCCTTTGGTAATTGTCTTTTCTCAATAACCCTATTGAACAGCAACTGTAAACTATCCTCAATTTCTTCTGGCCTTCTCTTTCTGAATTCCGACAGTATGTCATCTGGTCCTGGAGCTTTTGCGTATTCGCATCTGCTCAATTGTTATTTCAACTTTTATACTTCTGACTCTGCCACACATCTGTAGATCCCATTGATCGTGTGTGTATTCTGCTTGACACCCTGGTACTGTTCCCTGACCCCAGTGTGGATTATTAACTTCTTGCCAATGCTCCCTAAAAGCTCCCTAGATGTCTTCTTTGTTGTCTGTTCTTTTCCCTCTGTGTCTGATTTCCTGCGCTTTATTCTGTTTACGCCGAATAACCTGTTTTCAAAAGATGGTTGACCTTTCTCCCCCATTCTCCATTATTTTCTTTGTCATTCTGTCATTATTACAGGCTCTCCTTTCTGATTTCATCTCTGCTACATTCCTTTTACATTCCATATACTGTATCTTAGCTTCTTCTGTCACACCTTCAGGGTTTTTCCTGTCTAATCTCCATGCTCTATTTTTAGCCCTCTTTCTTTTTATGGCTCCTTTCAGCTCTGGGTCTATTCTATACCCTAGACTTCAAACCGGGACTTTCTTTCTACCTATCTTTTCCTGTGCTACCTTGAGAATCCTTCTGATTAGATTTCCATTCATTTCCTGTACTTCCCTTTCATTCACTCATCTATTTTTAGGCTTTCTTGATACTCTGTCCAGTCTGTTTTCTCCTTTATATCCCACACCCATTTAACCCCCCCCCCCGCCTTCTTCTTTGACACTGTATGTTAATTGAGACTATCATCCAGTTATGGTCACTGCCTATATCCAATCTACCTTCTTCATCTATTCTGCATCCTTATATCATTGAAATACCACACTGTCCAATAGACTGTAGTCAATCATTGTCCTTCTTTCCCCTGATGCCCACGTCCACTTTCCTTTGCATTGTACATCCCTATTAACTATCCTCAGACCAAATTCCCTTGTGAAGTTCAGTAACCTGGTTCCATTTCCATTGATTCCACTACCCCCTCCCTCAATACCACTCATTCAATTTCCTATGTGTACATTAAAACCCCCAGCTATCATAATCTGGTAGACCTGCTGCTGAATATCACTTATAATCATTCTCATCCTATCATATATCTGGTCATTCCATTCATTAGGAAACCCCCCGCGACCCACATACAGTACACCATGAAATTTTATTTCCATTTGACTCTTTTCCTATCCATTGTATTTATTTTTGATCTCACTATCATCTTCCCATCTGTTCTTCCAGATTTCATGCCACCTCACCCCTTTCCTTATCAGAAACCCTACTCCTCCTCCCTTTTTTGACCACTCTGTCTTCCTTTACCTGTTATATTATATCCTGTGGGGCCTGTCACTATTCCTATCTCTTTTCTTATATGTGTCTCTACTAGAGCTATTATGGCCATCTTCTCGCTTTCATCTACGTCTTCTATTTCTGCTATCTTCCCTTTGAATCCTCTGCAATTGACATATCCTATTTTCATGTTGTTTTTCTTTATGTCTCTCCCTCTTGTTCTACTGCTACTTCCTGTTTCTCTGTGGTTCTTACCCTGTTCCCAAACTGCCCTTGTAGTTACTGGGGTTCCTACTTTTCCTGCTGCTGCATCCACTAACTGTAAACCTGCCCTAACCTATCACCTCCCTTCTGACTTAGGTGCACCCCATCCCTAGCAAACATCTCCCTCCTCCCTACAAAATCTTCCCACACATCCCTACAAGCTATTCCCCCCATCTACATAACTTCTCTAACCTCCTGTCAATCCCACAAATCCTGCATGCTTCCCACCCACTCATCCTAAGCGTTGGTAATATCCCCATTACCAACGCATCGCAGTCTAACCGTGCTAACCTCCTCACAAGCTTCCAGTACCTGCCTAACACTGTCTCTGTCCCTATTCTCTCCCCGTGCTCTTCCCTGTCTGAGAGATCATTTTTGCCGACCTGCACAATGACTCTTGAACGCTCCCTACTACTGGTCACAACCCCCTCAAGCCTCTCCTCAACATCCATAATCTTGGCCCCTAGACGGCACACCCTAACCCTATGTTCCCTGTCTGCCCTACAGACGACCCTATCTACCTTCCTTACTATGCTGCCCCCTATCACCACTGCCTCTCTAGGTCCCTCCTGATCCCCCTTCCCGCTAGGCCCTGTCACTCTATGCCTCCCCTCATCCTCACCTCCCTCCTGACCTCTTCTCCCATCCTGTTCCACCTCAGCCTGGTCCACCCCATTCTGGATTTCCTCCCTCACACCAGCTGCAGCCCTAAACTATCCCTAGCCTCCTCTAATTCTACCTTGAGGGCTGCCAGCTGTGCCTCCAAAACCTCCAGCCTCCTGCACTTCCCACATCAAAACTGAAAACTTTCCTCCCTTGCCTTGTTCAGAGGGCAGGCTAGTCCCTGCGGCACTGAACTTGACCCACATACAGCACGCCTGACACTGTATGTGGTTGTCTCACTCACCCCCTCTAGCTCTACCCTGCACTAATCCTCCCCTCCTGTCTGCTCCCACCCTAACTCGACCTGTCTCCCTTCTACCTGCTTCCCTCCTCTAGAATACCTCCCTCCTGCTGGGTTCCCTCATCCTGCATCCCTGCTACTCTTTGGCAATCCACGTGCCGACATACTAGATCTTGTGTTCGTTTATTTATTGTCAATTAAATCACTTACTTACTTATCTTTATTTTCGACGATGATAATATAATTCAAAATAGCGGCCCCCACGCTTACTGACCTATTTTAGCTCGTTCAAACTTTGTGACTAAAGCCTCCGTAAAATAGCTCGACTTTGCCACTAACACTTTCCCTGCGTTATCATTATATATTCATAAGACAGATCCCTTTCTAATTTGATCAAAATTCTACCTAAAATTGTCCAAATTCCACTTAATTTACGCAAGCTCAGAAACCAAATTTTCCCTCGCTAAATCTCGTTTCGTTCTCATAACTGGGGAATGTTTCACATGTTTGTTGCTGCTGTACCGTTGAAGGTCCAGTCTCACCATAGCTTCATTGAAAAATATTGTTTTGACACAGGTTCTACATGTAAAAACAAAAAGGTTGGAAAAGAAATTGCTTCAGTCATCACATCAGACCTATATAAATCAATACCCTGAGGGTGTTTTAACAATCCAGCACACATTCAAAAAGTACAGAAAAACATGATCCATATTCATTAATTCCAAACCCAACAATGACAGCAAAGAGATTCCAGACTTGCCAAAGCATCAACATTTCTCTTCCAGGAGTATTTTCACACCTTGACATGTGTTGTCCGATTTATTATTAGTAGAAGTAGTATTAGTATCATTGCTTTTGTTTGCGTGTTCTGTTTTGTGTGTGTGTGTGTGTGTTTGGGGTTTTTTTTCTTCTTTTTGTTTTCTGTTTTTTTTTTTTTTTTTTTGTTTGTTTTTTTGTTTTTGTTTTTTTTTTTGTTGGGTTTTGCTTTATTTTGACAACAGACTCAAATGTGTTCTAAAGTCATTTAATTCATGTCGATAATAAACAACATGTTTGGATTATTTGAGTGTTGTTACTCAACCAGGCAGGATTTAGTACAGAGCTGTATTTTAAATGCTGAGTGTTTTTCCTCGTTTGGAACTCATTTGGGACTATAGTAGTGCCAACTGAGTGTTTCCACTCATCCGAAGCTTTAATATAGATATAAACTAGGTCTAAGTGAGTGTTTTTCCTCATGTGGACCTCAATTTGGATTTCTTGTGCAAGTTAGGTTGAGTGTTTCCACTCATTCATGGCTTTGAAACTGATAAAGTAGGCCCAAATGAGTGGTTCCACTGAGTTGGGCTGTTTATGGGGAGTACTACGGGGTTTTGTATGGATTGAGTGTGTCCACTCAAGCAAACGTTTAGATATGTGGACCTGCCAGGTTTTGAAATCCAGTGATGGCGACAAAAAGTCCACAATATCTAAAAATCAAGCCATAAAACAGAAAACTAGAATTTCTGTTTTTAAAATAAAACGTGTTATGTATAATGTCCGCTCAGTTCAGCTGACTGACAATTGACTTACAGTTGTTTTACACTGGATGTCTATAAACCATCTATCCTTTTTCAAAATGCTTATTATCGCGTAGGAAATGAATGACTAGCAGAGCATAATAAGGTGGTGTAAGCATGGAAGCTGTCCCAGGCTCTTGTTTTTACATTTTCAACTACTTCTCAAAAAACATAGATTGGAATGTTTTGACTTTGCGCAAGTTTATTTTCCAGATGGTCCTCTGCCAAGTTTGCAAAAGAAATGATGCTCCAATAGTTCCATTTGTTTTATCGTTTTTTGTAATTTATTTGTTGAAAAAAAATGAAAACGTCCTCTCAAGAACTACTTCGCCAATTGATTTGATATTGCATACAGGGTCACCTCGGGTAGCGCATTTCACACTTTAGCCAACAGGTGGCCAACCATTTTTGGTTCAATTTCTTGTAACTTTTTGTGTTTTTATGCTATTTTTGACTTTTTTCTCCAGAACGGCTTCAAATATTTATATGCAATTTTAGAAAATATCCCGACAAAAGAGGATGAGCTTTGCACTAATGATGAAAACATCTGAATCTTTCATGAAGCGATGAAGTACCAAACTTTGGGACCATGTTTCAGTAAGTACTGTGCTGTGCATGCGTGCAGCAATTCATTACATGTATTGCAAAAATGTCAAATATGGTGTGCAGAATGCTTTCATTTTACACACAGATGTTCCACAGGTGTCCTTTGCGGCTTTGTGAAGGAGATGATGAAGTAACAATTTTTCTATATTTTATGAATTAATTAATTAATTAATTAATTAACAGCTACGTAGCAATTAATTGCTTAATTAATTTAAGAAATAAACGAGACGAGGCCAGACACTTGGTGGAGATGAATTTACATTTGGGGTTAGCCATCAGTTTCTTTGTTTGTTGCATGTAGTATGTGGCATTGTGCCCTGTTAGCTTGATGGTCGTCTTGGTAAACTGATATTGGCAGCAGTTTATTGCCGCTACAGCTGCGTAGCAAGAGCAAACACATGCATGAGTATACCGGCCCATGGACACCAGATGGCTCTGTCTGCTTTTCCAGTAAGAAGACCAGACCATTTGAATGAGCAAAAATACAATATTCTTCAAGGTGGCGGCACTTGATTCCTGTGTAATTTGATATTCAGACGTGTAAGTGATCAGTTAGAAAATATCTGAAAATTCATGAATCAATCTGAAATACCTCTAAATCAAGGAAAATATGGTTTCAAAATAGCTTTTCAAAATAGCTGAACTAATATGAACGATATATAGGATCAATTTAGTTAAAATGATCTGTTGAAATTGACGAATTCAGCTTGTATATCGGAAATCTTATTTGCCTGGACATTTTAACCAATGGCAAAATAAAAAAGGTCTAAAAGCCTTTTGTTTATCCATATTTATCCCCAATCGCAAAATGTGGACACTAGGGAAGTTACCAACAGTACCGCCCACAGACGACAGACTCCATGTCATGATTCCTTATTGCCATTCCACATAGACTTTATGCACTTATAAGCAAACGGCATTTCAAGTTAACGTCATTCCAAGGCACAATTCCTAGTAAAGTTTGAAATCATCAAGTTTGCTTCTTATACTTTCTTCCTTTTCGTGTTTGACATAAAAATTTATCTCACTTTATAGAAAAAAAGAGGGGAGGGGGCTTGGACTATTGCTAAAACCTCACGTGGTGTCAAACAGCGGTCATTACCGCGATAACCATAGCTGTCACAACAAACTTCTGACGAGTGGCATGCTGGGAGACTTGCATATTGTTGGTTGCATCTTACAGAGAGAGAGAGAGAGAGAGAGAGAGAGAGAGAGAGAGAGAGAGAGAGAGAGAGAGAGAGGAACGTATAAAGTTTTAAAAAATTGTCAGGAGTACCAAGTGCACATGGAAACTGTTTTTCATTACCATGCAAACTATGTTTACCTGTTCCTATGTGAGTGAAACTTTTGAACCAATCTGAATCTAAATCATACTAAAGATAGAAAGAAGGACTGAGAACAAGGAAGGAAGGAGGGAGGGAGGGCTGACTGGAGTTCCGTAATTTATCCTGGACAAACGTGTATTAGCACGTGTAATTTCTGGTTTTCCATCATGGCCAAATGTGAAAAATATATACATAAGATGATTGATTATGCACCAAAGGACAAATAAAATACAGACTGAACAGACAAACACAGTCACGGCTGATTCATATTACATAACCAGAGCATTAGACATTAGAATGTTCGCAATGCCTGCTTAAAATGTTGACCTACGGACAATAGATGATATATGGCTGGATTCGCTCTGCTTGTATATATGATTCCTAGCTGCCAATCTGAAGTTGTTCAGATACATAAGAAAATTTACGTTAATATCTGGGACGGAGTCCTTTTAAAGCTTTAAACATCAAGATACATGTTTTGAAGTCCAGTCAAACTTGCAACGGCATCCATTTTAAATTTCTAAAGAGGTTCTGCACTTGAGTGATCGGTATTTCACACTACAATATGATACAAACTGGTTGCATCTGCAATTTCGTTATTCTTTGGATGAATTATATAGCATTCTTGAACTGTGGAGCAAATGTTTGCTAAAATAGTCCAGTTGAGCTGCCTTCACGACACATTACGTCACCAATACTACACCCTGCATTTGTGAACAAGTTGCAAAACCAAGCTAACGTAATAGTTCTGATGGTAACCACCAGGTGGCAGCTACACAACGAGGGCGCATACATGTACAATGGTTTTTACGTTTTGTAGGCTGTCAGGCCCACCTCTACATTCAATAGAATGTTTGAGTGGTTGTTTGGGTCACACAGATGTAAATCTAAGAGACTGCAATACTTGTAAAGGTCCACAATGTACATCATTGCATGTGGTGTAATGGGGGCTATTATATGTAAAATCTGCCAAAGCAAATAAATTGTTGCGTTTTTATAAATTGAAAATATAGGGTTAGTCCAGGATGCCCACTCATATATTTTTTTAAGATCCTTTCACTAGCAACAAAGATACATTTTGTCATGCAGGAAAACCAAGTTTAGTCACAAAATGTGGGACAAAACTATAGTCTCAGCATTTATGGTCAGCACTTTTAAGGCAAGTGCAACTAAATGTGGCACGTTTGAAGCTTTTTGCGGTGTAGATAGTCTGTGCAAGGGGAGAAAGGGGCAGGTGGCGACATTGTGTTGAACATAAAACGCCTTGTTACAATGACACAAACTAATTTAGAATGTAAGCATGAATTATATATGATATCAAATCAGATTCACATGGTAAAGTAGGGTTTATGGGACAATCATCACTCTATACGTTTTTATATAAAAAAAAAACTCATAATCACCATGCAAACCTGTTAAGAGAACTGCATGTTTGGGCTCAGTGTGGTTACAAAATAGTTATGCCAAGCTTAAGTGCTGACTGACTGGAGATCAGGTTTTAGACAGGGTCCACTGAATGAGAAAGCCTGCCTTAGTGCTCAACTGAGGCTGTGGAAAGGTATACAAGCCCCATACACCCTATTCAAAGGTATCTGTCAAATTGGAACACAACTGACTTCTGGTGACAGAAAACAGAATGAGGCTGTAGTGGACATCAATTGAAGTACCCAATCACTTACATGTTAAATTTGCTTACTTTGCTAGCTCATATTTATTATTCAAAACACTTTTGAATATAACCATTGTGTTATTCTGTTAGGAAAACTCTAGGACTACAACATAAGGGGAAAAATCTTCAGTGTTTTGACTTTTCTCCACTTGCCGCTGATATATATCTCACTGCAATTTTGATACCCTGTGCAGTGACATCCAAAGCCAGAATAACTAAGTTGACTCTCTATACATTCTAGGAATTTCCAGCAGCAGTTAAATAACATATGGGTTTTTAAAGATATATAATTAGCTGTCACAGGTATATTTATTCTAATGCTCAGTTGACTTGTTCATGGAGCAAACTGATCAGCGCATACCTAATTGTTTAACCAGGACTAAAAAAAATCAGATCAAACATGAGTATTGGACCATGGTTATTTTATATATATTTTTTTTAATATATTTTGATATACGGGTACTACAGATTACATACCAAATGAATGACTGGTTCTATAATATGAATTCAACAGATTATGTTTTGTGATCAGATGAAATATATTGCCATGAATACTTATTTTATATTAGCAGACTACATCACAGTAACTTTTGCAACAATGGGTCAAACACTGATGACCTGTCTTTTCCCTCACTTTTGTAGTCCTAGTATTGTCCTAACAGGATAACACAATGGGTGTACGTATGCAAAAGTGTTTTAAATGATAGACATGAGCTACAAAATCGAATGGGGACTTGATTTGGTTTCCACCACAGCCTCATTCTGGTTTCTGCCACCAGAGCGTGGTAGCAATCCATGAATAGGGTGTATGGGGTCACTGCCTCAGCACTGGGCATGCATTTTTGCACAGCTGTGTGTATGGGGGCAAGGGGAGAGGCTTACAGTGGTCACAGCAACATTTCCTGTCTCCCTATAAACTGCCAGGCCATATCTGTATGTGGCTCGGGGTCCCTATCCAAATGTCAAGGTCCCTAGGCCTCCTAAATAGGCAACAACAGCATCACCTTGAACAGGGACATAAATGTGATGCATTATTCTGCTATAAAAATTTGAAAGACGTGATGACTGGGTACACAAACTCTCTCTCTCTCTCTCTCTCTCTCTCTCTCTCTCTCTCTCTCTCTCCTTTATGTTTATATACATGTATAAAATATGAAAATTCTTACACTTTAAGCTTAGGGAACAATTTATGAACATTTTTACCAAATGTCATTGTGAGACTCTATCAAATATCATAATTGTACTGATGCATTGATCCTTTAACCTTGACCGTCAGCACAAATTTTGACATATTCTGCAAATTTAATTCATTTCGCTTTGATGCTACATGCTTTTTCGCTTGATTTGCTGATGAAACAAATCCGTAAAAAGAAAGCCCCTGTCAGAAAAGAACTTAGGCTTATGTTAAATCGATCTCTTTCTCCACTTTTGTGAATTTAAAACTTGAGTGAAATACCTCAAATAAATGACTGAAAAATTTATACACGTGAAAATATGGCAAGTAACAGTACATGCATGTATAATAAAAATGGCCGACCTCCAGGGCCTTTCCTTTTTTTTAAATAGGGCCGATAATTTTTTGTCATGTTTCACCCGACTCGTTACACATTGCAAGTATTGACAGAGCAGTACAGTAGGTGGGCAAACGGAATAAACTGCAACAAGTATATTACTCAACAGTCATAACTGGTCAATATGAGAGCTTTGGTAGGCTCAACACTGGCAAGTTCATTATAAAATTTCTATTAGGATCAAACTGGAGACAATTCATCCATTGTATAAACTATTATCGAATTTATTATGTTCCAAGAAGTGGTGCAAAACATTACAGCATAATAAAGCGGCACGCAGCGGTGCCCTATGGCAAGGCCTCGTGATTATATTTCTACCACTCGTTGCCGGTGACTGCTGCACGCTGACACAATTTGTAGTTTATTCTCCAGTGTTGTTTGCAAAACACTAAATCATATTTCATCAGGAATTGGGTGGAAACGAAAGAGCAAAACCTGTTAGGTAATCCATCCATGCAGTAGTCCTAGCAAACGAAGATTCAGGAAGCGGCGAGGGTACCAAAAAATCTTCCAACATGACTACCTACAAAGACTATGATTGTGTATGTGTGTGGCCATGCACTCTATGCAAACCAATACCAACCTGATCATGACAAATAGCAAAAAACATAGACCACAAGGGCCAAATCTTCATTTGCTGGAGATGTAGCTTTCTCTTTGTATCCTTATGTGTATATGATGGCTAGGTATGTCTGTGTGCTAGTGCTGGCCATTAGGTTAACTGAAGTAGGGCATGGCAAATGATTTTGAGATGTTTTATAATTTCAATGGACAACATGGGAGCTAGGATATGGACGGAAAATACAATAGGTTTAAATTTGCTGTTTCTTTCCCATTTGGTGATTCCACCAGATTTCTTAGTTTGCTGACAGTACTGGACAGTAATCCAGCAACTGTGGCAGAGAGCAGCCGCCAGTGGCAGGAATGGATGAAGAGGGCGTGCCACTGAGGAAAAGTGTCATATGCAACCCCGATTTCAACCTCTTCGGCAGTCTCACTAAATTTCCTGAAGATCAATACAAAAATAAGGATGCTGGACTTGATTTTTACATTTAGACCCATGTGTTATACAATAATGTAGGTAGCGCCACCAACATTAAAATCCTTGTAAAATTCCATATACAATATAAGCCCTGAAAGTTAAATGGGCCGAAGTAAAAAACTGCAGGGTGCAGAGCAATCAAAAGATGACTCCTATATTCCAACTGACCACTCTAACTTGCCTTCAATTCGGATGAAAAATCTGCTATGTTCAAAATGTGCACCGCGCTTCCAGCTTTTCATTCATGAGCTCTTTTTTGCAAATCAGATAATAACTGTATGAGTGATTGAAGAATAAACATTAAGCTTGGACAAGCAACAAACTCCATAATCTTTGGCTCAAGGTGACCCAAAAATATAATTCACCAAGTACAGTTTTATGTACAATGTACTCAATTGCAATTTGATCTAGAAGCTCAATTCTCTTTCCCATCAATGTCCAAGCTACACTCTGCATTACAAAATCACCTCTGTCAAAGTTGCAGGACTGGTGACCTCACAAAAATTACTCAAGGTCACTGATAGTATAATATGTATTAGCATTGGCCACGATCTATCCTATAAATCTAACTCAATTATTTTTCAATTTTACATGTTTCACCACATTTTGGATTTATAATTTCCATCAAGTGATAGAAGGTGCCCCTAACAGTATTATAAACACCTGAAATTTTGACCGTCTTCACAATCCCACTAAATTTCATGAACATCTATCAAACATTAAGCATGCTAGAGCGGTCACAAGATTTTCACATTTTGACCCATGGCGTCACCAATATCGAACTCGACCTAGATTTTCATACACTTGATAAGTTCTGAAAGTTACATGGGGTTACCTTGCAAACTGTGTACTGCATTGCGTTGGACGGGCATAAGTGACTGCATGAGCTGTGTGACCTTCGGTGACTCAGAAGAGCTTTGTAGCCAACAATGAATGCAAAACTCAGAATTTCCTACAACTCTGGTAGTTCCTCATAACGTATTTTAACCATTCATACATTTTTCTGCTAAACACAAGAAACTTTACCAATTGGCTCACTGGCTACTTTTGCTGCACTCATGTCCTTATTTACACTAGACTTCTTACTTGAGTTCATATGAACTAGATATTTTCTAAAAGAATACATTTGGATTCAGCTATTAACTATGGTACATTTGGATTAAGCTATCAAAATAATGAAATATCTCTAAGTGTTATGAATTTTAACTGTTTGATTAAAACAACTTTAACTTTACCAGTTTTTTCGTGCAAACGCTAAAAATGGAAAACGTTATTTTCCTATGGGAAATAAAAAGTACACTTGCAGCAACAAAAATGAATTTTAAATTTTGGATAAGTTTTTGTTAAAATGTACAAGATGCTTAAAGTACAACTGTCTTTTAAAAAAAAATAAGCCGCAATAGAATTAGAACTTAACCCATTTAAACAAAATAGTTCTAATATTAAAATTCTTCTTTGGTTTCCGTCAAATTATGTGTACTGTGGGCATTTTATAACTTTAGTACATGTTGCCTCCTGTCCATCAAAAACATACATGAAAGAAATGGAACGGAGATCGAACCCATTCAGCTGCACAAAACAGTCTCCAAACCACTTTGATATTTCATCTTTCTACAAGGTACGACGTGGCAATCTAACTTAACTGGGGTACATACCAAGGTTTTTGGACCAGGACAGACATTTAAGAGCCATTTGTGTCCCAATCCGTTTTGGTCATAAATGTTCGTTATCCACAGCAAAGAAGAAAGAAAGATATTAGTCCCTTCTTACACTGGAAGGTATGACATGTGAATCTATCTTAACTGCCTTAAAAACGTTCGGTACACTGGTCAAACAAATTTAGAAATCTCTGGTTTTTGGTGTGAACAAAGATATTGGCATTTGAAACAAAATGCAAGCAAAAAATTGGCATGCCACGGTGCTACTTTTGTCGCTAGGTGGCGATACATGTAAGGACTACAGAAATTTGATAGCAAACATTATATATGTGGGTGAAAGCAAAACAATAAATTAAGGATGCAAAAATATGCACAAAATAACTCAATATGAGTGTATGCAATGTATATCAATCCTTTTAATAACAAATATATAGACAAAACTTGCTGGAATGTGACTTTAAATTCATCTCGTCTTGCAAAAATGTAGAGGTGCTCACATTATTTTTTAAGTTTGAAATAGAAAAAATATTTACAAATCCCTGAAAAATTGAAGGGGGTTTCCAAAATATGTACTTATTTCATTGATTAACAAAAAATATATCATACGGTGCTATTTTTAGATTCTCTCCATAGTGCAATACAGCAATGTGGGCAAAAGAGGTAAAAATAAGAATATCAAAATTATAGTTGCCTTAATACATTGACAAATGGTAACACAGGCAGCACATTATCAAATATGCCTGTGCCACCTTTTGATGCTGGGGTATTACTGTGATGTTGTTTTTTTTTTCCAGTTGGGACAGCGTTTATCGTACCACATTCACAAAAAATGTAAAGTGCACTGGCCAAGCCTTGTTCTGGCATTTGGTAACAAACCACCCATTCTTTTTCCTTTTCACTCTTCGCAGCCAATCCATATTTCTCAAACGGAACTGTGCAAAATAGGAAAAGTGAAACGGCAGCTAGTGCAGGTATCGACAGATACCAGCTCTAACTGTGCAGAGGCATTGGACCATAAACGGTTGCGCACATCGCGGTGTACCTAGCGTCTTTAAATACCACGGTATATCGACCAGTCGGACATGACGGCACCATTTTCAGACCATTCGTTTTTGGATAAGTTGGACATGTAGCCTAGATTTGTGAACCAACCAGTTTGGGTCACATATTGTATTTAACTACAAAGTAAAATCAAGGGTATTAGCTCCATCTTGAAGTCAAAGGTATGACGTGGGAATCTAACTTAACCGGCTCACGTGCAAAGGACTTGGACCAGGCGGACATGTCAGCACCATTTGCAGACCTATTGGTTTCAGTCATATACTATCGTAAATCAAACAAAGAAAAAAAGAAAGACATCACCTCCCCAAAAATAAAACGAACAATCATCTGAAAGTACCATTTTACAAATTAGAAAAAAAAAAGTTTGCCTTTAGACTGTTAACATATACTTATGTAAACCTAGTCGAGTTTAGTTTAGAATGGAGGACGATTCTGTAGCGAGGGGTCAGATGTGAATGAATCTTTATTGACTGCGCTGTTACATAAAATACAGCAATATGTCATATATACAACATGTACACATGTAGAGTATGAAAGAAAGAAAAAAGAAAATCACATTAAAATATGCACACAATCAAAAGAAAAATGCAACAAAAACAGTACAGACACGTACAGCACAGTACAGTACAATAAATACAAAAGATTTACATAAATTACTTATCACCTGAAATGAAAATAGAATACAATCATCAAATTGGCACGGTGTTACAAGATTACAGTGGTTTCTCTCTTAGGGCAATGGCTTTGTCCATGAAATTTTCAAATAGGTATACGAGTTCTATGTCATGCAGTACCATCATGAATTTAAACATACTCTGATCATCATAAGCTTCCGAATTACAAAATATTTCGCGTATACTCTTAATCAGATTTTCTCTTGGATTTTGAAATTTGGTGCATGTCATAAAATGAAATTCATTATTAAGTTCTTGGCAAGTGTCACAAACTCTCTGGCTAACAGGAACTTTGGTAGGACGCTTATGTCTTCCTGTTTCGATATGTAAATTATGTGCACTAATGCGTAATTTAGTTATATCACTCCTTGTTTCGAATTTTTTACATCTAAATAATGTTCAAATTTAAGTTTCTGTCTTAAAAGATGTATACGTTCTCAATTTAGATTCGTTATTTTGATTCAACATTTCATTTTCCCACTGATTTCGAAATTTGTTTTCTGTTTTATTACGGAAAAAATTAACAGGATATTCATGAAAGAAAATCTTCTGGGTTATCCGAACGTTCCTGCTGCCTGAGCAAATTAAACGTATCTTTTACAGAATTTAACAGGTTGATTGATTTGCTTGAGATAAGTCAACATTACATTTGTATGCGTTAAATAATAATGAATTTTGCTCCATATTGACGATTCTAAACCAGTTTTTAGAGACAGAAGATAATATTCTGAATGACAAAGAGGTCTTTCCTAGTTCTCCTAATACTGCAATATTGCATGCTTTACTATATACCCCGAGACAATATTTAAGAAATTGTGTATAGAATTTTTCGCGCTCAATTTTAAAATAATCAGAAATATTATCTTTGTACATGGATTTTCAACGAAAATTACAGTATAAGCGCCCCATATATCGGACACATATAGTAAAATTGGCTGTATAACTTTTTCGAATAGAGATAAGTACAGTTTTATATTCGTATATCGTAGTAAAAATACCCTCTTCATCCTTGCCAAAGCTTTATTTGCTTTATCACATAATAACTTTATTGCACCATGAAAGGAACCAGTTAAGACATTTGAATTCCAAGATAAAGATACGTCTTGACAATGTCTAGTTCAATACCATCAAAAAAGAAATTTCTACTAATTAATTTACCCGTTTTGTTAAAAATCATGACTTTCGTCTTTTTAATGTTGATATATATTTTCCATTTTTTTGCAATAATCACTCAAAATATTTAGACAATTTTGTAGTGCTGATTCGGTTTCACATTTCAGTATTAAATCATCAGCATCAAGAAGACAATTGAATTTTATTCTCATTTAAAGATACTGGATCACATGATTCGTTAAATTCGGTTGGTAAATCATTGATAAAGATGTTGAATAAAGTGGGGCTGATCACACATCCTTGTTTTACCCCTCTTTGAATCATTATATTGTCCGATAAACCGTTAGAAAATTTTATTTGCTAACTTGAATCATAAAACATATCTTGAATTACTCTAAACATATAACCACTATTACCATTTTTCGCTCATTTGTAAAGTAGTCCATCATGCCAAACAGTATCGAAAGCTTTTTGGAAGTCTACGAAACATACAAAAAGGAATCTGTTTTTTCGTAATAATTTTGTGCATTTATCAATAAGAGTTCTCAATACAAAAATGTGATCACTAGTTCTACATTCAGAAGTAAATCCCATTTGAAGTTCTGTCTGTATACTATTTTCTTTTAGATATTTCTGCAGGCGGTTATTTATGATAGTGCAAAAAAGTTTGGAGACACAACTGCTGAGACAAATACTCCTATACATATTTGGGTCTCGTGTAGATCCACCTTTATGTAAAAGCACCAGTAGACTTTTCTTCCAAGACATTGGGAAAAATTCCGAAGTAAATATCGAATTAAACATTTTAAGCAATATCTCAGACAGAATCGTTGTATCATTTTTTACATTTCGTTTATTATGCCATCCTTGCCCGGTGATTTTTTGTTTTTCAATTTTTACCAAAGCAATGATCATTTCTATATCTTTAATTTTGAAATCTAATGTTGTGAATGACATTTGTGAAGTTTTCAGATTATTCAGTAACGATGTTTCTTCCTGTTCCTTCGGAGATTTTTCTAATACAGTATTTCTTGACATGATATTCGAGAAAGGGCGAAACCATTGTGGTAAGTCTATATTTTCGCTAACATCTGTGTTCTTTGTAATTGTATCTTTAAGTTCTTTAATAAGGTCCCAATAGATATTTGGGTCTCTTTCCCAAATATTATTTAGCGAATGCATTATATTATTCCTCAATTTCCTTTCTTTGTTTTGAGATACTATTTTAACTTAGAGGATAGTTAGATGGTTCCTTGGATATTTTTTTCGCCATTCTTTTGATATTCCTGTATAGATTATAAAACTCTCTGTCTCCATATTTCGGTAGTGTTTTACGCTTTTTTTTTTTTTTTTTTTTTTTTTGTACTTCTCATTTTCAATGATAGTCTCCCTACTTTATGCATCAAATTATTAAAATCACCAATCATTTTATCAATACCATGGCGACCTTGCACATCATATTCATTCTGTAGAAAATAAGTTATATCCTGCATGTAAAAGCCGTTGGATTGATCTTATTCCAAATGAAACTGCTAGGAAGGGGCTCATGAATACCATTATAACTGCAAAGAGGTGCTTCGTCACGTCTCATTAAACTAACTGCAATTTGAAAAGAGACTGGACAATGGTCCGATAGCCATGTTAAGTCATGAACACATGTACGGTATCAATGGTATTAAAGACTGATGAGCCAAAATATAGTTAATGCATGTGGGGTTTATAGCATTATGACTGTAACACGTGCATTTGCCTGTCAGATTGCCTAACTTACGGCCATTCAGAATCGTCAATTCTGCGCATATCCTTATTTGATGTGACTAGGCCTTTGAATAAGCAGATAATTACTTTGGAGAAACCCGAAAAGTCCCCAAAAATTACAAAGTTACCTTTTATAGAACGCGACCTTACATGTGCTTACATTGCCATGTTTCTTACTGCCAAGTATAGACTGTCACAGGTTAGTGTCATTCTATGCTGAAATGGCGTTTTTATTAAAGCCAGCTACACGACACTGTGGCAAATTCCCACCTGAAAAAAAGCGTTTTCACGCAGCTTTGTGGCAGGTATATATCCTCCCGTGTCACTTTACTTTAATATTGGCATACAAAGCTTATGCTTCAGGATGTACGTGAACCATTTGTTCAACATGATATTTAGTAATTGTCTGTTTGTTTGTTTGTCTGTTAAGGCTTGTCAACATTTCTCTCATGTCTGCTCTAATATACGAATCACATAGGGTCACGTCAGCCTGGCCATTTTGTGAATCACTCCACTCAGCTTCCTTTCCGACTGATCAAAATGCCTATTCAATTTAATCTTTGCCAGGCTATAAGCATGTGCAGTGGATAATATACCCAACGAATTTCTGAAATATGGAGGATCATATCTGTGAAATTCAATTGTTATTATGTTTAACGTTTTTAAATTACTGGAAACCTTCCCTAGTGAAAGGGATAAGGGGTTAATGAAACCTGTCCATACGACTGGAAATAAAGAGTCCCTTTGTAATTATCGGGACATAACTCTAACATCAAATGTACATAAGCTATTCGCATCAATTGAGGAAAATCAAATGATGACTTTTTTCCGATTAACGATTTCTTGGGTGAATTGCATGGCGCATACAGAAAAGGGAGGCGCCTGGAAGATCATTTCTTTACCCTCAAGGGCCTCTGCAGTCTCAGGAAAAACGTAAATAAGAAAACATTGCTTTTTTAGATATTAGCAAAGCATTTGGCACTGTAAACAGAGATTGTTTGTTTTGCACTCTGTGGAAAAGTGGTATACAGGGTAAAGCGTGGCGTTTTGTACATGGTCTTTACAAAAACGTGCAAAATATGGTGATGCTTGGTCCATATGAGAGCAACTAGTTTGATGTAAATAACGGCCTGAAACAAGGTTGCATTATGTCACCCACGCTGTTTTCTGAAGTTATGACTAATTTACTGTCTATGTTACATGCTGACCGAAACTTAGCGATCTTGTTTAAGGATAGACGTATACCTTACCTTTTATCTGCAGATGATGTTGTTTTGCTTGCTGAAAGCGAAACACAACTCAGACTATGTTGAATGTAGCTAATTGTTTTGTAAGTAAATGGGGCATGAAATTTAATGGAAATAAATCGAAAGTAATGGTTATTGGTAAGCGTCTAGATATAAACAAACGTTTGAAGTTTTTAGGGCATGTTGACTTGGTAGAGTGTGACACATACAAGTATTTAGGAATTCTTTTCAGCAAAATTACCTGCTGACAGTGTTCATGTTAAACAGCATGTTAAACCCAAGGCTACCCGCCTCAATGGTTACATGTGTAGCATCTTAGCAGGTCACGAAAATATCAACAGAGTATCATTTGGCGACAGTTTGTGGAGAAGTTTAATTATGCCGGCCCTTTCACACGGCTCTGTGGTCTGGCTTTGCAACGACAAAGAAAATACTAGTATTATCAAGTCAGTATAATAAACCGTAGCTCGCGCTATACTGCGCATAAAAAGTACGCCCGCTTTGGTGGACACTTTAGGGGATTTTAGGCGGCAGCCACTCCATTTATTGCCAGACAAAGCAAGAGTTAATTTCTTCCACAGACTTAAATATACTTTGCCCAATTTACGATTATGCAGAAATTTTGTTTGTTGTGGACGTGCTTCTTGGCCATACATGGAAGACATTTTAACAGGAGTTGGTTTGGATAATAAAATACATGACCAAGATGAGCGATGGCTACAAACGTATGACAAGTTGTCTCTGGATAACTATGTGGACGGCTTTCTTAATGAAATTGATAATAAGAAATCACTGTCTTTGTATGCTTTGTTGAAGAGATCATCTTTCCGTGGAGATTATCTGTTTGTTATGAATGATTTTAAGTCGGCCCGCCTAAAGTTTATGGCGCGTTCAGAATGTTTGGGCTTCAAGATAACTTACATAGATGGAATATTGCACCCTCAGGAACTTGTATTTTGTGCAAAAATGGCGTCGAAAATGTTTCACACTTTATACCCACTTGCCCCGCATTTATTGAAATTCCGATTAAGATTTGGCATGAACTTGAAACAAAATTAAACAAAGTTAACAATTTGTATATTTGGGAGCATTTCATTGACTCATCTTCTTTTAAAAACTCGGTTTACTCCTTGGAGATGCTGCAATTGAGCAGGGTATTCGGGTTGTTAATACGTTTGATGGTGCATGTAAACGTTTCCTTACAGAAGCTTCGCTTGTTCGTAAGTCCCTGGTGGACGGGACTTAATCACCACCTCGGTGTTCTATCTGACTTTATAAATGGTATAATATGTATGCGTATAATTGATTTCATTATGGATGTATATATGTCATTTGACGTGTATTTTGTCGACTCATTTCACATTGGACGCATCACAGGTTTTACCCTGGCCTGTTGATGCCCCCTGTAAAGGGGTAGATTTATCGAAAGAAAGAAAGAAAGAAAGAAAGAAAGAAAGAAAGAAAGAAAGAAAGAAAGAAAGAAAGAAAGAAAGAAAGAAAGAAAGAAAGAAAGAAAGAAAGAAAGAAAGAAAGAAAGAAAGAAAGAAAGAAAGAAAGAAAGAAAGAAAAATAAGTCGTTAATTTTATTTTTTCCTTTCTGAAATGTGGAATTCAAAATTGATATATCTGCCACCAAGTTTCGCCATGGAAGACACGAACTGAGATTAAAACTTACATTTGATGGCCGCTAAACATCACGCAAATTTTCATTGCCATGATCAACAGCAACCATAATCACAATTCGCGCTTTCGAACTGGGAGGAATCCGGGGGATTTCTCTTTGGCGGCTTTCTGGTTGATCGGTTGTTAAATCTATACATCAAAACAAACTCTTACTACGGAAATTAACTCAATACGTTTGAATAACAAATTACTTTTCGTTTTTGTGCAGTTTCACATTATTTTGTAAAATCTCAAAATCATTTCTTTCTTGTAACGCTCACAGCCGAACGAGCCTTGAAAAAGGACTGTACGGTAGTGTCCTCTCACGGCAATAATATGTCATACTTGTGCCTTTCAAAACAATAATTATTTAAGGGAACATCGGGCCACATTCACCATGAAATCATCAAAGTACCAAGCGCTCACATAAAAAGAGCCATGACATTCAATTAGCTAAGTCTGATCTGAAATCTTTACAACGAGAGGTCACTCAATCATTTGCATTTTGAGTAACGTTCAGCACCAATTTATCCCACAAGGGGCACGTGGCAGTAGGAAATTTTAAATAGCACAGGTATCCATGGGTATCACCCGCTGTATTATAAACAATGTACAATCGACCAAATTAGGTGTGGTGTATGGATACCCTTTCAGTAAATATGTAAGCAAATACCAGGCATTCAGGCTTCATTCAAAACGAAAGGTCAATGTGGGTTTCTTGAGAGAAGACACATTTTCAGTTTAACTCTCCACTGCCAAGTTTTGGACTGAGTCCGTTTTATGTTCGGAACGAGCGGGACTTGAACCTGCAACCTTTGGCACCAGTCGCCTAGCTGAAGTGGGAAACAGACATAACCAATCGACCGAATCCCCATTCTTCAAAAACAATGGTTCAATGGAGGCAGGTATGTGAAAGTTCCATATCACCACGGTTATGCAGTATATTTACTGAGTCGACATTTATTTCCAGAATCGGGGACTTAAATCCACCAGCATTAAAGAAATGCCGAATATATATTTTTCATGTTCGGAACGAGCGAATAGCTTTCTCGGTGGGCTTTGGGCGCAATGCACAGAAAAGCGCGCCGAAGAAAGTTGTTGACCTTCATCATTATATTATGTGGGTCTGTTGGCTGGTACTTGAATGAAAGGCCTCTTTACAAAGAATATCAAATGAATATAACATCCATTTAATAATTCACAGAAGCTCATTTTAAGCATTTTGACTTAAGTCGCTGTTGGCAGTGAGTGAGTTGGGATGGGCGCATGCCTCAAAGCTGCCCCCCCCCCCCCAAAGTGTTGACTTGGGTCATGTTATCGTATTAGGTCTAATCTACAACTCTCAAGAAAAGACAAAACTATTGTCATTTAAGTGAAAATGTTAAGGCATGCAACAATTTACGTGTGGTTACTTTTGACAGTAGGTGTGTTAACTGACATAAATTGCTAAATATCGAGAAACGTTAACTGGCCACGCTACCTAGCGTCAGTTTGAACATCAAAGCAATGTGTTATGTCGGATGCCAGACAACTTAGTTCTTTAGTCTTTCAGCGACAAATTTTGACAGCGCCAGCAACTTTCCACGCCCAGCATGGAATGCACCCAAAGCGCGCCTGGGAAAGAGGTTGACCTGAACTATTATTATGGTTTCAGCAGCTTTAGCCAAGCTGGTACTTTAATGGAAAGTCATTTTACTAAAACGCAAATCTGGTATCGTTTTGTAATTTCAGGTTACAGCGACTTTTATCAGAATAGTCTATATCTGGGTTAGTTCTCAATTTGCCTAAAGGTGGTGCTGCCCATCCTGTTCATGGCTGACCTCCCACATCTTTGGGTCACTTTCCATGACCCTCACTTTTTCTCCATAGATGAACACTTGGAACCGGCAGACACAAATTTAACCTCTCCATATGTTGCCAAATAAGCATTAAACTTTCATTTTATCACACCTGGCTGTATTTGAAAGATAATAATATGCACTTCAGGTAGATTAGAAGATGATAATTCAAATCGTCCTCATATGCAGGGAGCAACTTTCAGGTTCACTGTAATGTAAATGGGCTTTGCTGACCCACCTGCCGTCAAACGGCATGGGTCGCTAGGTGTCATAAACATGCATCATGGGAACAAAAGGCTCTGTGTCAAGAAAGTAAACCAACCCAGATCACCCCTATTGACAATGAAAGAATTGTGTGTGTCAAAAGATCATCGTTTTTCAGTGCAGAATTTCTGGAAGTAAGCAATTGGCATTATGAACGAATTTCACATGGTATTAACAGCACTGGAAATACGTTTACGAAATTAATATATATATACACATACATACATACATACATACATACATACATACATACATACATACATACATATGTATATATATATTATATATATATATATATACATATAAATATAATATTTATAGAATATATTATACACTTTATCTACACAAAGGTGTGATTTAAATTCCTCTTGAATGCTACTGCTGACTGATTAATTTCAGGTTGTGTTGGTTCCTGGATGGTAAACACTTTGGGTCTTGGCTCACGTTTCCATTGTCCTTTCCGTCCAGTCCTACGCCCGCGCCGCCTTTTGCCTTTCCTTATCACCATTGGAGACGGATACATACTGTCATTGGCCAGCGTCGAAAAATTGTCATTGCACTTGCGTGCCATGTCAATGGATATTTCACCCTCCGATGTATAGTCAGACTGCTTTGGTCTGACGGGATAGTACAAATAGTTACTTATATAAGAATGTGTATCAGAATCTGTTCCTAAATCGTAGGAGCTAGCAATGGAACCAGCTAAACTACTGGCTCGTTTAGCGCGGGATCCATTCAAATCTCGACACGTGTTTAGGTCCCGCGATATATCGTCACGTAGGTGAGTACTTAAATTGTCGGCATAATCAAGGTCTTGCTTGATAGATTTTTTTATCTTGCCAAGTCGTTCTAAATTATAGTTCCAACTTTGCCAGCTCTGACTAGATCCCCAGCTTCCTATACTGCGCAAACTGCCTCTGCTGTTAAATGATCGTCGTCTTTTCACCACTTTGCGCACATGTGTTGAATCAAAACTACAAATGCTGTTGGAGCGCTTGACATAAGAAATACGTGGAGCCCCATTCGTAGGAGACTCCTCTTCTCCAACTCCCTGAGGAGCAGTGTCATCATCTGGTGTCCCGGATGAAGACATATCCACATCGAGGCCACTGTCTTGTTTTCCTTCCCCCTCCACGAACTGGTTAAGCTTTTCCTTGGCACTGTTAACTTTAGTTTGTAATGCTTTTATTGTAGATTCTTTCTGCAAATGATATGTTTTTTTCACAAATAGTATAGTGAATAACACTTAAATACCAAACGGTTCAGAGTAAAGCAATCAAATTTGACGAGACAGACTACGTATACAATATTAGAATGAGCCATAGCCTTGACGATATAACCGAAGAAGAGAAATTTAGGCCACTTTGTGTGTGTGTGTGTTTTCCTTTTTTTTTTCCTTTAAACCAATAGAATGTAGCCAGATTTAATATCTACCATCTATTTATTTTATCATATGAGATAGCTTCCAATTTTATCACGAATGGGTCCCGAACGAGTCCTATTTACGTGTAACGGGTTGCGTGACCGTGAATTCAAACATATGATTTGACCAGAATCATTCAGGATGTGTGTCAATTTCGTTTCACAACTGTGACAAATAATCAAAACCTGCCTAATGTAAAGACCTGTCATCAATTCCTTGTAAAGTTATATCTAATTCCCCACTCTTGCATACTTACATAAAGATGAATCATACGGAGCAACCGAAACATTTAAGTGGGCAGAAAATGCTAAAGTCAAAAGGACACATATTACCGCAAAAGCCTTCGAAAACTTGGAACATAACATATGTGTAAGCTCTTTAAATTTCCCAAGCATGTTCTCAATGAAACGAGATAACCCCTAAACGTACAGGCATCTGTCATTTTATATATAAACTTTATTTTTGTGCATGTAATTGTTTGTTACGGCAAACGAGTCGCCTCCATAACTAAACCTTTGTGGACACTTTGGTGAGCCTCACGTCGGAATTTGTTTCCATTGAACTTTGTGCTTAAATATAAAAATAAAAGCCAACTATGATGCATATGATATTAGCTTAATGTACAATAGTGAGGTGTTAGCACTGCACACGTCTAAATCTTAAAGATTTAATTGTACTTTTTATGCAGCCACTTAAAATAAAAAGCTGCATCAACATGTCGGCTCTTTCGAAATACTTACAGTTACGGAAACAATTCATTTGTACTACTTCAAAATGTTTCTTTTCGGTTGGGCGTCAGATGAAAATATTTCACCTTCTTGGCATACTAAAGATAATCAAAATGATATCTCACCTCACCAAGAGATCTTTTTAATGCTTTATTTTCTGACAAAAGGTGGTACATTTCTTCTTCTACCTGCTCCAAATTGGACTTGGGAGAATACAAGCTTGGTGACGTCACAGAAAGGCTTGCTATATCTTCCTCCGATCTTGTCCACCAGAGCTTAACCTGAAATGATTACCGTACATATTCCAATTGTAGCACACGCCATATTAGAAGCACAAACCCTACACTTTAATCTTGGGGGTTATATCAAAAATTCAGTATTTTTAAAATATTTTTTCAAAATTTATCTGTTTCTGATGAAAGTCAAGGGGACATTGTTATTGTTTTATGCTTTATGGATTTCATAATAAAGGTAATTGCTTGTGGTATTGTAAATTAAGACCTATCATCACCACAAAACTCCGCGAGAACAATGTCTGCTCCAGGAAATCTTTCCATTAGCACAGCGTGCTGCTGCTGGAATGAATACGGTATATCGGTAAACCTTTGTCGTGTTAAATCTTTTAGTGCCACGTTTTGACCGAGTCAACAGCCTTCCTCGACACGCTTTGGGCACAATGCTCTCAAAGCGTGCTGTGGAAAGCTGTTGACCTAGTCATCTGTATGCTTTCGTATGTTCTCTGCACCTGTGGGCATTATGGTACACCAATAAACAGTCGCTTTGCAAAGAATATGAATCTAACTCCTTTATGTATGTCAAATTCAGAGCACCCCGACTCTTATCAAAGTTGGCCGTGAAATAACGTAAGGCTTAGTCAGTTTTTCCGCCGTGCTCTGTGGGCGACTACATAAAGTATTTTTAACTACAAAGCAGACTGGTACAATTGAGAAGATACAGTACTGTTGTATCGTTTAAAAAATTATTAAACCTGGAGAAAATATATGACAGGAATGTCAAATCGTTACGGCCATTGAAGTCACTCGGCACACGAAGACGAGCTTTTATATGATATACTCTGCATGTATTAAGTGTTTTGGGTTTTTTTTAATTTTTTTTTTTTGTACGATTTTGGCATTTCAAACTTCTAACTGAGGTTTTCATATTATTATTTTAGACAAACTTCCTATTGAACCTATGTTAAAATAGCTTTTTATTCTTTTCCAATTTTCACAGTTTTAGTCCATCAGCAAAATAATCAAAATATACAGAGAACTTAATGGAATGTACATACATTAAATGATGTCATGACATATAATTCAGAACAAGAAATACGGCATCACGTCTTGAGAATCCATTGATTCTAAACGTAATAGACTGTACAAAAGTAATTATCATTAGTATTATATATTTGATCAAATACTGAAAATTAAGTAATGTTGGTTCCTTGGCGAGCACGCATATGATCTTGTACAGGACATTGGTGAATTATTTGACCACACATGTAAAACATATTTGGTTGAGGCTTGGCATTACAGGACACAGTCACTTAATGACTTCCCGGAATGACAGATTGTATGATTGTTCTACATGTACCTCTTGTATATACTGTATATAATTTTGTAGGGAAGTTCGGAGGCCACAAAATAAGAAAATAACACGCGATGGTGTTCTCTGGATTTAAACTGACAGAGTCAAACCAACCGGGTACTTGTTATATCTGCCCGGCTTTGCCCCCCCCCCCCCCCGGGGCGTAACTCTGCGGGGGTTCCCCAGGTAAAAACCCACATCGCCAGCTGTATGTAATAGTGGTGAATTGAAAATTTTGTAACTGACTTGTACCTTCATACTGTGGTAATACCTGATTTTTTCTTAATAATGACGCTGGAAGCTATATGTTCTGCATTGTATATGAAACATGTATAATGTACATGTCCTTACGCTTTCTAGAGTTTTATCCCAATGAGTAGTTTATCTCTAGTTTGGTGCGGAGGGCATAAATTATTACTAAAAGATACTATACTTATTTGAACATATGAAGATAATTTGATTGATAATAAGGATGCCTGATTATTTGTATATACTTTGGGCGCATCATGGGATTTTCCCCGTTCCGTTGGTGCCCCTGCTGTAAAGGGGAAGTTTTCCTAATAAATTATTATTATTATTATTATTATTATTATTATTATTATTATTATTATTATTATTATTATTATTATTATTATTATTTATTTATTATTATTATTATTATTATTATTATTATTATTATTATTATTATTATTATTATTATTATTATTATCATTATCAATATTATTATTATTATTATTATTATTATTATTATTGTCATTGTCATTGTCATTGTCATTGTCATTATTATTATTATTATTATTATTATTATTATTATTATTATTATTATTATTATTATTATTATTATTATTATTATTATTATTATTATTAATAATACGGGAAGTCCACAAACAGAGGGAGCGCAAACAAAATTTGTAAAGACCATGAATGCTTTGTTTCATTTCTTGTGAACATTTACTTTTTGTCACAGAACCTCTATTACGAAATGTGTAGCACCTGTTTTAATGACCAGGATGACTCAGCGTTATTTCGCGCTACCGCGCGATAAGTAGGACACAATATGAGCACAGGCCATTATTACAGCTTCTGAAGTGAGGGCGGAAATACCAACACTAACGTAGGCTTTGACTTTTATTAGCTCAGTACATCAAAATGCCTCAGCATAGCCGAAAGTTTCCAGGCTGCCATGCAGTCATGAGGAAATTAGACAAACTAACGAGATACACATAGGTGCAAGGGTTAACGTTGCATAGTCCCGCTACAAGAAGGGCATACATCAACTAGCAAGCAACAGGAGCACGATATTACTAGAAAAGAAGATTTGTTTCAAAGTAAATCTGTCTGTGTGCCCTTAAAAGTTGTAACTGTTGAATACAACAACTTTGCTCCTTTGTTAGTTCACATTCCATTAAACTTATGGCTGGACGGAAATTTTGAAGTTTAAATGACCTTAATCTTTGACCCTTAGAGGTCACATGTAAATTACAAACATGTAGAGTGTTACAATACCTTCAATTTAGGCCCAACATGAACCAAATCAGATGAAAACTGACCAAGTTATGGCTATATGAAACTTTCAAAGGGCTGAATGAGACCTTTGACCTCTAAAGGTTTTATGTTAATCACAAAAAATTTGCAGTGCTGCAATACCTACCATTTGAGGACAAATGATTAGAATTGGACGGATATAGCTGGGTCATGAATGGATTAAAACTTCAAGGGTGCAAATGACCTTGACCTTTGCCCTTTAGAGGTTACATGTAAATTTCAAAACGGTGCAGTTTTACAATATCTACAAATTGAGCCCAATATGATCAAAATTTGGATAAAAATTGATTGAGTAATAGCTAGAAGATAATTTCAAAGGTCCACATAACCTTGACCTTTGACCTTAAGAGAGCACATGTACATTACAAAATGTGCAGTGTTACAATACCTACAATTTGAGCCCAACATTATCAAAACTGGATAAAAATTGACCTATTTCATGCTAAATGAAAATTCTAAAGGTGCAACTGACCTTGACCTTCGAACTTTAGAGGTCACATGCACATAACAGAAATGTGCAGTGTTACAATATTTACTATTTGAGCCCAACATGATCAAAATTTGGATAAAAATTGAGAAATGGCTAGATGAAAAATTGAAAGATCAAAATGACCTCGACCTTTGACCTTTAGAGGTCACGTGTACATTACAAAGATGCGCAGTGTTACAATACCTACAATTTGAGTCCAACATGATCAAAACTGGATGAAAATTGACCTATTTCTTGCTAGATGAAAACTTCAAAGGTGCAACTGACCTTGACCTTCGAACTGTAGAGGTCACATGCACATAACAGAAATGAGCAGTGTTACAATAGCTACAACTTGAGCCCAACATAATCAAAATTGACCAAGTTATGGCTAGATGAAAAACTGAAAGGTTCAAATGACCTTGACCTTTGACCTTTAGAGGTCACATGTAAATTACAAACATGTGCAGTGACATAAACTTTAATTTTCAAAACTGTTAAACCTTTTTATGACTTCTTGTATGGAAGTATACCAATGCCAAGTTTGCAGTTCCTATGTGTAATACTTTTCAATTGAAATGTCGGACAAATTTGCTGGTAAAGAAGAAAGAAGAAGGAAAGAACGAAAGAAAGAAAGAAAGAAAGAAAGAAAGAAAGAAAGAAAGAAAGAAAGAAAGAAAGAAAGAAAGAAAGAAAGAAAAAAAGAAAGAAAGAAAGAATGTCCGTGTTGGCACACATACATAATTACATTATCGATCATGCGCAGTATCGTTATGGACAGTCTCGTTGTTATCCACAGGAAGCTTCGATATGGCTTTCGTTGGCAGGCTATTTCTCGAGAAAAAGCGAAATTTGCCAAAGTGTCTGATTTTCGTTTGAATGTAATTATTTGGTGCTGTTTATTTTTCGCATTCGATACAGAAATAATTACGTTTCCTGCGAAATATAATTTTTTTCATTAAGTTCACGGCAGAGTATAAGTACACCTCTCTCATTCTCTCTCTCTCTCTCTCCCTCTTTCTGTCTCTCTCTCACTCTCTCTCTCTCTCTCTCTCTCTCACACTCTCACTCATTTTCTCAACATATACACAGACACAAGCTTCATCGCGTACATTTGATGCTATCGTTGGCCGTGACCTGAAGTAGTTTGTACGAAAAGCATAGGCAGCAATTAGTTGAACACTGGGACACCCTTCTGATGGGCTCCATCTCATTGTATTATACCATTCAAAATTAATGAGGAAAGCAACCAAAAGCACAAGGCAGGCAAGTCTTATTTACCATCGTCTGCCGATATGCAGCCAACGGCAGTCACAAACACAGTGATTGTCTCTTTATTTGCTTGATTGTTTCTTGACTATTGTCTCTTTTTCTTTCTTTCTTTCTTTCTTGCTTTCTTTCTTTCTTTCTTTCTTTCTTTCTTTCTTTCTTTCTTCTTTCTTTCTTTTTCCTTTACTGCTTTTCGGATGTTTTCATTTCTTTCAAATTTTGTTTAATGGGTTATGTATTTCCCTCCTACCTGAGTATCATATTCCTCCTAAAACCGACTATCAATGTTTCAAAAAAAAATAGTGTTATGGTGTCTCTGCATAGCAGCGTATGCGTTTGTGATAGTCCAAAATGAATACACAATTGAAAGAAAGACAGAATATAGTATTCTTACAAATGAATATATGATTTTGAGTATGATACAAGCTGGAAATATGATACCAGATTTCGGAAAGTGTACAAACGAGATCAGTTCCATGTTTGCATCTAGTTAAAACGAATACAGAAAATCAAAAACAAAGCTTGGATTTAAAACGACCTATAGCGTAATAATATTTAGACAATTTGAAACAAGTCATGCCAACGAAAATTCCCTTTTTCATTCTTTGCAACTTGATCAAGCGCTTGCGTTGTACGCAAAATGGTATAAACTGTCCTTTCGTTACAAACAACTACTAAATTTTTAACATCTGATTACCTTGATGTTAAGACCGTGGCTCTTATTTTGAGTAAATCACAATAGAATTTTTTTGCAAAAAGTGGCGAATGCTTCCGAACGATAAAACGTTTTGGAGCCATAAAAAGTTGTTTGGAAGCTGCGGTTTGTTTGATATGTATTGTGAACGTGCACGTAATCCCCAGCATTCATTGTATAAGACTTCCTGGGCGCATTGCAGTGTTCCCAACTCTCCCGAAAATTCAGGCATGTGCTTTCCGCCCTCCCGACTCCCGAATTACCACAAAGAATCTCACGAAAATTGCCACAAATGTCATTCTATAAAAATAATATGGTAAAAATTTATCAAATCCGCTTTTCACAGGGATATTTTTAAGGCAAATTAAGTTGCTGTGTTTCTCGTGACGTGTTTAGCACTCATGCCACCACTCAAACTTGAATACAAGTACTCCCAAATGTCATCGAATCAACAGTATTTTTTAAATATCGTCAATAAATATTTCTCTCTGGTGCTATTATTGAAGCTGGCAAAATATTTTTGCAAAAGGGTTTCCGAAGAAGCTGTCACATGGTGCACCTTTCAAAGTTAGCACTCTCTGCCACTTGACCAGTGTAAGGTGATATCAACTATCCTTATTTCTATGAAGTCAATGAAATTATCAGTTACTTGTCGGAATCTAAACCTGTCTTTAAACGAGCAGGAAATTAACTTACCTTTGGAATGAATAATAAGCACTCTACTGTCGTTGTGCATATCCACAATCCGCCAACTACGCACGCGTAAGCAACATTAGGCCATTCTCGTAAAATGGCCGCTGACGATGTTATTGCCAAAACACATACCAGTGTGAAAAGAATGCTGACTATAATGGATGCCGAGTCTTTCATCATTGGCAGAGACACTGTCTTGGTTGTCCATGAAAGGTAAGCTCCAAATATGAGAATAGACCCCTTGTAAATCAACAGAACACTTGTCCAAATGGGTGAGTGCCTGGAGTAGCAAGTCCGCAACACGAGAACACGGAAATAATCACCTGGGAATTTGCTGATTGGCGTAAGCGGCTATAAAATTAAGAATCGACACACATGTACATAATGGAAACATATCTCCTTAAGATTTCTTTTGTGATGTAGACCAAAAAGTACAAGGATCAATGCGTGTTAAGCAAATAAAGCTTGTCTGTTTGGGAAAAAATTGTGAAAATCTGTCTTAATTAATTTTAAAGGAATAAAATTTGTTTTCTTTCCTCAAAAAAAAACTGACAAATTCAAAAATTACGAAAATGCAAAATTTAAATTCTATGTTGTCCACCACTTGTAGTTAAAAAAGATAAGCGTGACGTAGTATACAACGGTCCATTCTCGGCCTCCCAGAATCGGGCGTTTTATACGGGAGGGGAAGGGGGTGGCTTACACTTTATGCCGATTCTGGAACAGGGTATTTATCATGATGCATTACCGTTGGGCCACCGTCGATTTCAGGACGCTACTGGCAGGTCCTACGCGGTGAGCCAATAGATACCAAAACCCTCTCCCAGATTTCAAATTAGAAGATGATGCAATAAATAACATGATTCCGGGCCACGTCCAAGGACCGATCTTTATTAAAGTGTGTGTGTCAACACACACTTTTCTGTTTTTCCTGAAATTCTTTCTTTCTTTCTTTCTTTCTTTCTTTTTTCTTTCTTCTTTACCAGCCAATTTGTCCGACACTTTTCTCGGACACTATTATACATAGAACCTCCAAACTTGGCATGATTGTGCCTCCATACAAGGCGTTTGACCGTTTTATACAGAGGAATGAAAATGTTTAAAATTATGCATATTAGGGGCATTTGATATTTTAAATCTTAAATATCTTCAAAACTATTATAGATAGAGATGTCATTTTAACTTGTACTCGGGGGTTATTGACCATTGCGCATTTAATGAATTTAAAACAAAAATTGTAGCAATTTAAATTATGCTGATTAGCAGTATTCTAAATTTTCAATCTTGAATATCTTCAACACTTTAATAGATAGAGACGTCATTCCAACTTGCACTAGGGGGTTGTTGACCATTGCGCACCTAATGAATTAAAGATAAAAGTTGAAGCAATTTAGATTATGCCAAATAGCACCATTAGAAATTTTAAATCTTGAATAACTTCAAAGCTATAATAGATAGACATGCCATTCCAACTTTTACTCCTGTGTTATGGACTATTTGTATATTGCCATACCAGTACGCTTTGAAGACAGATACACTGATTTGCTATGCAGCAAATCATCTTTCCTATTTTTTTTTTTTCAATGCAGAGAGTGTTTAGGTCCTTGTTTTGAACGCACGATTTGAACGAGCGCGGGTATGCTATTCATTTAACTTGTTATTTATTACAGTGTTTACGACTAACATTTCCATCATGTTTTCGAGAATAAGAGGAATTTAAAAGTCACTGCGGACCTGGTCTTGCTAGCTGTGTCGCTAGGCAACAGAACTATGTCTCTGCCTTGATGTGGGCACTTTCAGCAATTCTGTTACCGAAAGATCTGAAAATTGTCTTTTTCTGTTAAAGAAATAAAAAATTATGAATATTTCCAGTAACGAACTCTTTGAATCGTAAAAATAAGCATTGGCTCTTGGATGTGGCCCGGAATTATGCTATTTATTGTATCATCTTCCAGATTGAAATAGGGGATAGGGTTTTGTCATCTTTGGGCCTTCCGCGTAGTTCCCGGCAGAATAGACCGTGACCCAATGGTATTAATAATTCTGAGGCTGTCCGAGTATCCGCCTGTCTGGCGCATCATCAATCAGCGATGTATCGATTCTGTTTTTTCACATGCCTTGGATTATGGTCGTAAATGCTTTGTTCTACAATCGGCTAAAGGCGTAGTCCTGCGCACCCCTATACCAAAGTAGTCCACAGCGCCCCAGTCAGGCAAGTGGTCCGCAATTGGCCGCTTTGTGCTACTGGGGTGCAAATTTTAGCACTTCAGATCTCAAGACATTTCTGGGCTAACCACTTAAAGGTAATAAAAAGTGGGCAGAAAAAGTGGGCCACTTTTTACTACTGGGCTGACAAGAGGTATTGTATACTGGTCTGCACCATGCATATAATTAACATACAATTAGCCGCTTGGTGCTATCAGCACCTGTCATTCCCTCTTTTTATGCCCACTTCCGACAAGCAACAGTTTACGTCATCTTTTTGTTTACACTGAAGCCAACAATTTCCCTGGGTGTGTACTGTGCATAGGTACAGCTTAAAGTACGCTTAGATAGACTGGTAATCTTACGAGGTAAGAATTAAAGGAATAAAGTTGGGAGCCATCAAACTCAAGGAAATCTTACCAAAATATATGTCTTTGTACTGTACAGCGGGTCGACTCCTTGCCACAAACCCAGGAAAAATATATCTAGAACAACAGCTACCGCAATCACGAGGAACAATCTGTCGTCCTTGATGACCTGAACGAAGGACAAAATTAATAATCTTGCATTAGTTTTTATGATAGGTAACGTATTGAGCTTTCGCGTGGAACGCACCTGCGAGATATACTGTACCGGAGATCATAAGGTATATGAAAATGCAGTGGTTATTTAAGCAGGCAGAAGGAAACAATTCTCAGGCACAGGTCGCCTTACCTTTACGTCAGAACACGTTCACATATCAGGTCAATGAAGGTGCAGCAGCACAATCATACTTATGTTCCGTTAATGTTTAAGGGACGGGGTTTCATGTGCGCGTCGTATACAATGAAGTATTTAATCGGTCATTTTTGCGCCAGCTAAACACTACTGCCTTGGACCTGCCATTCTTCCAACATTTCAACTTAGTTAATGTCGTTATTTGTGATAATTTTCTTTTATGTGTCAATTTGTCCCCAAAAATTATACTCCTTAATAGATTGGTAGACTTGGATATATCTCTATTTTACAGTAGTTCTGTCGGAATTATTATTATAAATATTTTGTTATGATTTTGATAAACAAAAAATTATATATATATATATATATATATATATATATATATATATATATATATATATATATATATATATATATATATATATGGTGCGTAAATGAAAGATACATGAATCATTTGTCGCACCGAAATAGCCCTGTGAAAGGTCAAATGTTATATTCTGCTCTCACCACTCGTTTGACTCCCGCATTGCGGAATATCTTGTTTACCCGCCAAGACTTGCAGACGACAGACACAAACACCGAGGTGAAGGCTAGAGACAGCAGCCATGTGCGAGCCTACCGTGGAAAAGAAAGTTATTGGAAACATTGGAGTAGGAAATTGGGAGAGGATGAATTCTTCCCTTTACCCTACCTCTCACTCAAGCAACCCCTGTAAGCCCAGTGGAGAAAATGATTTTGCATCTTCAATGTTTTTTAATGTGTGAAATACAGATTATTATATATATATATATATATATATATATATATATATATATATATATATATATATATATATATATATATATATATATATATATATATATATATATTTATATATATAATTTTACTTGTGTGCAAAGCATTTGGTCCGATTTGCACTGGCTTATTTGAGTGCTCCACATGCAATGTTCCCGGACCGAAATAAAAGACATGGACATAAAGTTACCTACGGAGACGCTAGTCGCGAGCGGCAAATTTTGGTTGTATTTGATAAAGGGATCTGTCCATACATATCGGTACTGCCATGATGATAATGCTGGCCAAAGCAGCACCGCAGTTAATATGATGAATGTTCCGTATTGCGAAGCTTAATTTATCACAAGAACTTCAAATACCCCGTGATAATAACCGTAATTTTAGGCATAAAATGCTATGTTCAGAGCCAGCATGACAGTTTCTCAAAGTGATCCTTGTATTTTAAATAAATATTTACTTACCCGGCACGATACTGTCGCAATATGGTCGTTGTCGTTAGCTAAA